>OZ025303.1:15718107-15750417 GCA_964019185.1 Maratus speculifer | reverse complement strand
GGGGGCGCTGCAATCGCGATTTTTGTGCCATTTTCAATATTGTACCGGCCAAAAGTATATGAAGTTATGTATCGAATTGAACCAAATTTTTTGTGTAAGTGTATGACTATGGATAGTTGGTCCTCCCTGAATTAAAAAAAATCCGCCGAAAGGGGGTGCTGCAATCGCGATTTTTGTGCCATTTTCAATATTGTCCCGACCAAAAGTACACTGCTCAAAACAATTAAAGGATATTTGAAGTTTTATATAAAATAAAGATATAAACGAAATTTTTTTGCCGAAAATAGAAGAGAATCACAAATGCAAATTTTTCTGGTTTTCAAACTGTGGAGTATGCAAATTTTGAGTTCGATGTCAAAAACGTCGCTTCAGCGGCAGCGAATGAAACTTTACTTTCAACTGGATAAAAGAGAATGAAGACAAGGATGATCGGCATTCAGTGATTGCTTTGTTTCGATGAGTACGATGTCTCAGCGAAGTAATTTGACAGATTCAGAAGCTTGGAGAATTGTTGGTAGGTTAGAAGGGGGCCAAACTCAAGCCGAAATAGCGCAAGCCATTGGAGTGTCACAAAGTGTCATTTCCAGGATCTGGAACCGTTTTTTGGAGAGTGGATGTGCAGGCCGAAGACCAGGACAAGGTCGTAGATGGGCAACAACGCCCAATGAAGATCGATATTTAGCGTTAACAGCTCGGAGACACCGAAACATGAACGCTACTCTACTCCAACAACACCTTCGCTCGGCTACAAGCACCACGATTTCAACTCAGACTGTCCGAAACCGGCTCCATGCTGTAGGTCTGTATACTCGCCGACCGATGGTATGTGTTAGATTAACATCAAGACATCGTCGCGACCGCAGGGAGTGGGCAACCGAGCATGTCAACTGGAGGAGAAATGAATGGAGCAATATTCTGATTTCTGACGAGTCCCGTTTTTCTGTGCATCCGGATAATAGGCGTATTTTCATCTGGAGGGACCGTGGCAGTTGGAATAATCCTGCGTTCGTGCACGAAAGTGTCAGACTTGGCGGTGGAGGAGTGTTGGTGTATGGTGGCATCTCCATTGACGGGCGCACTGACCTCTACATCATTCGAGATGGAGCTCTGACTGGTCGCCGATATAAGGATGAGATCCTCAGACCTATTGTAGTCCCTTACGCTGCAGCAATCGGAGATAACTTCATTTTAATGGACGATAACTGCAGGCCACATCGTGCAAACCTGGTGGAGGATTTCCTTTTCGAGGAAGGAATCGTTCGAATGGAATGGCCAGCGTGTTCTCCAGACATGAATCCAATCGCGCACGTTTGGGACGCTCTAGAAAGACTAGTTTCTGGCCGCCAACAACCCCCACAAACTCTCCAAGATCTGGAAAGAGCTCTTCTTGAGTGGGGCAGAATACCCCAACTCGTCATTAATAGCCTCATTGAGTCCATGCCTCAAAGGTGTTCAACGTTGCTGGCCGCCCGTGGAAACCATACCCCCTACTGAAAATGATTTTCTTTGAAGAAAACACCTTTTCTTATTCTTTTTTTCTCATATGCACAAATTGTGTTTTTTTTCCCTTTTGTACGCAACTGTGCAATAAAATGCATTTTTTTCTGCCGAACATGTGTAATTTATTCTCATATAACCTACTATGTCTGTCGACCATGTATCAATCAGCTAAAATGTTTCCCAGATACAAAATCCACCTAAAACTGCAATATCCTTTAATTGTTTTGAGCAGTGTATATGAAGTTATGCATCGAATTGAACCAAATGTTTTGTGTAAGTGGATGGTTATGGCTAGTTGGTCCTCCCTGAATTTGAAAAAAATCTGCCGGAAGGGGGCGCTGCAATCGTGATTTTTGTGCCATTTTCAATATTGTACCGGCCAAAAGTATATGAAGTTATGCATCGAATTGATCCAAATTTTGTGTAAGTGTATGACTATGGCTAATTGGTCCTCCCTGAATTTGAAAAAAAATCCGCCGGAAGGGGTCGCTGCAGTAGCCAATTTTATGACAGTTCCAATATTGCACCACCTAAAACTGTATGAAGTTAGTCCTAGAACTGAACTAAAATTTTTGCATATAATTTTTTTTTGGTAAAGCAAATAAGTCCTCCCTGAATTAAAAAAAAATCTGCCTGTCATTCTATTGTTCATTGGCTCGTGTAGAGACGGAAATTCGTTTTTACTCCGATTAATTGATTGAAGCAGAAATTTAAGATGGAAACCAAAGTTTGTATGGTATTGAATTAAAATTATTAAAACATTAAAATGAGTAACTATTTTTTAAAAATATTAAAATGTACGTATGAGATAGAAGAAAGTTTTGGGATTGGCACATCCAACTAGTAATGTTATTTATATTATTGTTATGTGACTCATTATTATAATTTATAATTAATTTATAATTAAAACGAGAATTTTAAGAATTTGCTGCAATATGAAAGAGTTTTGGAGTTACATAACACTGATCAGAAATCTAATTAATATTACACTGAATGATTTTTTTTCGTTTTTCAAAAAGAGACATGAATAAACAAATATGTGAAATTTTGAAAATTTTAATTATCAAACGTATTTATGTAAGATATGGAAGTTTATTATTCAAAAGTTATTTTTATTATTTTTTTTTAAACAGAAGTGAATATTTTTATCAGTTTCATACATAATTTAAAATACATTATTAAATTTAACCATTCATATTGAAGTATTTTCAATATGGTAGTTAGAAAATCTAAAAACAAAGTACATCTCATTGTATTATATTCTAAGAAAAGAGTGAGAAATGTTCATTTAAAAAAAAAACCTGATTTTTTTATCTTGTGTGCAATGTTAAAGGAATGTGGGTTCTCTAATTGTCTTTATTTAATTGCGTTTTATGTATAGAAAAAACTATTTTAAATATGTTCCCAGATATAGATAATATGAATGTCTAACAAATTAAATTGAATAAATGATTCAAAAGCTACAAAGAAAAATGAAACCGAATGAGCTACGCCATTGCAAATACTACATTACAGTGTAAGTATCTGAGTTTTATTTTAATGTTACACCCCAGTGTTTCGCGAGAACTAAGGAGCGTTGTATAAAATCCGTTGAACCTGAGACAAAGAGGCCTCTGTCCTACAACATATATAAAAATAATCAAAATCCGCGATTACCAAAGTTGGCCCTACCCTTGTTTGTCAAATGCCTAGGCTGTTTTTTTCATCCTTTGGGATTGGCACATCCAACTAGTTTATCATACCATTTTGAGATATGAGTAGATGAATGAGATATGATAGGTCACATGATTGGAAAAAATCGATTTTTTTATTATTTTGTTTTTACTATGGGTCATTGTATTTTAATCGAAATGGATATTGTAACAGTTATTAAATTGTCGAAGAGCCTGCAGAAATCGACGTTGGAAATTTTGGAAGATCAAAGTGAGCAACGGTACATAATTGTTAATCTGCCGAAAATCTATTGTTTTATCGAGTTAAACTCAAAATTAATATTGACGCCCAGTCTTTTCTGCTGCTATGCTATAACATGAGCAAATGTTTGTGTGTGTATGCAAATTTTATCCAAAAAAATATTCTAAACATTTTGACTAAATATTGTAAATGGATTTTAAAAAATGCCTTTCAATTGTAATAATTCTAATATAAATTCATTAGTATGCCGTCTATGTTCATATCAGATAGATGTAAAGGATTTCATAATTATAAATTAACTTTTTGGATTTATTAATTTACTTTTTATAGTCTGACGGTACTTTTATGTATCATTAAAGTAAATTGAAACTAAAATTTTTGTTTTAATTCTTAAATTTTTACGTGGGCGTCTTAGAGAGGTTTTACTGTATTTCATATTTCAAACAAGTCAGACCTAATAGTTTTAAAAGTACGTCACATCCACCAGCAGTAGCTTTCACAAGTTCTCGAGTTTTCATAGTTTTTCTCAAATACAAAAACGCTTGTTTTCTGGTACATTTGTTAGTTTATATGTGTTCGGAAAGGCATGAAATTGGCAAGTGTTATTCAGAAATCATGTAATTTAAAGATTTTTCAATTTTTGGGGAAGCGCTAAAGATCTTTCAAAAAATACTTCCCAAAGTTGTCGTTTTAAACCGAATTTTTGACGCCACTTTGCGAGAAAGAAGAAAAAATTGCCGTCACATTACCACATTTGTTTATAACTCGATAAGAACTTATTTATAAAAAAAATAATAAAAAACTCCTTTTGATTTCAAATCCTATCAGTTGTCAGACCTGACAATTTTATTCATTTGCGTTGGAAAATGAGGCAAAAAATTCCGCTCTATTGGGAGAGGATTTGATAACAGCCTTAAATATTTAATAGCTTTATTGTTTTCAAATGCTAGAGTAGCAAATAAGGAAAGGGCAGCTGACGTCACTGTGGGCAAAATTACTGTGGATCCACAGTAATTTCCTCCCCGTCTTTAAGACTCCTACTGTATACAAAAAGTCAAGGCGATGTGATTGGTCCTAAGATTGATCTGATTTGTTTGCGATTAAAAGTTCTGTTGTGTGATTGCTCAACGTCGCCGTGCTGATTCCTGCAATGATCGCTAAATCAATAATGTAATTGGTAGATTGGTTGAAGGAAGCGTTTGTTTGTAAACATGCCCATTCCTGTAGCTAATTTATCCCGCAGCTACGTACGAGAGCAGTCGCAAACTAGTTGGATGTGTCAATCCCAAAACTTTCTTCTATCTCATACATACATTTTAATATTAAAAAAAATAGTTATTCATTTTAATGCTTTAATAATTTTAATTCAATACCTTACCAACTTTGATTTTCATCTTAAATTTCTGCTTCAATCGGAGTAAAAACGAATTTCCGTCTCTGCACGAGCCGATGGACAACAGAATGGTAAGCAGATTTTTTTTCAAATTCAGGGAGGACCTACTTGCCTTACCAAAAAATAATCATATACAAAATGTCTAGTTCAGTTCTAGAATTAACTTCATACACTTTTATGTGGTGCAGTATTGAAAATGGCATAAAATTCGGTATTGCAGCACCCCCTTCCGGCAGATTTTTTTCAGATTCAGGGCGATCCAACTAGCCATAGCCATACACTTACACAAAAAATTTCGTTCAATTCGATGCATAACTTCATGTACTTTTGGTCGGTACAATATTGAAAATGGCACAAAAATCGCGATTGCAGCGCCCCCTTCCGATGGATTTTTTTGAAATTCAGGGAGGACAAACTAGCCATAGTCATGCAGATACAAAAAAAATTTGGTTCAATTCGATACATAACTTCATATATTTTTAGTCGGTACAATATTGAAAATGGCACATAAATCGCGATTGCAGCGCCCCCTTCCGGCGGATTTTTTTCAAATTCAGGGAGGACTAACTAGCCATAGTCATACACATACACAAAAAATTTGGTTAAATTCGATGCATAACTTCATATACTTTTGGTCGGTACAATATTAAAAATGGCACACAAATGGCGATTGCAGCGCCCCCTTCCGACGGATTTTTTTCAAATTCAGGTAAGACCAAAAAACCATAGTCATACACATACACAAAAAATTTCGTTCAATTCTATGCATAACTTCATATACTTTTGGTCGGTAGAATATTGAAAATGGCACAAAAATCGCGATTGCAGCGCCCCCTTCCGGCGGAATATTTCAAAACTGAAGAAGGAGCTGCTTGCCACAGCCAAAAACATTCACAAAAAATTTGGTTCAATTCTATGCATAACTTCATACACATTTTGATGGTAGAATGGCGACATACAGACACACACACAGACACACGGACAGACAGACATTTTGTAAAAACATGTTTTTTGGAATCTCTGACCCCTAAAACGTGTAAATCCGTCGAAAACCGGCAGTCGAAAAAATTTCGATTACAATACTTTCTTCTACTGAAGACAGAAGAAAGTAAAAAGGACAAAGGGGTGTATTGTGAAAAAAGTTTTGAAAATTTATAAATCTTATCCTTTATTTTGAGACTTTGTTTGTTCAGAAAATTGCTTAATGATCTTAGCCGAAATTTATCATGTGTTGTCCTTTGTTTCTGGCTGTGAAGTAAGATTTACTGGCGTTCCTATAGACGCTTTCAGTCGTTCAGTCAGATATGACGTTTCACATGGATACTGACTCCAAACAGACTGTTGCTATGCTGCGTTTTTTATTTTTATTACATTTTATAACTGTATCTTGCAAATATATTTCTCAAGATATCTATATTAATACTGAAATTACAGTGGTAAATTTTTCTATGATTTATATTTAATAAGAAAGTAAACATAGCAACCGTTTGTTTGGAGTCAGTTTCCAAGTAAAACGTCATCACTGACATCACTCTGAAAGCGTCTTTTTTTTTTTGCATTTCTTCAAAAATAGTCCAAGAGTCGACCGCACAAAACCCTATGTCGTTGAGCACAAGAAAAAACCCTTTATTTTATGGAAGAGTAGTAAGAGGGAATTTAATGATACATGTCTGCCGGAAACGAAGTGGTGCATAAGCCAAAAATAAATAGCACTAGTGGTTGACTCGTAGGATTAGCATTGTGTTTTCATACACCCAGTTTTCCGTGTTTTCATACTTTTTATTGAAGGACAAACACACTGCAGCACACAAATTGTGGTTTCAATTAGATTCCTCCTTAGATTCCTCTATGACTACTCTTCTATAAAATAAAGAATCTTTGCTTGTGCTCGATAACATAGGTTTTTGTGCTGTTGGCTTTTGGACTAAAGCAAGTTTTCCAAACTTTTCAACGCATTTGTACTGATTTCAATTTTCTATAACTAAAAAATTTTTCAGAGAATAACAGTCTCGGTAGGCAAATGACCTCAGTTTTGTTAGCCACAGACTGACGATTGTAAGATTGTCAGGCGATTGCTCTTTCTACGCACTCAAAAGGTAAAATTCAATTGTAAGTATCGCATTGAAGGATGAATAAAACGTATTCGTAGGAAAATGAAAGTAAATACCCCATATTAACTGTGCGAAAAAAAAAGCGCAGAAGAACAATATTAGTACCAAACGGTTGGAAATTAAATCTATTTTTAAATAATGTGCATAATGTTCGCTTAGGGGGTACCTAAATATTAAAACAAACTCTAACGTTGTTTTTTTCAAGAGAAGTAAACGATATTTACAGCATAAATGAACTCAACACCTTCAAATGCGTCTAAAAACAAATTTTCAGGCAGTTCATACAAAAAGTTTCCGAGAAAATAATTATTTAAAAATGAGAAAATTTTAGGGGCTGTATCCAAATTGAAGTTCTGTAATCGATTGTTGACCGAGAGAGCCCACTTCTTGATCAAAGTACCTTAAGTTCCACTCAAGCAGTCGTTGAAGACTGCTAGATTACAGGATATCTTAAGAAGTTTCATAATATCTAATCACTTCTATATCATTAACAGCCCCTTAAAAAATCATTTTACAGTTTTTTAAGTATAATTTGAAAATTACTAGGAAGAAAAATTTTAAATTTTGGATTTCCATAAAGAAGGACTTAGTAAATCCAATTTCATCAAAAACATTGTAGATACATTCATATTTTTTTCGAATTTTAATTTTATAATTTATATCATAAAATTTTAAAAATTGCAAACTCAGCGTATTTATGTTTGGGTATTTTAATATTATTGCTACATAGAAAATTAGCACTTTAGGAGCATTATTTCAAACAATATTAATAAAAACATGCAAATGTAACATTAGAAGTATCGAATTTTTTATGTTTATAATTCAAAAACTTATCATTCAAATGACTTGAAATTTGGTGCCTAGGCATAATATGCACCGGAGAATTAAAATATCTTGTTAAAATTGGGTGTTGCTATTGAAAAAAATGAAGTATGGGTTGGTTTAATATGTAGATGGCTCTCTAAATAAATTTTATGTACATCAAAAGCATTATTTCCAATCATTCAGAACCAGTAACTTTCTTGTACAATAATTTTTTTGTTTTTCTTTTCTTTGTTTAGTTTTTCTTTTTTTTCACAACTGTATATTATAAAGATGCTTTTAGATTTTAAAATTTTATGAAAATGTAGCAGATAAAATTACACTTCTGTAAAGTTATCAAATATGCCTCATTCTTTCCCTGCTATATGAAAAAAAGCTCAAAAATTTATACTTAGAATATATTTAAAAGTTTTATAAAAATTTAGCAAATAAAATTACAAGTCTGAAAAGTTATCGAGTGTACCCCATTTTTTCCCTGCTATATGAAAAAAAAAAACATTAAGATATTTAAACTTAGAATATATTTAAAATGCGTAACTAGAATTAATAATATTCGTCTGGAAAAAAAGATCAAAGTTAACTTACAAAAATGTTTATCATATTCTTTTAATATTTTGGTATTTAAGAGAGTATAGTAAAAACATATTAAATAGCTTGTGCAGTTTTTATTGCATAGAAGAAAAAAAACATTACAACTTTAATTGAAAGTTACAAGCAAAAATTGCTCCAATTGAGCAAGGAAATCAGTCGAAAATGTCCATTATTGGCAAAGATTTGCGGACTGCGCTGGCCCTGATTATCCCACGGGGACCTAGGGCCAGTGCTCTAGGCACAAAACTTCTGAGTGGTACACAGCTTTTTATAATTTCATCTAATTTTCATTTAAAAAATCAAAAATGTGATACTTGAGATATTAATACAATGAAATGACAAAAGTATATCTCAACCTATGCTTAAAAGCACTATTCAATAAATATTAAGGGAAAAATATTTTTATTTTTGTTTCTGGAACCTTTTTTCTGTTTTTATGGAAACTTAATTTATTATTTAAAACATTTCGAATAAGTGTGTAACGTGTGGAAAAAAAACAGTACCAGTAAATCAACCAAATTGTGGGGGGCGCAAAAAATTAAAAGAGCTCTGGGTGTAGAAACTTGGTAGTCAGGCCCGCAGCCTGTGAAATTGATCAATGACTCATATATGGCAGTTTCATATGACGTCCAAATCGACTGTTGGAGGTCAAACAATCGTTGAACATCAGCTGTGATTGGTAGCTGAGAAGATTATGGGTGCGGCTGGAGGTGAATCGCCAGCATTTGGTTAGCAGATGAAAAGTAAATCAGCTGATTGCAACTGCCCTACTGGAAAAATACTCAAGGAAACGTTAGTAGCTCGGGACATTTTGAGACACCTCGCATAGAGTCCCGAGCACAGACTTCTTATACAAATATACTCCCAATGAATAATCTTTTCTTGAAGCTGGAATGTTTGTTTTCTGTCATGTGATTTAAGGCAAACTTGGCGCGCTAAACTGGTTTTATACTCCAGCCAAAATCTCCACGGAATCTTTTATCGCATTCCCACTGCAATTTACATTTTTACATTTGTCTTGAGTAGACCGCCCACTTGTGCATTCCTTTTTAATTTACCTTTTAACAATTCTTTTAAGAACTTATTTTAGTTTGTAAAATGACAATAACGTGCTGTTATGTGCCTTGCGTTTATATTTAATTTACTACGAGAATGAAATCTGATAGATGCCAACGAAGTGATCACCGCCAAAAATCGGTACCTTTTTGACGATGAAAACGAAAGATGTTTGATTCAAAATTTGCACGAAAGGATAATGGAACATTAAGTCTACTTATATAAGAAGTCCTTGATCCCGACATAGTCCCTTTGGACAATCATTTGTTTCGGTCGATTCAAAAAGCCCTTTCTTCTACAAATGACCGGACAGTGGACGAAATGCGAAAGGAGGTTGACCACTTCATCGCGTCAAAAGAGTTAGTAATTGTTCTACGCTGCTCGCATCCATCAACTTCCTGACAAATGAGGAAGGATATAATGAGGAAGATTAATTTCAACAAGTTGAAAATTGCACGTCAAACGTGGCAAATGGGCTGCGTTCGTGCTATAATTCATTTTATAAATATTCGATGTTCGATGCATTAGCTGTTATATTTTTATGCAAAAATGCATGAATGCAAAATTTGATGCGATTATATAACTTCAATTAAGTAATATGAAAAGAATAGGACTTCATCTTAATTAGGACGTAATCAACATTTGTTGATCTACCTAGAACCTAGAATCATTACATATCATCGGATATCGTAAAAATGCGTAACGCATTCCAAAACCACTTTTAAGCTAATTTCATCCATACTCTGAAATGCTTACAGATTCTGTTGTGTTACCCTGTATAGGATCTACAGCATTTATACACCGAAATAATGTGAAAACATGTAGTTAAATTTAAAAACTCATATCATAACTAAAAATACACTTCCAGGAAAACTCTTTAACATACCGTATAGTATACGAAAACTTTGTACTCCCTGTAAATATTGTTAGCACTTTCTCAAAAGTTACAAGTTATACAGGAAATAACTTGTAATAAATCTCAGCAATGTATATCTATTTCATTATATTTGAAGTAATTTAACATAGTTGAACTGTACCAAAAACAATGTTTTCCCATATCTTATTAATTAACGGAATTATTTTGTGTAGCTCTGTAAATGAATAATAGAAATTTTTCACCACATATTGACAGAATGTATATTTTAGTACAATTCAGTAAATGCATATTGATTTTATCCAGTTTAAAAGACTGCAATACAATTAAAATGAATTTGAAACAATTCCCCCCCCCCCATTAACTGTAATGTAACAGAATTCTTTTGACTGTCCCTGTAATCGAACTATACATCCGATTTTCATAAAATTTGAAAAGACTACAAATTTCTGCAACAATTATATATTTTAAATTTCAAATGATTCGGTTGGGTAGTTTTTTTCTCTGCTATATGCGGATGGACTGAATGACGAAAACAGGCACTGCGTATTTACATAAATACGAAAGCACCTAAAAATAAAGTTTATATTCTCAGCTCTTAATTGCACATTCATTTCACTGAAAAACGCTGTAGAATTTTTTACTACACCCAATGTAATATCAGTTTACTTAGTTTTCTTTTTTTTTTTAAAGAAAATATGGCTGTCATGAAATAATTATTGAAATCAAACTGCATTTTTTTTTACATGACAATATACTATTAATGCAAATAATAAAGGAAATTTCATCTTACACAAAATCTGGCTATATATCATCATTGGTAAATAACATATAATTTCAAATTAATTGCCATCAAAATTAATTGAGAGTATTAATCGGACACAAGCATATTTTCATTTAATATGGATTTTACAAATTATAATATAACATGAAATGAATGTTGTGATTTACAATGAGCATTAGGAATGTAAATGACACACTGCTTTTGTCATTTTTGTCGCCTCATTTTTAAAAAATGAATATAAATTTTCATTTTAAAAACATGTCCCACTGCTCCTTGACATAAAGTACGGATGGGCATCTTTGTTAATAACTTAATTGTTTCATTAATATAAATTTTATTGTTATCATCAAATTTATATGTTTTGAATGTGTTAAAATACTTCGAGATATTATTACTAAAGTTTACACTTTGTACTATCGAAGTATAATTTGTAAAAATTATTTTTCTTAATTAATGGAACTGCCCATCCCTCCCTTCTCTCCCCTACATCATAATGCAATATGCTTCATGTAAACCCTTGGAAAAATTTTCAAGAAAAAAATTTAACAAATAATTAAGCCTTTTTTTAACACAAAAACTATTTTTAGCACATTTCTGTTATATTTTTAAAAGTGTTACTTCAATAAAGTCTTTTGTTACAAGTAAGTTAAGTAGTTTACAAGTAAGCCTTCATATCGCATATTTAATTCAAGTTATTCCTTTTCAGTCGGACTAATTTTTAGCTTTAGGGGGAAATTACTTTACTACAGTGAAACGACAAAAAATAAAAGCAACAACCACAAAGTTTTCACATAAGTGTTTAATGAATATGCCAACAATGATTTTTTATTATAAAAAACACACTAAGCCATAAAATAAGTGCAATTAAAAAAATTATTACTGAATAATAAAACATAAAAAGTAATAATAGTAAATGCAATAACATATACAGGGTTCATACTCGATTTTGGAAAACCAAATATATGGGAGATTTTCATGATTTGTCTATTTGGTATGAGACAAATGTTTTCTAAAGTTATGGTTATCAAATAATTCACTGGAAAACATCACACACAAACAAAAAAATTTCTCCTGTATCAATCACAACATGTCTTTCTAGCTGACAATGTATAGAAAATATTTTGGAACATATTTTATAAACACAGGAATTTTATCCTGTGTGAATCAAGACATACTTTCTTAGATCAGTCTTCTGAGAAAATACTTTGGAACATATTTCACAAACAAAGGGTTTTTCTTCTGTATGAGTCAAGAGATGGGTTCTTAGCAGGGTTGCTGGCTTTTAGCCGGGCCAAAAAAAGCCGGCCGGCTTTTTTTGGTTTTATCCACTTAAAAAAAGCCGGCTAAAATTGAAAAAAGCCGGCTTTTATTTTTAAAGAGTTAATTTGTATCGAATCCATATTAAATTTGGATTGATTTATTTTTAATACATGTTTAATTATTTACTACTAAAAAAGTTATAAATTTCTATTTAATTTTTCAGATAAATAAGTCTTTATAACCAATAGAAGTATAATGTGAAGGCATTATGTCTCAAAAATATAAATCTTTGAAAAAAGAAAATATACACAAAAATGTGTTTTAAACTTCTATATTTCATAGTTCTACTTATATTACACAATATGTAAAGATTAAGTCATAAAATGAACAATGTTGAAAAATAAATTAGGAAGGATTCAGCATTTGAGGAGAAATTAACACATTTGCTGCCGATCAAGCGCCAACGTTAAGGGGCCTCTCACACACCAGCACGTGATGTCTCAATAGCCAGTTACGCGCTGGCACAGGAAAATCTCTCACTGATTCTTTGTTATGAAAAGTTAATCGGCTTCTGGGAAAAACCCACTTCTACAGTGCAGAATTAACTATCTTCACGTAAGCAGCAGCGAACGTGTTAATACATAATTATATAACATTAAACAACAACAAAAAATGTTCTAATAAAATTTGTTGAATTAAAATTTTGAATAGCTCTTTGTTATTTAAAAGGGCATATATGCCCACTTGCATGAATGAATATATTCATGCATATGCTAATTGAGAATACTGAAAAAGAATTGAGAAATATAATGTATTATAAAATATGCATAATTCGAAATACTATTTTCAATAGTGAGAAATGGTTTTTTTTATATGCATGATTTTAAAGGTTTATAGGGAATAAAACATGACATTTTAATATAACTCTTAAAATTAGTTAAGTAATAAAACATGTAACTAAGTAACCATAGTCATCTTTAATTTTATAAAACTGTAAAAAATGGAAAAACCAAGGGCAAGATTAAAGGTCAATGTAAATCAGAAAGAGTACTTGGTATGGCCATTTTATAATTTAGCTGACATATTCGCAATTCTGGCTATAAACCACTAGCAACCCCATCAATATGTTATTCTAGTATTAATGTCTTCATTATTGAAAAATAGGGTTATAACCCAATTTCTCTTAATAAATCATAATTAAAATCCCAATTTTTGATTTTAAAAATTAAAGTTATTTAACTTAAAGTAAATTAAACATCATTAAAATTAGTTAAAAGACACTTAAAAATGTGTAGTTTAAAATTAAAATGCTTCACTGAATAAAAGCCAATTATGGCCAAAAAAGGCCAATTTTGGCCAAAAAAAGCCGGCTAAAACCAATAAAAGCCAACCGGCCTGGCTTTTTTTAATTTTAGCCGGCTTTTTTGCAACCCTGGTTCTTAGACTTCTATTATTTAAAAATCCTTTATAACATAATTATCCTGAATGTGTCAACATATGGGTTCTCAATTTACTATTATCACGAAATCCCTTGGAGCATATTTCACAAACAAATGGATATTCTCCTTCATGAATGTTTTTTACATGTCTTGTTAGGTGACTATTATGAGAAAATCGTTTGGAACATATTTCACAAACAAAGGGTTTTTCTCCTGTATGTGTCAAGAGATGTTTACTTAGATGACCGTTACGAGAAAATCCTTTACAGCATATTTCACAAACAAAAGGTTTTTCTCCTGTGTGAATCAAATAATGTCTTCTTAGATTACTATTCTCAGAAAATCCTTTGGAACATATTTTACAAACAAAAAGTTTTTCATCTGTATGAGTCAAGAGATGCCTTCTTAGAGTACTATTATCTCTAAATCCTTTGAAACATACTTCACAAAAAAAGGGTTTTTCACCTGTATGTATCAACAGATGGCTTCTAAAATTACCATTCTGAGAAAACCCTTTGGAACATATTTCACAAACAAAAGGTTTCTCTCCTGTATGCGTCAACAGATGCTTCCTTAGATTACTATTGTCAGAAAATCCTTTGGAACACACTTCACAAATAAAAACTTTTTCTCCTGTATGAATGGAGCATTGTTTTTCCTTATTCCCCTTTTGAGGAACATAGTGCTGTTCACTGGAGGAAGAGTTTTCTTCTGCAATCGATGACATTTTCTTAAATGAATATGCTTGGACGATAACAGAAACTGTTTTGAATCATTAGTATGAAGAGATAGTCGTCATTTTCTTCCAAGGACACTTACTGATCTGCAGCAAAAATTATTTTATCTACCATTAAATCTAAAAACAAAAAGAAAAATAATAAACAAGACATTTTTAAATAAACTGCACAAAGTTTTAACTCTGATTTACGAAGCCGATTTTGCAATTTTCTTTTCCTTAATTAGTACAAAATTAATGCATGAAATTATGCATTCTTTGGTATGATTATCTCAGGATTTCCTTTTTAAGAATGCAGGTCTATATGCATAGGTGTGCATGCGATACAGTAGACACTGCCATACCTCATATTGCACCTCGCCATAGCTGGACTGATAAAAGCTGAAAATTTATTTTATTGAACACTTGTAAATTTATTTTTTACTATCTTTGCAAGAAGAAAGTATTATATTAATTGGATTTTAGAGTTCTGGTTTTCGATGGATTTAGACGTTTTAGAGGCCTGAGATTCCCAAAAACATGTTCTTACAAAATTTATGTCTGTAAATTTGTGATTGTCTGTCTGTATGAGACAAAAATTCCGTGAGTGCTCTATCTCAAAAACTAATGTACGAAATTTAATAAAAATTTATGTTCAACAAGTTCCTGAAATAGACTCATGTTTAGTAGCTTTTGGTGTAAATCGCTCAACAACATCACTGCTATGCTACTTTTTTCACAATTTCCACAATAGCTATACCTCAAGAAATAATGACCAGATTTTCAAAGCACTTAAGATTCCATTAGTCCTTGATATAATAGGGTTCTGATTTTGCTTTGTTTTAAATTTTTCAATAGGTGGCGCCGTTATATGACATTATTCATAATTTCGCAATAGCTGTATCTCATGAACTAATGCATGAGTTTTTTCAAAATTCAGATTCAGCTAGTCCCTAATATAAATTAGTATTTTTTTTTATTTTTTGAAGTAAATCACTCAGCAGGTAGCAATCACACAACAGCTGCAATAAGCATTATTCATGCTTATCGCAATAACTATATCAGGAAATGATGCATGAGTTTGCATGAAACTGCAGATTCAGTAAATCTCTGATATAAATTAGTATCATTTAGTTTTTGGAGCAAATTGATCAATAGGTGTATTTATATGCAGCAATAATCACGATTATTGCAATAGATCTATCTCAAAAACAAATACACAATTTTTGGGGAAATTTCAGATTCAGTTAATCCATAATATAAATTAATATTTTTTAGTTTTTAGAATAAATCGCTCATCTGATAGCACTGTTATACGACATTGTTCATGGTTATTAATATAGCTCTATCTCAAGAACAGGAATTTTTTCCAAACTTTAAGTTCAGTTAGTCCCTAACATAAATTAGTATTCTTTATTTTTTGGAGTAAATCGCTGAACAGATGGCGCTTCTGTCCAGTTTTTTTTAGCATTTCTGCGATGATTCTATCTCAAATACTAATACACAGATTTTCATCAAATTTCAGATTCAGTTTGAACTTGAAATAAATTGTTGCAGATTAGATTTGGTGTAAATTATCTAACCGGCGATGCTGCTAAATTCCATTTTTATGGAAATAATAATGTGTATCTGATAAAAGAAAGTTTTTAGATTGCCACATCCGACTAGTTCTTTTTTTTTAAAGTACTGTGGCACCTTAATTTTTAAACACAATTGGTACCAAAGAACTGTTAGTAAATCTAATCAAAGTTTATCGTAATATACGTCTAATACGTATTATACGTCTCATTTAAATTTGTAAAGCTTCAAAATTTTATTTAAAAAAATTAATAGGCATACGGGTTATTCTCTACAATACTGCAAATTTGACCAAGCAGTCTGACTTGAATGTTACATAGGTAAATTTTCATAAAAATTGGATAAATTGCTAGTAATTGGTTAATTGTTGAAGATTTTAATAGCAGCAGAAATCGTTATAAAATTTTAAACAAAAGTACATATTCCACATTCACTTTATCACAGGGTTGGAAAAAAAAACAGGTTTTTTCAAAAAAAACCCAAAAAAACCGTTTTTTTTGGTTTAAACCGGGTTTTTTTAAAACGTCCTTTCTTATTACTCGTAAATTATAAAGAAAGAAAGAAAATGTCATTAGATTTCTCCTAAAAAACAATAGAAATTATTTATATCTAATAATCTGAAATTCGTAAATTATAAAGAAAAAAAGAAAATGTCATTAGATTTCTTCTTAAAAAACGAATTGCTTTTTTTTTTATAGAAAAAACCAATTGGTTTAATCCTATGCATAAAAAAAGACCTAAACCCACTGTATATAATACTTATTACTGAAATAAAATGTTAAAAGTAGAAATTATTTATGTCCAATAATTTGAAACACGTAAATTATAAAAGAAAAAAAGAAAATGTCATTAGATTTCTTCTAAAAAAACCAATTGGTTTTTTTGAGAAAAAACCATTTGGTTTAAACCGTGGTTTAAACCATGGTTAAAACCAATTGGTTTAAACCGTGACAACCCTGCTTTATCATTAACTCATAACAATAAATGTGAGGGAATGACAAGTGAGGGAATGATGAAATTAAGATGTTTTCACTAATTGTCATGAAAAATGCAGAATTATGGAAAACACACAAACTGATTTCTTAAAGAAGAACACATAATATATAATGTATGATAAAATTAAAAATTTTGAAAATTGCTAAAAATTTAGCATTCTGTGTGAGGGAACGACTGCTAATAAAAATACTCCCTGATTTTCTGATTGAAAAAAATTTCTAGAAAATTAACAAAAACTTACACCAACAATTTATGTTGCTGGACTGACAAGTACTCAAATTAGCTTCCTCTCTGTGAAGAATGCTAGACTGCTGCTCATCTTTAGTGATAGGATATTTGTGATAATAGCAAGGTGTGAGGGAATGATGATCTAACATGGGGAGACATATAATTGATTGAGCAGACTACATAATTATAGTGAAAAATAATATTTTTATTATTTTTTGTAAGGTACCAATTAAGAACTTTATTTTGTTTAGGGTGTTTTTAATTATTTTTACTTCTGAATGGAAAAAATCAGGCAGTAAAGTATGGTAGTATGGGGAGGGGAGAGGTGAGGAATGATATTTGCATGATATATCTTACATTTTTAAATATTAAATTTGTTTATTTTTAAATTTTACGCCCTGCCCCTAATAAACAAACTTTAGACCTTCTAATAAAAGTATAAATAAATAAAAATAAAATGAAATTTAGATTATTTATATGGCTGGGAAACACTTTTTGCACTATTGCAGAGAATAACCCATACAACAAAATGAGTTACAACACTAGATAGAATAATTTTCAAGGTTTTTTTTTTTTCTACACTATAATTTTAGTCATAAAAAGAAAATATGGTACTACACAACACATCAAATGTTACTAAAGATTTCAGTTATTCTATAAACTGAAAATGAAATGTTCATATACTAAAACTGGTGATGCTGCTATGTTTCATTTTTCTGCAAATATTAAGGTATGTGAGATAAAAGAAAGTTTTGGGATTGCCACTTCTGTCTAGTTTGCTTTAAATATAAATTACACCAACTTGTTCAGGATATTCCCAAAAGATATCCAAACAAGATTTTTACCCATTTGCTACCCATATATTCATCCCTTATTCAATTTCACATCTCTTTCTTATACTCATTCTTATTGTCAAGCATACAAGTTATACATTTCTTTTTCCTTTTTAATATTTTTTTAAAAAGTTTTTTAAAGCTATTGTGCTGAGCTGAATTTTATACATTTTGAATTCCTTCCTTGTAAAAGTTGCCTTGCAAACCAGCACAGCAAATCAATTTCCTCCAAAGTAGGGTTCTATATTGGTTTGAATAAGGTTCTGGGTAAATATAGTAGACTCCCTCAAATCTGCACTCCTAAAATCCACAACTCTGTAAAATCCACACATAATTTACGGATGTAAACAATGAAACATTGAGTTCAGATGTAGGTACAAAATTTGACTTTTCTAGTCTTATATCAATTCCATATATTTTTTAATTTGTAATTTTTGTTAATGTTATTGAATTCATGTTTTTCAATGAAGAAAGAATAATTTATTTCTGAAAAAATCAAGATATTGCTGATACTGTTGGTAAACACAATCTTACCAAATGCATTTATGTATTAATGAAAATTTTTTGTTATTAAATCTGGCTAAATCTGAAATAAAGCTTCATTATTTACTGAACCTGATGTGAATTAGTAAAGTATCTTTATTTGGCAAGTTTCATTGAATAACTTAGGAAAAACACATTTAATTTTTATAATGAATTGTACATTATGGATTATTAACTTGACCTTTGCTTTTAGTATTTTAATCATTTAAAAATTTATCTAAATTTTTATTATTTTAGTTTATTACTTATTTTAATATTTTAGTATATTGTAAGAATTCAATATACTTTTGATTTAATTATTAATTACATTCAAATTACTTAAAAAAAAAATAAACAAAGTAATGACCAGAAATCCACAAAATTCTAAAATCCGCACAACTTCTGGTCCCAAGCTGTGCGGATTTGAGGATCATACTAATCAGAGTTTATCTACTATACCTGTTTTAACAGTCAAACTGTAAAAGTGGTCAAAGAAATAAAAAATTATTTTTTTCAAATGATACATTTAGTGCAACATTTTATTAACAAAGTCAAATATTTTTCCTTATAAAAAATATTGATTTTCCTTATCATTATTTATATTTAGTATTGCATCTTAATTATTTACTTTATTTTAATATTTTTCTAAAAATTTATTTTACTTAACTTTTTTTTTTGTAATAATTACTTGTTTTTTAACTATTTATTTATTTTAATATTTTACTTAATTATTTTAATTTTTCAATTTATTATATGCATTCATTATAATGCTTTACCACCAATTAAATTAATGTTTCAAAAATGTAAACAAATCAATGAACAGAAATCCACAAAATTCTAAAATCTGCACAACCCCTGGTCCCAAGCTTTGCTGATTTAGGGAATCTACTGTAATGGAATTGATGTAAAACTGAAAAAGTCAAATTTTGTTCTTATATCTGAAATGAATGTTTCATTGTTTACATCTATAAATTATATGCAGATTTTAGAGAGTTGTGCATTTCAAGGAGTCTACTGTGATACAAAGAAGAAAAAATAACAAATAATATAAGAGATTTTGAAAAATATAACAGTATAATTCTAAAACCATAACTTAACACACATTCACTAAGTGCTTAGCATCCCATTCAAAACTTGTAGTAGTGCAATAAACGAATGTATTTAAAAAAATAAAAGTTGAGTGTATGAGTAATATTGGCACAATGCTTGGCACAGTTATATGCAACACAGATTAGACAATATAGAAGTACAGTTTTTTGTTTTGATTTATTTTTAAATTTTAAATACCTTAAAATAAATAAATGATAAGCAATATACAGTAGACTCCCTCAAATCCGCACTCCTAAAATCAGCAACTCTCTAAAATCCGCACATATTTTACGGATGTAAACAATGAAACGTTCAGTTTAGATGAAGGTGCAAAATTTGACTTTTTTAGTTTTATATCAATTCCATATATTTTTTAATTTGTAATTTTTGTTAAGGTAATTGAATTCATGATTTTTCATGAAGAAAGAATAATTTATTTCTGAAAAAATAAAGATATTGCTGATATTATTGGTAATCACAACCTTACCAAATATATTTATATATTAATCAATCTTTTTTAGTTATTAAGTCTTGCTAAACCTGAAATAAAGCTTCGATAATTTATGATCTTGATGTGAAATAGTAATGTGCCTTTATGAGGCAAGTTTGATTGAATAATTTAGGAAAAACACATTTCATCTTTATAATGAATATTTAATTGTACATTATTGATTATTAATTTGACCTTTGCTTTTAATATTTTTATAATTTTAAAAACTATTTAAATTTTTATTATTTTAGTTTATCACTTATTTTAATATTTTAACATATCGTAAGCACTCATTATACTTATGATTCCATTATTAATTACATTCAAATTACTTTAAAAAAAATGTAAACAAAGCAATAACCAGAAATCCGCAAAACCTCTGGTCCCAAGCTGTGCGGATTTGAGGGAGTCTACTGTATTAAGTTACAAGATCTAAAAAATACAATAAGTACCAAAAAAAAAAAAAAAGTGAAAAAGTCTTAGCATTTGTGAGTAGGAATATCTTGTTATAAGATTAATAAAAATATATTAAATCTGTTTTTTTGACATGATTGATTCAGTGAATAAATACAAAAATTAAAATGTTACCTAACTTCTGTTCTATGAAAGGTTAAAATTACCATATGAAATAGAAGACTTTAAAATTATCAATAATTGGTACTGAATTGATAACAAAGTATTACTTAGCAAAGTTCAGGCATCTAAAAATATCTAATGGTGTATGGTAATATGGTAAGTGGTAAAACAAACAAGCACCTCACTGAATTCACACCTGAAATTTCAGAATTAGTTAAAACTTGATTTGCATATTAAAATGAAAAAATGATTAAAATTTGCAAAGTCTTATCTTGACGGAAAACATAATTTTAACAGTTGTCTTGTAAGTTTACCTTTAATCCATTACCATTAACTGTACCTAGTCCTCTATGTTTATCATATCTTTGGGTGTAACATTTTTTCAACGGGAAATTTTACTTAATAAATGCAATGAAATACAAGTATGACATAGAAACAAGATACATCATAATATACAATTTTTTGTTTGTTCCAACTGAAAATAAAACCAAAACAGAATGTTACATGATATTAAATAATTTGTGTTACATGGAAAAATATTTTGATACTTACGTATTAACGCCACTGCAGCAGAATTTGTACTAATGTGCCAGTAAATAGCAATCTTGTTTATCTCACGCTTACAAAAAAAATTGTGTCAAAAGTGAGCAAATTAAAAGCATTAAAGCACTAAATAATGGCATCAAAAATGAGCATAAAAAAGCACTAAAAAAGCTTGGCACATTAGCGCAACTTCTGCTGCAGTGGCGTTAATACGTAAATACCAATATTTTTTGGCTGTCTTTATTACTGCAAACATATAAAATTAAATATGCAATTGCAAGGAAAATAAAAGCTTGTAAGTAGTGAAATTGCTGGTACAGTGTATTTTCCTTACATGAAAATAGACAAGTGCCATTTTTTTTTTTTTTTATGTAAGAAAATTATAAAAAATATTTTTTCTTTGTATCAGTGCAACCATAGCATTTATTAGCAGTGGATTTAATATTATGAAGATATAGAAATTTTAGATTATAATCAATTCAAGACTGGTTTCTTAAATTGCTTTTAGTATATTATGTAAATAATGATAAAATTTATATAGACTTCAGTATGTTATTAATTATATAAAAATATTTACATTCTATAGAACATAATAAACTGAGATTCATTCTATGAGCATTACAATGTTTTAAATTTAAACGTTAAAAAAAAATCAAACCACTTTGCTGTTTTGAAATTTAAATAGGAATTATGTTCCCCAAACTTATTAAAAATAAATAAGTTAAATATTTTAACTATGCTTAAAATGACAATCTATAAAATGAAAGTTGCAATAGATGAAATTTCGTACAGTCAGGTTAAAAAACCGCAAATTGAATAATTTCAGTTTAAGATTAACCAAAGAAACTATGTGAGTCTTAACTTATTTTAGTAAGGAGAGTGAGATTAATAATTTAATGCTTTAAAAGTTACCTAATATCACTTTGAATGGGCGGTTTCTCTGAGAGCTATAGCGGCAGGCTATTGTCTCAAATGATCCACAATAAACAAAACTAATAAGCTAGTCAAAAATGAATTAGAATACCTGATATTTAAAACAGGGGCAGACACAAGGCAAGACGCAATTAAGAGAATGAATCGTTGATTTTTACATCATACCTCTCTAAAAATGATTCATTCATTCATTCGAAAATGAGCTGTATCGAGAATGATTCCTTCTAGCATAGTTAACAAATTATTTATATTATTTATTAATAAAACTGCTGCAATTGGCAATATGACAGGTACTTTCTTTTTTTTATCCCTGGTTGTAACACTAGTTATCAGACAGCCACTAAACAAAACAAACTTTTACAGAAAATCAGACAGTGTCAAATTTTAGAACCCAAAAAATACTTAGTTTTTTAATTCGTGAATTTTGACTAATAATTTCTACTTCTTTTTTATAAATAAATATTTTATTTTGTAAACTGAAATTAATTATTGTTCGATTCATTATTCATGAATGATTTCACTGTTGTGATTCATTCAATGTATTGGCGTCTGTACTTTTGTAATGAGTGTAAGAATCGCTAATTTTTCAAATCAATTCACTGATCTATCTTCTTAACTAAATTAAATTAACGGCAAGATATTTTTTTAGTTATTCTTCTATTAAAAATTTTACAACTTGTGATTTGATAGTATTATGATACAAAATTTTATGTGTCCCGACCGTAATATTTGAGGACATTTATAGTTATTTCCAGTATTCGGCATTCAGATAAACCGAATGTTTGGCTTGTGAAATAACAACTACGAAGTAAGTAACTATCATACACTATAAGTAATGTAGTCAATAAAAACTGTGCTTTGAGTTTACTACCTAAGATTTTTTTTAAATTATAAATTTTTTAATTTCATACTTGTGAACGTATTTTCTTAAATTTGAAAACAAATAATATAAAATTTTGAGAAATTTTGAAGAATTGGATTTGAAGAAAAATTTTAAAGACATATACTGTATATCTGTCAGAGAAAAACTAAATTAATAAATAAAGCAAAAAATTTAAATGGTGGTAACTTGCTAGGTATAACAGTGCCCATGCATATTATTCAAGTGAGGTCAAGCAGAATTGCACCAAGCATGACCGACCACAGTTATTACATTAACCCTTAATTTATGACAGTTATATGACATAACACAGCTAATAAGAACTATAATGAAATGGTAATAAAATTTAATATATAATATTTTTCATAGCTTATGGGGGCTTCTTTAATGGTTCATTTGTTATACTTTTCTTGGTACTACTAGGTTATCCCGTTGACCAATAAATTATCGCCAAACTATAAAATTAAATGCCAATAATCGATGATTGTGAATGTCACATTCAATAGCATTAAATACGATTCACGTGTTTAAAATGTCATTAAGTGATTTTTATTTCGACTTTTTATGTGTACTTTTATTAGTATTTTTATTAATATTCTACGAGTTATTTGTTTTTCCATTATTTAAAATAAAAATTATGTCAATATGTATAATTTGGCTAATAGTTTGGCGAAATTCGTCAACAGAATAACAGAGTAGTACCCTTTTCTCTTACATGGACACTATCTATGCTAATGTTCAATTATTTCAACCCTGATAATGAAAAGGATTTTTATCATAAACATTGTGATTTGCTATTTATAAAATGTGAATCAAATGAAGGATTATTATTTAACCTTTATCTTGAAAAGTTTTTAATTTGCTATTATTTGAATTAAAAATACTTTTTTTAATATAAAGTTTTAATTTACTTTTACTGCTAATGCTGAGATGGATTTTACAATTTGGCAATTGCCAAATGATCAGAAAATTCTGATTTAAAACAGTTTAAGGAATTTCGAATTCTGCATAATAAAAGGTTATGTTCAAAAATCCTTGAAATGAAATTATGAATGAGTCCTGGAAATCTGAAATGGAGATGTAGCTTATTTAAATAATTATAATTAACTTTTAATAATATTTTTGCAATGATTTTTCATAAAATATATGAATTGTAACCTATAATTCTTGTAAATGAAATAATTTTTTAGGAGTAACAAATCGGCAAATTAAATATTACTGCTCATTTCACAAATTAATTTTTGATTAATTTTTAAGCGTATATCTATAGCATACTATACAGTAGACTCCCTCAAATCTGCATTGTTGGGACCAGAGGTTTTACAGATTTTTGGTCCTTGTTTTGTTTACATTCCTTAAACAGTAATTTGAAGTAATAAACAATGAAATCAAAACTATTATGAAGATTTACAGTAGAATAAAACATTAAAATAAGTAATAAACTAAATTAATAAAAAATTAGATAATTTTTATCATGATTAAAATATTAAAAACAAAGGGCAAGTTGATAATCAATAATGTATGAATAAATATTCATTTTAAAGATGAAATGTATTTTTCATATGAAATTTACTTTATAAAGATGCATTACTAATTCACATCAAAATCGTAAAATAAGGAAGTTTTATTTCAAGTTTAGCCAGACTTAATAACCAAAAAAGTTTGGTTAATACATAAGTATATTTGGTAAAAAGATTGTGATTACCAGTAATATCAGCAATATCTTAATTTATTTTAAAATAAATTTATTCTTCCTTTATGAAAACACGTGAATTCTGCAATATTAATGAAAATTACAAATTAAAATATGTATGAAATTGATATAAAAATTAAAAAAAAAAGTCAAATTTTGTTCTTACATCAAAACTGAATGTCTCGTTGTTTACAACCGTAAACTATGTGCAGATTTTATAGAGTTGTGGATTTTAGGGTTGCAGATTTGAGAGAGTCTAAACAATGTATTTTTGTTTTATTTTTCAAATGTTTCAATTGAAGTGATTTTTATTCTGAAACAACCATTATGCCTGGTGACAATGGTGTCTGTATAACAGAAAAGAAGTGCTCATTTTTATTTTTTATAATAGGTTTTTGATAATTATTTTTGTGTTCATTTATTATATTTCATTTATTACTTTATTTTTTATTATTTACCATTTTTAACAATTTTATGAAAATGGAATAATGTTAAGTTACTGTTTTGAATGTGACTGGTAACAATAAACAAGTTTAGTAACCCTTTTTAGCAATTTATCTCCTGACCTGGATAATGTGCAATAATGTTCCAGTTTCTTTTGATAAATAAGAAATTTCTACAAATAAACCTTACACTAAAGAATTCTTTGCTTTCTGTTATATTAAGAAGTTTAAAAACTTTGCACAACATGATTTCTTCTGTGAATTAAAACAAGTGAATAAAATTTTGTTATTCAGTAAAAGAAATATTTTAAAATCAAAGAAAAGTTTGACGATATTGAAAGAAAAATTACATAGACATGTGGGAGAAGATGAGAGGGAGCACAAGTGAAAAATTATTACATTTTTTTTATTATTTCACAAAGTTGTTCAGAGTTATTAAAACAAAAACTGATTTATACGAATATTTGCTATTTGTTTTTTTTTTTTTTTTTTTTTTTTTTTTTAGTGAAACTTTTAAATGCATTTATGAAGATTTTCTAACTTATATCATCATGCTAAAAAATATCTACATTGGTTCACATGAGCTGTCCCATTGGGGGAGGGGTGATTGTGAATATACTTGGGGTACATGTGAACACATGCATAAATGAGACAAAAGTAATTTTTTGTGAATAAAAAATGTGGTAGAAACTAATTAGATGCCCTCTTTTTAGTTGTGTGAATAAAGCAATAAATGCTTCAATATAGGAAGAAGAAATTATTTGTAAAAATTATACATTAATACAATCAAGGATCGATGATCCGTCCACCCATAATTTGCAATTTTCTATAATTTGCATTACTTTACGAATGTAAACAGTTAAGAAAATTTAGAAATTCTTGATCCAAAAATGATATTTCACATCATATAATAAAACAAGTAAGAAAAATCATGCGTTAAGCATAGATTATGAAGCACTTTCCAACACTTCATTAAATCTTTAACAAAACTTCTTTAATTATAGGGAAATAAGGGTATATAGCCAAATATGTATTCCAATACTTTTGAACAGCCCTGTTTTTGATCTGTTAGTTGATATACATATTACATACTGGGAAAATTTAGTTTAGCAAGAAGAAAGCTTAAAATTTCTTTTTGAGCAATTTGTACTAATAAATGGGGAACATACTTGAAAACTTTTGTTCAGCCCTATAGTTTATCTTGTACCTTTATTACAAGTCAGTAAGAAGCTAAAATTCATTTTAAACTAAAACACTCTTAAAACAACTGAAATCATATTGTTATAAATTATCATTCATAGGTATCCATGTACACAATTCTTTTCATGGCCCTGTATATCATTTTATCTATATTCTGCAAACCTTTCTTTGCAAATTGAATGCAGTTCTGCATAAGAATGTATACCTTATTTAAGAACCACCTTTAAGTAATTTACGCTCATACTCAGCAACGTTGGCCAATTCTTTTGGGTAGCCCTGTATTTCAACTATAACTTTTATACACACCCTTATAATTTATAAAGATTTAGTGAGACTCAAATGTGTATATCATAATTAAAACACATTACATCTATCCATAAGCTATCATCAGAAACATATACAGTCAGTCGGAAGGAATATACTATTTGAAATCTTTTGTGTGTCCCGGTAAATGCACTGTACTTCATATTATGCAAGACAGTATCGTATAGTTTATATTAAGCCTCAGTGACATACATCAGTTTTGTTATACATGGAACAGTTTAATATATTTTTAAAAAGTCACACACTATTCCCCTCCCCTTTGCCATTATCCAATGGAATTCTTTTGTGTGGCCCTATATTTTCATTGCATATTTTAGTGCACCTCTTAAATGCATGCAAAATTTAATATATTTGACAGGGTGTAACATCTTTAAAATGCCTTTGAAACGATTTTACCCCGTAGGCCATAATGTAATGGAAAAATTTTTACTCTCCCTGTAAATAAACTAATCATGGTAGAAACATAATTTTCAACAGGGTTTTTGCTAGGTTAAGCATAAATAATATACAAAAATTTCAGGGCAATTCGAGTATATTTACAGGAGTTATAGCGCGGAAGGAAGACTGACAGTCGGACAGACAAACCGAATACATAAGCACTTTTCAAACAATGCACAAGAACTTTTTAATCTTTTTGAAAGTGTTAATAAAGTTATAATTCATTTGAAATGATTTTTCCCATAGGCTGTAATGTAATGGAAAACTTTTGACTGTCCCTATAAATAAACTAATCATGGTAGAAACTTCTTTTTCAATAGGGGTCGTGCTAGGGTAAACCTGAATAACGTCCAAAAATTTCATGGCAATCCGAGTATATTTACGAGAGTTAGAGCGCGGATAGATGGCCAGACAAAACGAATACATAAGCACTTTTCAACTTTGTTTGAAAATGCTAAAAATTGTAAGAAATTCATAGTAAAACATCTATTTTTCAATGTAATTCTTTTACTTTTTTAATAATAAAAAAGAAACTGAGTAACGGAACACATCTAAGCTAACTGGACATTCCTAACGCAAATTTTAGAATCCAGATGTTTTATGTCTTGTCATAGAGTAAATAACCGAAGAAAACACCTTATTTAGTGTGCTTTTTGTGTGTCCTAGCAGTAACACAGCACCACTGGAGAAGTAGATATGAATTGGGAAGGTTGAATCAAAATAACCAATCATAGTGATAGATCTCAGAGGTAGGTCAATGTCACAAGAGGCAAACAGGAATATTTAACCACAGTACTGTGATTGGTTTTTCACAAAACATGATCTTTCCCGAAACTAAGCTTTAGCAAGAGAGTCCTTCTTCATTCTATTTACGTTCTTAGTTTGGCAATGAGCACAATTGATGAGTTGATATTTATGAATTTATGTGTTCATTCAATTATGTGGGTTAAAAAAAATATGTATAAAACTGCAAATCATTAAAGAATAACAAATAAATATGCTTTTTACAGAAAGCTATTATCTTTTAACTGTTGTCTTTATTCCAGTAAATTAAAACTGTGAAGAAATCTTTAAAACATTGAATTTATAAGTCAATTTTTCACAAAGGAATTTAAAATTTAAACTTAAAAAAGAAATGCATTTACATGTTTAAAAAATGCACTTGTGAACTGTTCACAAGTACCTCAACAGTGCCCAACATCTACCAACTCAAGCCCAACTTATTAATAATAATAATTGAAATAAGGAAAAAACTTTTTGTAGAGTTACCCAATTAATGCTACTAAAGAATGTAATGCCGATATTCTACTTAAAAAAAATGTGTTGAATGAATTTTTACTTCAATAACTTTTGAAAGACTTTTTTACTTAACACCTTCTAAAACAAACACTTCTAGTAACCAGGAATCAAAATGGCTGATTGTTCTGAAAATTCAGCCAAAAGATTGTATCAATGCTCTCATCTATTGGTAATTTTTTGAATTTGTTTACTGCAGGTTTACCAAGTGAAATATGTATTGGCCACATGTGTTCCCTCCCCCCGCGCTTCTCTATTGCTTATTTGTCAGAGTGAGACTAGAGTAAAAAATATAATAATACAATCTTTTTGAACGGTGGCATCTCAGGCAGAATTAAATATGTTCCTGTTACTTTTGATTTAGCAAAGAAGATTTAAATGCACCAAAGATAGCGTCTAGAATGAGCAATCATTATCTATGTCTATATAAACTTACAGGTTGTTCCTAAAATCTTCAAGTAAACCATCCACTGAAATATGTTTCAATTAAGAAACAACATATGAATACAGTAGACTCCATAACATCCGCACAGCTTGGGACCAGAGATAGTGTGGATTTTAGAGTTTTGCAGATTTCTGATCATTACTTTGTTTACATTATTTAAATAGCAATTTAAATGTAATTAATAGTTGAAGTGAAACTATAATGAATGCTTACAATATAAAAAAAGTAATAAACTAAAATAATAAAAATTTAGATAATTTTTCAAATGATTAAAATATTAAAAGAAAAGGTCAACCAATAATGTATAATTAAATATTCATTATTAAGATGAAATATATTTTTCCTAAATTATTCAATGAAACTTGACTCACAGAGGTACATTACTAATTCATGTCAGAATAATTAAAAAAAGGTTTTATTTTCGATCTAACCAGACTAAATGACCAAACAGCTTGATTAATACATTAACTATATTGGGTAAGAAGGTTGTCATTACCAGTGATATCAGCAAATCTTGATTTTTTTTTCTGAAATAAATTTATTCTTTCTTCATGAAAAAACATGAATTCAGTAGTATTGACAAAAATCGCAAATTAAAATATGTATGGAATTGATGTAAGCTAAGAAAATCAAATTTTGTTCCCTACATCTGAACGCAATGTTACATTGTTTATGTCCGTAAATTATGTGCAGATTTTAGAGAATTGTGGATTTGAGGGTGTCTACTGTACACTTGTTCCCTCAGAAATACAAGGTGTATCATTAAAACGTGAAACATTGTCATTCGCAATCTTAACAATAAGGTAATATTTTAGAAAAATTAGCATTATCTACTAATTTTGCTTACATGAAATATAATGATATCGGAAGTAACTGAGTTTTTGCTGCTGACACAGTATGTTCTGACATGTGTAGAACTGAATGATACATGAAATATTCGATTTTTATAACAAATTGGCTCAATCAATTCATCTTTGTTAAATATTCATATATCAGCTAGCATTAAATCCATACAAGGCAATTTCTCACTCTCCAATAAATGCTAAAGTGAAAGTAACAAAAAAAAAAAAAAAAAAAAAGAGCTGAATTTTTATACTTTGCCAATCTCTCACTACTGTATCCTGAGATCTCTCATTCGGTTCTAGGGACAAGCAAAGTGTTATTTACTGTTATTATAAATTGAGATAACAACTATTCCAGAAAAAATAAACTTTATGTGCTGGAAATTAAAAGGGATAAGCGATTTTTTTCAGGTATGTATGTGTGTGGGAGGGGGGAGGGAATACTTTTGTTTTCTTTAGTGTAAAATAGGTGAAAAATGGGAAACATTACTTTGGCCAGAAAATGTGGAAATATATTTTAGAAATACCTCAGATATATTTCTTGTTGTTGTTAAGAAAGATTTGAAATCTAAACTCGCAAGTTCCTGATGCATTCAAAAAGTCAGTTTTAAGCATGGATACATATAATTAAAAACCTCATTATTTTTTAAAAACTGCAATTGAATAACGTTTTTCATTTCTTGATAAAGCAAAGTATCTATCCAAAAATAGTTCCAAAATTGTCTATATATATTTTTTTAAGTGTGACAGTTCGGAAATAGTTCTCATGAGACAAAAATTGCTTAGAACTAAAAATGTCATACATTTATTAAAAAATCCTGTCAACTAATTCATAAAAAATAATCTTGAGTGTTAGAAAAAACATTTTTTTTAAATTCTCTCATTTTTAAAAAAAATTCCAATGTTGGCAGATGTACTATTGTTTAGTTTCATAATGTTGGGGTTATTCCCGATTTACTCCAAGTCATCATGAATTTTGATAAAATTCAGTGAATTTGTATAATTTCTAATGCTGATTCCAAATATATTCCACAGTGAAATTGATCAAATGGTTTGTGAGTTATGAACTTTTAATTGTCTTCCAACATGATAGATTTGCCCCATTTTGAATAACACATGTGACAACATAAAGGTCTGTAATTGCTTTTAGGCTTAAGCTGGAACTTTTATTTTATTTTATTATTATTATTATTTAGTTTTGTCTTATTCAGAATAAAGTAAACTTTCATTTAAACAGATTTTTGTTCATCTTATTCCATTAAATGTTGTCAGAAAATTTCCTTTTGTAATTTTTTTCAATTAAAAAAAGGTGCAACTTCATTGGCTGATTTATCCCATTTCTCCCAGTTCAATTTTAATCTAATTGCATGAATATGTTGCTCAAAGTGTATTTTGATGCCTCATAAAAAATAAATAAATAATATAATGGGCAGTTTCCAAATATTTTATTTTAAGAAGAATTTCATTTTTACTGATCATTTAAAATTAATGGAAAACTGAAGATAATGTTGATATTTCTTGTATTACCAGAAATTTCAATCATTTATATTTACGTTTAACAGTTTCATAAAGTTTTATCTTACGTAAACACATGTTTTTTTTAATATTACTGAAATTAAAGGTAATCCCACAGGAATAAATAGGAATGCTCCGCAAGAAATACCTTTATGACAGATTGAAAAATAAATGATGGAAAAAATTCTACAAATAGTCACATTTTATAGCAAAATCATACTTGTATACAGTAGCCACCCTCACATCTGCACAGGTTGAGACCAGAGGTTGTACAAATTTTAGAATTTTGCAGATATCTGGACATTGTTTCGTTTGCATTTTTTAAAGAATAATTTGATTGCATTAATGCTATCAAAATTATAATGCTTGTAGCATAGTAAAATATAAAAATAATTAAATAAAATAATAAACTAAAGTATTAAGTGTAAGGGAACTACTCTAAGAAAAAGGCATATATTCTTGTCTGAACCTATACTCTATGCAGTTTCAATTGTCTTCTCAAGGTTAATTTCCTGGTTTGCATTTCAGGACAGTAAGTATGATAACAGCACATTTGATTGACTGACTGCTCTACTTTTACCCATGGCGATGAAGAGTTGAAGTGGGGAGAATGTATACACCTCCCCAATAATCTCCAAAGGACCACAATAAGAAGTCTCATTGTGGCTCAACTCCTAAACAATGAAAGCAAATTATAGAATTTTTTTTTAATATACAATTAGACAACTTGCAAAGATTAATAATTAGTAGATACACATTATGCAGCAAAAACTTATGTTAAAAAGAAGGAGAAATGTGTTAATATTATTGATCACTTTTTATATTTTTAGGTTATACAGCGAAAAAAATAGCAAAATATTAATTTAAAGAAAGAAAGTAAAGGATAGTTACATTAGACAAATTTATTCTACGAGCGAAAAGAAAAAGTGATCATGTGATACAAAAGCAATTAAAGGGCCATGTGGCCTTTCACTTCCAACCTTTCTG
>OZ025303.1:15686387-15718084 GCA_964019185.1 Maratus speculifer | reverse complement strand
AAGATATAAATTAATGTTTTTGAAATGGGTTTAATTATATCATCCTCAAAATCATGCTCTTCCAGCTGTATCAAGATTTAAGATAATATGGATATACAATGACATTTCCTGGTCCATTTGGATCCAAGAAACTCAAAATGTCAAAAATGGGCATTATTAATTGAAAATTCAAAGTTTGTATAATTTTTTTAAATGTAGATTACTTCAAAAGCATAATTTATACACAATAATAATTAATAAACATTATGCTCAGTCTGATTCCTAGAGTTTATGATTATTTTTGGTGTAATTAGTTCAGAATAACCCCTTTCATTCCACTTATCACCACTGATGCTCTGGAAATTGGTAACTAAAAACTAAGAATTTTTTTTTTTTTTTTTTTTTTTTTTTTTTTTTGTTACGCGTGAAATAGAGTTTCTGCAATGCTGCAAAAAGTTCAACCTTCTTTAAAATTACATATTTTTTTAACTTAATAAGAATTGTTTATCAGTCAGTTAAATATGAGATAAATTTAATTTTTGTTACAATCTGACAGTAATTACTTTTGCGAGTCAGATATTTTGTAGCAAGAGGCATTTTGTTCTAGCCTTAAATCATGACTTTATCTATATACAAAATGCTAAATTTATGTTTCACTATTACAAAATTTGGTACAGCGCAATTTATGCTGTGGTGGTGTTCGCAGCATAAATTGCACTGATGCCCCAATAAAGAGCAATCTCGTTGTTTGCACGTGCAAGAACTCCAAACAGTTATCGTTTGGATTTCTTGTTGCTTTGTTGTTTGCTGGTTTTTGATGCCTGTTTTGCACAAAAACAGATCAAGATGCAATTTTATTTTTTTCAGGAGCGATAATACAGAAGTTAAACTCTATATCGGGCCATTTTCCACCGAAATCCGACTAACTGCTTTGTTTTAAATAATGTGTTTTGAATTTTGAAAGTGCTTTATTTTATGATTTGTTGCAAAAATTTTAGGTGTAGATTGGCGATACTTAAAAACCATCAAATGCTGTTTGCATGCGCACACAGTTATCGTTTGGATTTCTTGTTGCCTTGTTGTTTGCTGGTTTTTGATGCCTGTTTTGCACAAAAACAGATCAACATGCAATTTTATTTTTTTTCAGAAGCGATAATACAGGAGCACTCAATATAATCATCATTTTATTTAATAATAGATCTTTCCATGATTAAATTTAACATTTTTAAATTTGAAATACATACTAGAATTTCCGTATAGTTATTTAACCACGGAAAGTTTGTCATTAAATGGAGCGAATATTACTAACCGAAAATTATATTGTAGATTTTGTGAATTTAAAAAAAAAAAATCCCTCGCTGTTTCATTCCAAAGCTTGCAGAGTCCAAAAGTGTCAACAAGTTTAGATTCCTCGTTATCAAAGATCATGTTTTCAAATCAACAACAAAATGTTGTTTACCATCTGATATTTTTGTCTTTCTTTTCTCAAATTATTTTCATAAAGCACGGTTTTAATTATAGGTGCATTCAAGGTCCGACTTTAAAGGGGGAGGAAGAAACAAGGTATCAAGACCTAAAGTATTGATAATTTGTAAATTATTTGGTGAAAATCTCACCCAGGGTGCCATGGCTATTAAAATTTTTCTTGAGTGCATTTTTTCTCTCTTGATCATATGCAAAGATGATTACTTTGGTTTCCTATTCTAAAATTGTTTCGATTTATTTTTAATTTTTTTTGTTGTGGGGAGGAAAAAAACTTCTCTTGTGCTGCTTGAGGATTATTCGCTTTATGAATTCTCAAAAATTAGAGCACTAGTCAGAATACATGTGTTCAACAAGAAAAAGAATATTTGAGCAGCTTAAGAATTTAGGCGTGTAAAGTTTTCTTGAGACAATGGTGCACCGGCTGGCGGGCCAGTCTGAGCCTGCCCGTGACTTCCCTTTTGGATCTGCCGTTGACACGTACATATATCCTTTTTTTTTGTACATTCACAATCATTTTACTTTCTCATTTAATAACTACCATGTAAGAGAAAATAAACAGTCAAGTGCAAGTATTACTCACACTCAGAGAGTTTTGTACAATAAACATATGTATTATTAACCCTTGGGGACAAGCGACTGATATATGTGGTATTTAAAATTCTCAGAATCCTTCATTATTCTCACCAGTTATTTTTTATTGTAAAGTTTACTTTATTTAATTGAAATATTATCACTATTTATGTACAGAAAATTTCTGTTTTGAAATATCGGTGGTTAACGATTAAAAATTAAACATTGTGAAGGAGCTAATTGTATTATTAAAAGAAAATCATTGCTGAAAGAATAATAAGACTTTGTAAAAAACTATGGAAAGTAGGTTTCGTTATAGCTGTATGTACTAGAAAAGTATGATTGGATAAACCATAGGTTCCCAACGGGGGCGGTACCGCCCCCCAGTGGGCGCTGGAGCTTTCCAGGGGGGCAGTAGCGGGTGTAGAGAAAAATGGGGGGGGGGCGTTAGGACAGTCGAGGGGGGCGGTCATGGCATACCCAGGGCATGATTACTAACGGGGCATTCTCACATCAGTAAAATGGAAATATTTGGCTTGTTTAAACTCACTTTTCATTCAAAATTACTGTCATGAGTAAAAAAAAAATTTCTATTTCTTTTTCCTGATGGGAATATGCCTAGTTGCTAATCAGGCTTTGGGCATATCTACTTATTTAGTAACTAATATAATGAAAATAGTTGATCTCTCTTACATTGCCCAGTCCGAGACAAAAATCTTCATTGTACCTTTGAATGGAAATCGATACAGACGAACCTAAATCTGAGGGGGGGGGGGGGGGATTGAATTTATTTTACTAATGTCAGAATATAGCCATGGAACTCGAAGAAGGGCTATGAGCCGAATTAATCATTATGAATTTAAAAATTGTGGAGAAAAAAATTGCGATAATTGGCTGGCTATAAGTTTTAAACAACATTATTTTTTCATTAACCTGTATTTCGAAAAATTCTGAAGTATGACAACACATGCCTGGATAAAGATTTTTAAACAAACCCGTGATTTGAATCAGTTCAAAGAATTTGTATATAGTTATATATAGGTATGTATAGTCTTGGTGAAAGTGATAAAAATTGTTATATCTATAAATTTGTTCATAAGTAAATTTTTTTAAACTTATATAGGGAAAATTTTTATACAATAATTTCCGGCGTATAATCCGCGGATCAAACAATTATTTTTCTACCCAGAAAAATTTTAAATTAAAATGTGATTTTGTAGATTGCGGTAAATATTTGGCTTAAATTAGTAAATAAAATTTCTGGTTCGAAAAGGAATTGTTTTATCTGCGGATTATATGCCTGAAATTATGGTAATTCAAAATATCTTAATCGAAAAAGAAATGTCAGCAGTACAGTATTGAGTATTTGAAATATGGATCTAGGCACTCTCCTACAAACCAATCATTACCTATGTGCCTTAATTTGTTTTTTGTTTTTTTTCAAATGAAGCCATGAAACCTTTTAGACTACAAGAGTATTTGAATAAATGGTATAGAAAAGAAAAAAAAAAATCCTATTTTTACTTTCTTCTATCTTTACAAGAAGAAAGTATTAGATTCGTGAAAATTTTCGAGTTCCGCATTTTGACTGATTTACAGGTTTTAGGGGTCAGAGATTCCAAAAACATGTTTTTATAAAATGTCTGTCTGTTAACTTATTTATTTTATAGGCGCTCTATCTCAACAACCAATACACGGAATTTATAAAAAAGCTATATTCAGATATTCTCTGTTAAAATTGATGCTGATTAGTTTTTGTTGTAAATCACTCAACAAGTGACGCTGCTATGCTGCTTTTTTTCACGATTTCCATAATGGCTTTGTCTCAAGAATTACTGCACAGATTTTCACCAAACTTCTGATTTGATTACTCCTTAGCATGAATAGATGATGTTTACATTTCATTGAAAATCTCGCTACAGGTGGTGCTATCCTGCTGTCTTTTTCACATTTCTGGAACAGCTGTATCTCAAGAATTAATGCACGAATTTTCATCAAATTTCGTATTCAGTTTTACCTTGATAAATATTATTGCTGCTTATGTTTTGGTGCAAATCGCATGATACGTAGCGCTTTTATTCTGCATTTTTTTTCGATAGTCGCAGTAGTCCTATTTCTAGAACTAATATACGGAATTTCATACCATTAGAAACCTTACAACGAATATAGATTGCCATTTAATTTTGATACTGTGATAGCAAATTTTGAAGTATTATCATGCATAGGATAGAAAAAAGCTTTGGAATTGTCACATCTGACCAGTTCAAAGACTGAAAAAAAAAATTAAAATAGTCGACTACATTAAACCTTTTTAAGTCATCTTCTAAACAAGAAGAGGACGGATTACAAGCCTCTTATATCATTATAATTTTAATAACAATAGTATTAAAATTGCACACAGTCGGCGAAAAATTAATCTTGCTTGTAATCAGAGAGATAATAAAAACTGTTTTTCATCGTAAGAAACCATCTGATATCAACAGAAAAAATCCTGAGTAATAATTTGATTAAAAGAGGAATAGATGACATTGAAATATCATTATTTTGTTACTTAAAGGCCTGCAAATTTTCCATTCAGCTCCATGGATCACCGTTTCTAAATAACAAAAGCTCATAGAAGAAAAAAAACTCAAAGAGTTTTTATTTGCTAAAAATTTGGAAACTGAAACAAAGAGAGAATCGATATTTAATTTCACAAAGTTAGTCCAAGAGAAATAAATTTTTTATCATAATAGTTTGGCATTTGCTACTGATGTTGCTCGACCAACGATGGGACATCAGGAGGGTTTCATTAACACATTTTAAACAAACAATACTAAGTGTACTCTGTTCTGTACATTCCATTACACATCATCAGCAATAGGTTTAAATTAATTGGAATGAACACCTGTATATGTCACTTCATTACATTATTAGAGCAGTCCAAAGGAATAGAAGCAATTCATTAAATGACAGGATATTTTGCCAACTTCATAGTGAAAATAATTCACAACAAAATGAAACAGTTGTTTTACTTTGTAGTGCAGTTGTCACTATCACTTTGTATCAGACTTGCAATTGAGTTCAATCGATTGCTGCTGCACACAAAACTTCGTTGTCTCTGAAAAGTATTTGTCTGAATCGTTTTTTTATATGTTTAATTTAATATTACACTTAACTAAAAACAGTGATGCATAGCTGCCAACTTGTACGGTTTGGCCGTACAATGTACGAATTTTGTTCTAAGTATACGGTTGTACGGATGAACCATACGATTGTACGGTTTTGCGCACGGAAAAAACAATCGCGGAGAAATTCGAATTTCCTGAAAGGATCGCCGAAAAACGCACATTTCCTGAATACTTCGTGGAAAAATGATTTCTTTAATGTTTTTGTGAACGAACGTTATCAATATATGGCTGAAAAACGCGAATTTCGTGTATGGATCGCGGGAAAATGACGATTTCGCCAAAATATCGCAGATAAAATGCTGATTTCGTCTGAAAACCGCGAGAAAACCTCGATTTCGTCTAAAAATTGCGGATGTAACGCCGATTTCATCAAAAAACGCAATTTTCGAGAAAAGATCGCGTAAAAATGCAAATTATGTCAAAAGATCGTTGAAAAAAAAATGCCGATTTCATAAAAAAGTCGCGGGGAAAAAACGCCAATTTCGTCAAATGATCGCGGAAAAACCGCCGATTTCAACAAAAGATCGTGATTAAAACACCGATTTTGCTAAAATATCGCAGATTTCTTATAAAGATCGCGGGAAACTCCGATTTCGTCCAAAGATCGCGGATAAAATACTGATTTCATGAAAAGATCGCGCAATTTCGTGAAAGGGTCGCGGAAAACAGTGAATTTTGTCAAAGAATTGCGGGGGGAAATGCAGATTTTGTCAAAAGATTGTTGAAAAAACGCTGATTTCATCAAAAGATCACATAAAAAACACGAATTTTGTGAAAGGATTGCTAAAAAAATGTGCATTTCATTAAAGATATTCAATAAAAATGCATAATTAATGCTAGTAGATATACTCCCCCTTCCAATCTCTCAACTGCTGTAACTTTTCAGGAAATTTGCTGCAAATTTAATCTGCCATTATATATTATAGATCATCGTGCAGGACAGTTTTTTGGAAACATTTTTCCAAAGTATGAAATTGCAAAATCATTTTCTTGCGCAACCTTATGTTTTTTTTATATAAATATAAAAATAGCATGGAAAATATTGTTATGAAATGATATTACTTTTTGCATTGCATATTATGCATTTGCATGGCATGTTATGCATTTTTAAGCAAATAGAATGCATCGTGAAAATTGTAAGGATTTCAAAATTGACATGTTGGCAGGTATGGTGATGTAAAAATACGCTAAAACCTGATCGCATTGAAAAATGACATCGATTATGTGACAGACCTCTTTATAATCTTTAATTAAATAAATTTAAATATTCTAAATATTTATAATAAGGCATACGATGATTGCAAGATGATGAGTTGAATTTAATTAAAACAAAAAACCTCATATCTGCTTCTGTGGGTGAACTTCTTTTGCTCAAAAGAAATCAAAGTAGGAGAGAATACAGCCAAATTGCCACATTACTCACAGTCTGTGAAAACAAGAATACTTACTTACTTACTGTCAACGCTTGGACGCTCTTCATGAAGTTTTTCCAGAGCGATTCCAAGATATTTATACATGATTTTACCGAGTTGCTTTCAGATCCTTTCGCAAATGCAGCTACAGCAGTATTATCATATTTGGAGAAGGAAATCGCGTAACTCGCAGCAAACGAGAACTATAAGTAAAATTCAGAAATGGATACCAAGACTTCCAACTTCAAAAACCTACAGCTCTCTAACCTGGATTGTAAGGGAGAGTACATAAATTTTAGTTGCTTTCCTTTCAGATTTGGCTGAAAGTGGGTTCCGTGTAGCAGCAAATTTATTGTCTAAGAAAAGGAACATGCATCTTTGAACATGACAACTGTGACTGATGTTGAAGAAATTGAAATCTAATATGAAGAAATTGTTAAAACTCAAATAGCCTCGATTATTTCATTATTATTTAAAGATTCTTATTGTTTTTGTGTTTATTTTTCAATTTTTATAAAACATTTTTTTACTACAGTAATTACTGACGTATAATCCGTGGATCAATCAATTTTTCTCTTTAATCAATCCAGAAGTTTTATTTAGTAATTGAAGACAAATATTTACCGCGATCTAAAAAGTTACATTTTATTTCAAAAATTTTCTGGGACAAAAAATGATTGCTTGATCAACAGGTTATACGCCAGAAATTACAGTACATTTGATATTCGTTTTAATTAACTTCTATTTTGATTAATAGATTGACAGACAGATAAAATATAGATAATATGCAATAATATTTTAACCAGGGTTGGCACGGTTTAAACCAATTGGTTTTAACCATGGTTTAAACCACGGTTTAAACCAAATGGTTTTTTTTCTCAAAAAAACCAATTGGTTTTTTTAGAAGAAATCTAATGACATTTTCTTTTTTTTTCTTTATAATTTACGTGTTTCAGATTTTTGAACATAAATAATTTCTACTTTTAACACTTTATTTCAGTAATAAGTATTATAAATAGTGGGTTTAGGTCTTTTTTTATGCATAGGATTAAACCTATAAATAATTTCTATTGTTTTTTAGAAGAAATCAAATGACATTTTCTTTTTTTCTTTATAATTTATGAGTTTCAGATTACTGGATATAAATAATTTCTACTTAACACTTTATTTCAGCAATAAGCATTAGATATATTGGGTTTATGTCATTTTTTTATGCATAGGATTAAAATCAGTATACATTGGTGAACATATCTATTGCTCTAAAGAAAGAACTTCAAACATGTGAATTGATCAAAGATAAAATAGATTCAATATTTAGTATAAAAAAAAATATATTTTTTTAATAATGCAGATTATTTAATCCAATTAATAATGTAACACAATGATCTTTTAAGATTTTGCACAAGCTGTAAAAGAAATTTTTCTTTTAATGCATTTTAATAATATTTTTTCCCTCTCTGCTATTTGCTGAATCTAACGACTAAAGATGTTAACTTCAAATCGTCACTCAGAAAGAAAAAAATCCTAAGAAGTATTTGTAATTTATTATTTGAATAATTGTGGAAAAGAATATTTATCAAACTATATCCAAATGTTTATTATTAGTAATCAAAAGATTGTTTATAAAGATTTACAGGGTGTGGCAACATGCAACAGCCCTTTTTGGCTGTATTCTGAACTGAACTGATATGATCACAAAAACTTTTATCTTTTGTAATTGGCAACAGTCCACAAGTGTCAGTGTGGCTTGCTCTTCCAATGTTGTTGTGTGGTGTACACGTTTTCCAGAAAGTTAATTAAATTTGTTATGTTTTTTTAAGTTAATCCTTCTGATTCCAGTGCTTATTAAATTATGCTACATTTATCACAAAACCGATAAGTGAACAGTGGTGACCGCGGACATAGAACATTAGCATCTGCCATAGAACACCGCATGTTGTACCGGATCATGTCGTTTTAGGCCTAACGTGCTATCAAAACAATGTGCTCCAAAATGATTTGGTAGAAACGCATTAGGTCTCGATTCTGCATAATTATAACGCTCGCACAGTGTAATTAGATATGATGTCTCCAGGTATGGTTACAGTTATTTTCTTATAATTTCTTTTTCGTAATGGCTGTTCCCCGCGTTGTGTCATTCGCGTAGTGTTATTACTACAATGAAATTAATCATTACCCAATATCTTTAAGACCATTATTTTGTTTTGTTCATTATTCATTATTTTGTTTGATTGCACCTTGTGATGTATATATATTTTTTTCCCCTTCTGTTGTGTTATCTCATATCGTATCGTATCGTAACAAAATTATTGTGAATGTAAATATGTATTAATTTGAATCAGTCTTATCATATTTAGTAATTTTTACCTCCTTATTTTGCTGTCCTTCAAAAATAAACGACGATGACTCTGGATCAAGAAACAGGAGTTTTAGCCGTTCAGGCAAAAATGCCCACGTTTTCGAAACATAATATTAAGTTATTTTTCGCGCAACTCGATTCGGCTTTTACATTAAACAAAATCACTGATGAGAAAACTAAATTTAATTATCTAATCAATATTTTGGACACGGACATCCTGTCTTCTGTTAGCGATCTCATATTCACACCACCTGACACAAATCCTTTTACTACTTTAAAAGATAAGTTGCAAGCTATTTTTGAAAACTCCACTGCCCAGAAAACGAAGGCGCTCCTGCAAGAGCTCACTCTTTGGAGATCAAAAACCGAGTGTGTTGCTCAGAAAAATGAAAGACCTTGCCTCTGGCCAAGTCTCAGATGATTTCCTGAGAAATCTTTGGCTGCAACGTCTGCCAAGCAATATTCAAACTGTTTTGGCTGTAGGGGGTGAGGAATTGGACAAACTTGCTGTCCTTGCTGACAAAGTATCTGAGATCAGCACCCCTCACAATGACCACACAATAGCAGCATTATCCGAGTCCAGTGAAATGAAAATTCTGCGTCTCCAGGTTGCTGAACTTTCAAAAAAAGCTTGATGCTCTGACGGCTTCTTTTTCTGAGAATCGCTCTCGTTCTCCACATCGTAACAGGGAACGTAATTTTTACAGAAACCGCAGCGCCTCTAAAGACCGCAGATATAATTCTGAAATTTGCTATTATCACACACGTTTTGGCCCTAAGGCTCGTAAATGCACTAAACCATGTTCTTTTTCCCAAACGGGAAACGACATGAGTGCATCACAGTAGCGGCATGTGATCGCACACAATAGTCGCTTATGTATTTATGATCCTGCCACTAAGACAAATTATTTAATTGATTCAGGAGCAGATGTCTCTGTAATTCCCAGTGTCACCAAATCCAACCCCTCAACTTTTTGTCTTTTTGCTGCCAATAATACTAAGATACCTACCTATGGGCAAAAACTTGTTGAAGTTGAGCTCAATCTTAGACGTAGCTTTAAGTGGGAATTTACTTTGGCAGATGTTAAGCGTCCTATTATTGGATCAGATTTTTTAGCTCATTTCGGGCTATTAATTGATCTTAAAAACCACTGTCTTATTGATCCACTAACAAAATTAACTAGTAAAGGCCAATTTATAAAGGGTATATTTACATCTGTCAAAAGTATCTGTAAGGATTCAACTGTTCACAAAATTTTAAACCAATTTCCAAACCTTACTCGTCCTCGCCCTTTTAACAGTAAAATTACCCATAATACTTACCATTTTATTGAAACTTCTGGCCCACCTGTTTTTAGCAAACCACGAAGACTCCACCCTGCACAACTTGCCGCAGCTAAACGAGAGTTCCAATTTATGTTAGAACAGGGTATCTGTCGGCCATCTAAATCTAATTGGGCATCTCCCTTGCACCTTGTTCGTAAGAGTTCAGGTGACTGGCGTCCCACTGGGGATTACAGAGCACTTAATAAGATAACACGTCCTGATAAATATCCTATACCTCACATTCAAGATTTTACTCATAATTTGCACGGCGCTAAAATTTTCTCAAAAGTTGATATTGTGCGGGCTTTTCATCATATCCCTGTAAACCCTACTGACATTCGCAAAACAGCCATTACTACCCCATTTGGTTTATTCGAGTTTGTTTTTATGCCTTTTGGGCTGTCGAATGCTGCCCAAACATTTCAGAGGCACATTCATGAAGTTCTCAACGATTTTGATTTCTGTTTCCCATACCTGGATGACATTTTAATCGCCAGTAAATCACCAGCTGAGCATGAAGCACACCTCCAGCAAGTTTTAAGTCGTCTTGATAAATATAACTTGACCATCAATCCATCTAAATGCGAGTTTTTCCAGGATGAAATCCAGTTCCTTGGACACCTTGTCTCTGAGCATGGCTGTAAACCACTTCCAGACAAAGTCAAGGCGATTATAGACTTTCCCCAACCAAAAATAGTGAAAAAACTCCGTAGGTTCTTAGGTGCCTTAAATTTTTACAGACGTTTCCTTCCTGAGATGGCTTCCATTCAAATGCCACTAAATCACTTGTTGCAAAATTACCAGAAAAATGACAAACGAGACATTTCATGGACTGATGCTACAAAGAAGGCTTTTGAAGCTTGTAAAATGAAACTTTCTCAGGCCACGATGTTATATCATCCTGATCCAACTGCTACATTAGTGTTGCATACTGATGCATCTGACACAGCTATTGGTGCAGCATTAAATCAAAAGACGGAACAAGGTCTTCAACCACTTGCATTTTTTTCAAAAAAACTTTCACCTGCACAGCAAAGCTATTCAGCTTATGATAGAGAGCTGCTAGCGATTTACGAAGCAATTAAATACTTCAGACACATGGTTGAAGCCAGATCATTCACCATATACACTGACCATAAACCTCTATGTTTTGCGTTTGTACAGAAACTTGAGAAATGTACTCCTCGACAACTTCGTCATCTTGACTTCATTGCTCAATTTTCAACCGATATTCAGCATGTTAGTGGGCAAGATAACAGTGTTGCTGATGTACTCTCTCGCATTAATTCAATATCCATGGATCTCAGTCTCCAGACAATGGCCGAAGCACAACTGACTGACAGTGAACTGCGTGAGCTATCGCAGAACCCTACTTCTTCGAACTTAGTTCTTAAGAAGTTTCCAGTTGAAAATGGTTCTACATCTGAGCTTATCTGTGATGTCTCCACTGACAAAATCAGACCTTTCGTACCCCTTTCGATGCGTCGACAGATCTTTGACAGTCTTCATGGACTCTCCCAACCTGGTGTCAAGTCAACCGTGCAGTTGATAAAACAACGTTTCTGTTGGCCATCTATGCAAACTGACATTACCAAATGGACTCGTTCTTGCATTCCATGTCAGCGCAGCAAGGTCCACAAGCACACATTTAGTCGTCCAGGTCAGTTCGCCACTCCAAGTTCTCGTTTTGAGCACATCCATTTAGATTTAGTGGGTCCTCTCCCTCCATCGAAAGGCTGCCAGTATCTACTTACGCTAGTAGACAGATTTACACGTTGGCCAGAAGCTTTTCCAATAGAGGATATCACAGCTGACACTATTGCCTTCAAGTTCTATTCTGAGTGGATTTGCAGGTTTGGTGTACCTCTCCGAATCACCACAGACCGTGGACGACAATTTGAATCTCAGCTGTTCGAAAGTTTGTCTAAATTTATTGGCTCCCACCATATCTACACGACTCCGTACCATCCAGCATCGAATGGACTTGTCGAGCGATTTCACAGAAGTCTTAAAGCTGCTATTCGCTGCTATGCCACAGAACGCTGGGCTGAGATACTACCCACTATCCTCCTGGGCCTCCGCTCATCCATCAAAGAAGACCTGCAAGCTAGTGTTGCTGAACTTGTGTATGGTGAAACTCTTCGCTTACCTGGTGAATTTTTCTCTGCATCCAATGATTATGTTGATCCAGCTACATTTGTCGGTCGCTTGAAAGACCACATATCCACAATCCGTCCTGTTCCAACTAGCCTGCGCACTGGTCGTTCTATTTTTGTGCATAATGCACTTTCTTCGTGTACTCATGTCTTTTTACGACAGGATGCTACTCGTAGAAGTCTCCAACCATTTTACACTGGGCCATTTCGAGTGTTATCCCGCAATGATAAAACCTTCACCATCCAGCTACACAACAAAACATCAACGGTGAACATTGATCGGTTGAAGCCGGCATTTATCAATGTAGTTCCTGATGCAGTGCCTCCAGAACAGACTGTGTTTTTTCCTACAGCAACACCTGATTTACTACAGTCTCCTTCTGGCCTGACAACAAGTCAACCGCTGTCTTCTAATCCGTCTACTAGCCAACAGCCATATGTTACCAAATCTGGTCGCCGAGTCAAATTTAACCCCCGTTATCTTGATGTCACTTCGTCACTGGGAAGGGGGTGATGTGGCAACATGCAACAGCCCTTTTTGGCTGTATTCTGAACTGAACTGATATGATCACAAAAACTTTTATCTTTTGTAATTGGCAACAGTCCACAAGTGTCAGTGTGGCTTGCTCTTCCAATGTTGTCGTGTGGTGTACACGTTTTCCGGAAAGTTAATTAAATTTGTTATGTTTTTTTTAAGTTAATCCTTCTGATTCCAGTGCTTATTAAATTATGTTACATTTATCACAAAACCGATAAGTGAACACAGGGCATCAATGGTTCACTGTGTAGAACAATTAAAACTTTCAACATAAGACTGTTTGCTAAAATTGTTTAATTTCAGCACAAATTCACTATATTTATTAAATTTAAATTATTTTAAATGAAGTTACACTGCTTATTAACCAATAATGTCTGTTTTTATCAGTAAATATGCATGTATATATAATAAGAAAGGATGTTTTAAAAAAACCCAGTTTAAACCAAAAAAACCTGGTTTAAACCAAAAAAGCCTGGTTTAAACCAAAAAAACCGGTTTTTTTGGTTTTTTTCGAAAAAACCTGGTTTTTTTCCAACCCTGATTTTAACATTTTGTATAATTAACTATTATAGAAGGGGGGGGGGCGTTGGAATTTTTTTCTCTTGTAAAGGGGGCGGTGGACCAGAAAAGGTTGGGAACCTATGATTTATTTTGTTGACATAAAAATCTTGATTATTAATAATTTGGATTAGGTTGTCAAAGGTAGTGATTTTAAGTGCATTTTAATCTGCGTTGTTTCCTTTTTTAAAATAAATGGTTAAAATGTTTCCATAAACATAAAATCACATGAAAATATATTATAATAAATTGTTAATATAATTATTAAACATTTTAAGATAATTATATTTTGTAATAAAGAATCTTTTTTATAGAATAAAAATTTTAACAAACATCCTTTTTTAATTTTTGTATTAAGTAATCTTCGGAAACATTGCATAATGTTATTTTTAAAAATGCATCTGCTCAGAAGAGGAATTTATAAGAAAACGAGAAGAACTATTAAAAGAAATCGTAGATGTTTGATATTAAAAAAAAAACAATAACGTTAATGACTGTTTAATGTATTTTTTAACCTGTGAAATGTTATAAAATTTTTTAATAGAAAGTCATTGTGGGTGAAAACGTTTCGGTTGTATTCTTATTGAAATGTTTTCAGAGAGAATTTGGAAGTTAAGACAATCAATAAGAATTTAAACATGATTGTATTTAAAACAAATAACGCAAATACTTGAACGGTATGAAGCTAAAAAGTAATAACTGTATTTTATTATTTTCATTCCAGACACTTTTATTATTTCCTTTAATAAATCATTTTACAGAGGTAAATTTCAAAATATCCATTGTATGTAGTATTAGTATACATCGTGATAAAAGTGGGTATTATAAATACTCTCTAATATTATAAATAAAATATTAATAATTATAATTAACGTATTTGATGTTCTATTTTATGTTTATCGTCGGAATTTTTATTAGGTAGATGTGTCTATGATGGACAGCCTTCCAGTTATGGATATTCCCTAAATGTTTTTTTTTGTTTATTAATATACTAATAAATATTTAGCTTTAATTTTTTTATAATTCCTCTTTGCATGTTTTAATAATATTTTAATATTCATAGAAGACAGTATGTGAAGACAGTTTGCGAATATTTTTTGATTTGTGACAAATTTGTCACTAACTTTTGATGGTGGCAGCATTGTCAATATTGTGAAGTCCCACTGGGACACAATTATACAGTTATGAATATTGTTATGTAGTGTAAAATCATTTACATCTATAATTTTATTATACTTTGGCGATACATCTCAATTAAAACTTAGGAGCTGCTATAAAAAGAATGTACCAAAAGAAAGTTACTGAATCAAAATGTAATGCTATGCAGACTTTAATCTTTGTTACATATTTTTTTCTGTTGCAATAAATGAGAATATTTAGGACAACTGAATATTCGATCTATTACAATTATTTCAAATTTAGCAATTTGTTTTTCTAATACGCATTAAAATTAAAAAGAAAAAACTCTTCCTTTAAGTTGCAACACTAGCCACAGAAAAAGACCCGGATGATAATGTAAAGTCTGTGAGAGCGTTCTTTTCAAATATCTCGCTCAAATTTTAATATTTTTACATGATTTTTTTCATAGGATAGCTGAAGGCGATCCACAACCAGCCTAGTTTTTACTTTTTAAATTTTGGTTTCAGATTAAAAAAAAAAATATTTTAAATTTCAAAACCGGTTTAAACCATTTCTGATATTGAAACAATCATATAAAATCATAAAAAATATGTAAGCAAAATTGAAAAAGTAAAAAATAGGCCGGTTGTAGATCGTCCTCAGCTATCCTATGCAAAAAATCATGCAAAAATATTAAAATTTAAGTGAGAAATTTGAAAAGAACGCTCCCACAGACATTACATTATCATCCGGGTCTTTTTCTGTGACTAGTGACCTTAAAGGAAATGTTTTTATGATAATTTTAATGCTTATTAGAAAAAAAAAATTGCTAAATTTCAAATAATTGTGATAGATCGAATATTCAATTGTCTTAAATATTCACATTTATTGCAACAGAAAAAAAAATGTATCAAAGATTAAAGTCTGCATGGCATTACATTTTGATTCAGTGACTTTGTTTTGGTACATTCTTTTTATAGCAGCTCCCAAGTTTTAATTGAGATGTATCGCCAAAGTATAATAAAATTGTAGATGTAAGGGATTTTACTCTGTATAACATTGTTCATAACTATAATTGTGTCCCATTGTAACTTCACAACATTGACAATGCTGCCACCGTCACAAAGTTAGTGACAAATTTGTCACAAATCAAAAAATTATCGCAAACTGTCTTCACAACCTTGTCACAATCGTCACAGAATAGTCACAGTTTTAAGGACAATTTTGTCACAAATGACACATTTCTCACATTTTGGTCACATCGTGACGTCACAAAGGGGTCACAATGTGACGTCACAAACGAGCTCTAAAACGGCCATAACGACTTCACATTTTAGTCACAGTGACTTCACATCGACGGTCACAAAGTCATAATGTGACTTCACAACGACGTCACCGTGACGTCACCATGTCTTACGGGTGGTTCCTGAATAAGAGCTTGCTGGGTTTGAACCTAGTCAAGCATGGATGTGTGTCGTGGGTCAGATTCCATTTTAAACAGAAGTCTTGGTTTATTTAGCTGATGCGCAGAAGAGACAAGCGTAGTGTCCCTAACCAGCAGTGAATCCCACATTCTCTAAAGATTACTTTCGTGATTATATTTAAAGCTGCATATTTCTAGCCATAGGAAAGAATCTTTCAATTTTAAAATCTTTCATTTTCAGAATTACGAGTAAGTCTTTTCTGTTTTGTTACTTGGATTGAATTGATAGATTCATTCGTAGATTGAATTGACAGATTCATTCACAGATTGAATGATATAAGCAGCATGTTTTAAAAAAGATTAAAGATTTACATGGCAAACAAGTAGTGCCGTCTATACACGTGTATAAGCCGAGCTTACAATATTTCAGTGAAAATTTGTCTAAAATTGGAAACCTGTATGTAAGATGATGTTAAAAAATTAGGATGAGAAAATTCAGTGAACAAAAATTATTTTACACACTAATAATAGGTAAAAATTCAATCTTCGAAATTATTGATTTGTCCTATTTAGATGTGCTGCCAAACCTGGTTCATTGGGTTCCGCTCATTGTGTTATGACTTGCTCGCTCATAAAAATCAATTATCCTATTTCTGGATCGAATTGCCAAAAGAATGATCATTTGATCTTTCAAAAAAATGTTCCATCAAAAAATGTGATGAAATTATAGACGCTGCTCTTTTTGATATACTTTGCATGTACCCAGGTAGCACAGCGATATCGGCCCGATACTGCCCGACATCGGCTAATCTTGACGTCCGTCGGCAAAGACCGATCATGTTTACCAACATTGGCCAATGTCGATCCATGTTGACCGATGTTGGATCTGAAATATTAAAACTTCTGGAATCTTCAATATTTAAGTTTTTAAATTACATATTGTACTTTTTTAGAAAGGTGGAAGGTAGAAATCAATTTTCACAACATTTTAAATTCTGTAAATTTACATAGAAAAATTCCTATTTGTCAATATCGGCCTATATCGGCCAGGGGTCAAGACCAATGTCGGCCGATCTTGGTTTCCATCGGCAAAGACCGATCATATTTTATCGACATCGGGCAATATCGGGTTATATCGGCAACGACCGGCGTACTTCACTATTTGACCAATCAGAAACAAGCACCCTTTTCAACGCTTCTTTGCCCTTCGTAAACATGGCCGCTCCGCTCCGCTGACGCTGATACTGAATCAGTGCACAAAACAATGATCACCATTTGAAACGGGTAAGTACCTTTAAAATTTATATTCTAAATTGATTTTGAAGTATTGATTTCTGTCTATTTTGGTACTATTTAGTAAGTCTATCCATATTCATGAGTAGAATGTATTTTCTGTTCGCTTTGTTTTTATGAAACTCCAGCGACAACATTTGTAAACAAATGCGTAATCAACTTGAAGTATATTATTAAATGTGATTTTATTATTTATATATTAGTAAAACTATTTTTAATTTAAGTTCCTGTACTGTATTCTTGAAATAATTATTTATATTAAACCTATTGATTGTAACCAAAGCTGTTAGTATTTCATATAATTGTGAGATCCTTTTTATCGATATTAGGAATAAAATTCTAAATATCCTGATTCAAGTGCAAGGTACGAAAAGCTCTCCTTCCTCCTTATAATATATATTTATAGTCACACTTTGAACATAATTTTCCAGATACAAAAGTAAGGCTCAAAATCGGCAAACAATTGTAATGGAAGGTTATTTATGCTTTTAATATTTATGGTACAATATTATATGGTATATGATATGTGGATTTTAATAATGGTATAATATTAATGGTTTATTTCTCTTCTAGTTTAATTCTACATATACTATTCAATAACTATTCTATACCTCTGTTCAAAAATATACACTAGAATTACATTGTTAAAACCAAGAGCCCAAGGACCTTCCTTTTAGAAATAAAATTTATTCAATGTATTCAACAGGAAATATGCTTTTGCATTCTTTCACAGGTAAATTTCCCTGAAATGTATCATAACCCCCCCCCCCCCCCTTGTCTATTTACCAATGCATTAAAAAATCTTTAAACCTGCTTAATTTGTTTAGCTTTAATTTGCATTTTTTTTATTAAATGTGATCTAAAAATTTATTATTGTTTCAGACACAACTGCTTATGTTGCTGCTGCTGTTGTGAATCAGGCCGGGGAAATCCAGAATTTTAATTTATTGCAGTTGTCGGTGAGTTATATTTCTATATTTTTTCTATGAGAACTTTCTACATAAAGATAGATTCTTTAAATTAATGATAAATAATTTGTGTGAACTTTTCATAACAGTTGTTCTTAAGTATTACTAAAAATTTTCGATACAGATAGATTGATAGATTTGTATTTTCCAGTTTTATATAAAGTGGCACCAGATTTAAATAATTTTATGAAGCACTTAGAGAATGTTGAAATTAACATATTCTTTAAGAAAAAATTGTCGTTGTAACAACAAGTTTCATAATCCGCTACATAAATCTTTAAATTGACAAATAAAATGCAATATTTTTTCTATTATTTATTTAGTATACTTTTTCAGTATATAGGAGCCTGGTTTTTTTATTTTTAAGCTTGTTGCAATTCAGGCTTTAGAAAGTGAGAGATATCAAATGATATATCATAACCAGCTATGGATACAAAATTTATAAATTTTTAGGCTTGGTTTATAAGAATTCATACAACAAATGTGTTTGTGATCTGAAAAAAAAAAAAAAAAAAAAAAAAAAAAAAAAAAAAAAACAGGAAAAAGGTAAATTGTGGTAACGAACTTTTGTTTGTTGCAGTTGCAATACAGATTTATGGCATACAACTTGCTGCATTGTTTTTTGTTTTGAGAGGTAGTAATAATTTTTTCAATGTTTTGTTTATAGATATTTTTATATTTGATATATTGATTCGTTAAAATTAAAATTCTCTTTTAAAAAAGAAAAGAAAGAAAAAAATTGCCCTACTCATAATTACCTTAAAAAAAAAAAAAAAAAAAAAATTGCATAATCTATGTGATATTTCTTTTTTCTGAATTTTATTGTCTGGTTTTCTATATTTAGATGCTATAAGAAATGAGCAATCACTTTAAAAGATTAACTTTGTTAAATTCTCATTAGAATAACTTCAGTTTTGAAAATAACTGTCATAATGCAACCTCAGAGTTTGATAAGTGATCATTTTCAAAAATGGCATTTTGGGGGGAAAATCGCCATGTTCAATTTGCTGACCACAAACTTATCTGTTCTGAATTTATATGTTTGATAAATTTGATATATATATATATATATATATACAGTAGACTCCCTCAAATCTGCATAGCTTGGGCTTGGGACCTTAGGTTATGCAGATTTTAAAATTTTGTGGATTTCTGGTCATTATTTTTACATTTAAAAAAAAATAATTTCAATGCATAAAAATTATAATGAATGATTGTAATGTAATAAAATGTTAAAATAATTAAGTAAAATATTAAACTAAAAAGATAAAAATTAAGATAATTTTAAAACTGATTAAAATATTAAAACTAAAAATCAAGTAAATAATTAACTACTAATATGTATTTTGAATATGTATATAAAAAAAGAGAGATATTTACTTTGAAATATTTAATGAAATCTTCCTTATGAAAAGTACTCTCTATTAATTCACTTCAAAATCAACATAATAATAGAAAAAGCTTGATTAATATAAAATATATTTGGTAAAAAGATAGTGATTGCCAGAGATATCAGCAATATCTTCATATAACAGAAAAATGAATTTATGCTCCTTCATGGATAACCACAAGCCCAGCTGTATTATTAAGAAAATTGCATATTAAATAAAATACACACAAAATGAAACACAACTAAAAAATTCTGTAATTTTGCTCCTACATCTGAAATGAATTTCAATGTTTACATCTGTAAAAAATATGTAGATTTTAGACATTTGAAGATTTGAGGAATTCCACTGTATTTATTTTAGTTGTTTTCTATGTACAATTTACTTCTTTTTGTATTTAAAAAGTAGACAACTATCGTATATTAAATTAATTGCGTTAATTTATATAATTGTAATAAATAGTGGTGGGGAATTTGAGAAAATATTACTAGTCAGCAAAATGCAACTTACAGTTGAAAATAGTTATGACAAAATTTACATAACTGCAAAAATAGTTGATTACTGTTACTTATATTAATAAGTAAGTTTTCATATTTATTAAATGCTTTCATTTTTTTTTCTATAAAATTAAGAAATATAATAAAAGAATAGGAAGTTAAATATAAAATAGAACTTAGTACCATGTTTATGTCACAATAAATTGCAAAATTCCAAAATATAGCCAGTTATATGTTTTGCTCGGGTAACATATAAGTGGAGTTAAACTGTATTTAAAATAGCTTTTGCCATATCTTTTGGAGTTGATCCAGGTTTTTTATTTCAGGGGCCCATTTTGTGAAAATAAAAGTTATTTATGAAAACTTTATTATTTTTGTGAGAAATAACATTTTGTAGCGAAAAATGATTGTTATTCAAATTCGAACCAGCATTTATAAATAACTTCTTTAAAAACTCCTGTTAAAATTTCCCTTTTTAATAAATTTGATTTGTTTGAAAATTAAACATTTTAAAACTAACAAAATGAAAATATTCAATGAAAAATGTTTTTTTTATGTAATGAAATTTTTCAAAGAGGATATGTTTTATGAAAAAGTATTTTGTGAAGGGGTCAGTTTTTAGGAAAAACAATTTTGTGATGGGGCCAGTTTTCTAAAAAAGAAATTACATGTGAGTATATACAGTAGTACCCCGTAAATTCGGACCCCGTTAATCCGGATCAGTTTGGTCACTTTTTTTCCAAGTTCGAGAAGCGATTGGCTAATTTCCATAACATTAATTTGTTTCATCGTCGTATTCTGAATTTAAAAAAAAAAAAACTTTTTCTGAAATCTTTTCGGAAGAATTAAGCAAAGTAAACATTTTTACTGTGTGTAATTATTCAATAAGTTTAATATAAAGGGATTTCTGTAAGTATGTTTTAATTTATTACATTTTTTTCTTATTCTCCGCCCCGTGGCAGAATGTGCGCGACACTGCGACGGGCGTCGCAGACTTTTAAGGACCTCTGCAGACCACGGACGTGCTATAGTGCGTAAATTATGCAAAAAAATCGGCGATGAGACGCAAAAAATAGCTCTTATGCGCCCTATGGGACGCGTAATTTCGTCAAAATATCGCGGAATAAGCCCGAATTTTGTCCAAAGATCGCGAGAAGAAGTGCAAATATCATCGAAGCATCGCAAAAAAACGGCAAATTTCTTTTAAAAATTGCAAAAAACGAGAAATTTCCTCAAAAAATCTCGAAAAAAGTCCGAATTTCTTCAAGGGATCGCGGGAAGAAACGACAATTTCATCATAACATCGCTAAGCAATATCGCAAATTTCGTTAAAAGACCACTTAAAAACGGCAAATTTCATCAATTAATGAGATTTCTTTAAAAAATTGTGAAAAAAAAATTAGATTTTGTCAAAAAATCCCGCAAAGACAGATTTTATAAAATATTGTGAAAAAAACGGCAAATTTCGTCAAAAAATCCCGCAAAAAACAACAGATTTCGTCAAAAGATTGCGAAAAATGGCAAATTTTGTGAAAGAATCTCGAAAAAACGAGAGTTCGGAAGAAAATCTCGAAAAAAGGACAAATTTCGTCAGAAAATCACTATGAAACAAGATTTCGTCAGAAAATTGCGAAAATGCGGCAGATTTTGTCAAAAGATCGCAGAAAAATGGCAGATTTTGTCAAAAGATCGCAGAAAAATGGCAGATTTCGTCAAAAGATCGCGAAAAAGCGGCCAATATTGCCAAGAGATCGTTAGAAAACGGCCAATTTCTTCAAACGATTGCGAAAAACGGCCAATTTCGTCAAAAGATCGCGAAAAACTGCCAATTTCGTCAAAAGATTACCAAAAAAACGCAAATTTCGCCAGAGGCAAAAAAAAAAAAGACATTGCCGAAAGTAGATTTTTATATTCCTCTTTTTTTTCTTTTTGTAAATGAGGGAAATAATTTACACATACACACACACATATGTTGCCATAATTAATTAGCACTACAATAGCATTAAGAATGTATTTATATAATACGCTGCATCTTGCAGACCATTTTTGACAAGATTATAAGCGTTGCAGACATTTGAAGGTAGTTCTGCCACTTGGATTCTCCGAATAATCCGGATTGGGTCTGGTCCCAGTTAATCCGAATTATCTGGGTTCTACTATATATATATATATATATATATATATATATATATATATATATATATATATATATATATATATATTTATATATAGTAATTAATTTATGATTATGTGTTTTTGGAAAAAAAAAGATAAAAAATCTTGTATAACAATTTAAATATTTTTTCCCTTGTTTCTATATTTAAAAGTTAAGTATAACAAATATTATTATATTAAAAAATATATATATAATATAAATTGTACTCATTGAAATTAAGTGAGATTTTAAAGATAAACTTTAAATGCTTAAAAAATTGTGTTTTAAGTATTTTTACTTTTATTACTACCAAAAAGAATTTTAGTTATTTAATTTAATTTTCCAATTCACTTTAATTGGAAAATATCTTTTTGAATTCAAATTTTGTAATAAGGGGGGAGGAGGAGAAAGGTCAGGTGAAAATTTAATGTTGTAAGTTTGCTCATTCAACTGGATATCTGAAGTTAAAAAAATAGAATAAGTTGGCAAATTATAAGTTGTGTAGCTAAAATTTGCTTTGCGGGATTGTGATTTCTGTTCATTTTATTTTTCTAGGGAGTATGGAAATGAAGTTTGAAGAGCAGAAACTACTTCTATCTCTACTTGCATTGGAATGTGGTTGCAGGATTTCTCGACTAAGATTGAAAGACGTTTCAAAGGAAAAGATGATAGACATGAAAATAGATGTTGAAATTTGCTTGTTATATTATAAATAATAATAATATTAGTTTGTAAATAAAATTCAATTATTTTTTCTGATTAATAAAATTTATTTTGTTATACATGGTAAGTTTTTATTTAAATTTCTAAGAGTTGTTTTAAAATAATTATTATTATCACTTTTTAACCTACTGTCACATGTTTGAAATATTTCAATACAAAAGAATTTATAAAATAAATTTACAAATCTTTTAAAATCATTGTAAATTTTATCTTAGAAGAAATAGTAGATAAAAATCTACTCATAAATTCTATCAAAAATTATAATTTTAACGAAATATTTGAAATTTATGGTGATATTTAAATCTATCTTATATATTTATCTTTAAAAAAAATAAAATATTACATGTTTTCCAAATATATGTATATTAAAAATTAAAAGGTTTTATTTTTACTTTGTATGAATACATTACAAATGGGAAAAAAATAGTATTAAAATTTTAGTTCCAGAATAGCTTTTCTTGCTTAAATTAAAGATATTGTAACATATTTAACTGTTTAAAAGGTAATTTCAGTTGCACTTTCAATTTTATATTGCCATTAAAATTAATTGCTAAATAAAGCATATAATTTGTGTTTATGTAATGAAAAACACCTCAACTAAATGTTTATCTTCCAGTTGTGTAGTTTAGACTGATTCAGAATAAAAACAGCCATAAAAGTAAAATATAAATTTTGTTTTAAATTAATTGAAAAATTAAATTTTGCTCAATATAAATAAATTTTATTGAGTTTTAATGTTGTGGTGATTAAAGTTGATTTATTGCTTTCAACTAAATCTTGCTAGAAAAACATTTTTGTGTGTAGAGGATGATTCGAAAAATTTACATATACAGTGGAAGATCTTTATAACATAGTTTTATTTAGTGCACAGCTAATAAAAGTAAACAATGAATTTTGTACTTAAGAGTTGCAATCCATATTATAGAAATATTGACATTCTTTATAGGATTGAATTTTAAGATTTTGTTAATTGAAAATATTGCTTTCATTAAATGTAAAAGTTTTGGAACAAGTAATGTAATGATTTTGTTCAGGCATGTTTGGATAATTTTTATAAGATAATTTAACAATAAGTGAATGTTTGCATTATATATCTGTATTATGCAAAAATTTATAATTCTGCATTATTGATTCTAAGGGATATGATATAAAGATCTTTTAATGTATATTGATTTGTTTCAGATATATTTGGTTGTATTTATAAACAACGTAATTTATAATGTTATGGGAAATTATCTATATAACATAAAATGTTGCAAATTTTGGTTTTTGTTATAAAGATCTAGTGTGTATAAGTACAATAAACAATCCTAAGATTAACATTTATTGTAAAGGTAAAAAATAATAAATCATTTCAGCTGCAAGTTATTTAAAAAATAACATTAATAATGGTTAAGTGTTCATAGATCATGGTTTTAAAAAAAAGGGGGCTTTTCCTAATAATATATTCAAATTTTTAACCTTTCATTTTCACAAATTGGTGATTTAAAAATATTTTTATTTAAAAAATAAAATAAAAATGTATTTTATTACAAGTTTTTAAAATTAGTGTTTCTAGAATATTGAAAAAAAAATATATAGAATGTAGAGTGAACATAAAGAAAAGTATTCATCTCCCAGCACTTTATAATCAGTAAATTCATAATTCAGGATAAAGATGTTCATACAGATAAAATATAAGGAATAATTACTTAAAGTTAAGTTTGAAAAAAATTCAAAAATAGATTTTTGCATATATGTATCTTACATAAGTTGTTTTCGATTTTGTTTTGCCAATATATTACAGCTTTTTAAGTTTATACAACAATGCAGTTAAACAAGTTTGAATATCTATATTTATGATAAAGGCAGAAAATAATTAATCACTTTAAATTTGTATATGTATTTTGAATATTTCAATTGATTATATGAAAAAGTAATGAAATTTGCTCTATATGGTCATAAAAGTAATTTTATTCAAATACTATATTTATATAACACTTTTCAACTTTACCATTTCAACAAATTGCCAGTCAACCCTTTCATTTTTCACAAATTGCTACTTGGGTATGAATATGAATTTGCACTTTTTAATTTTGATGAGAAAAATAGAATTTAATTATCTATTTCACAAGTTAATATTTTCATGTACAAATATGAACATAGCGTGAGATGGGGGATACATCAGAATGTTAGTATTATAAAATTTTGTATTTTATCACTATTACATTAATTTCCCTAAAATAGGTATAATAAAAAAAAAAGAAAGGATCTCTCTTTCTATATATATAAAGGTTTGAAAAAAAAAATGCGAAAAACAATCATAAAAATCTTGCTTCATGGTTTTTTTTTTTTTTTTTTTTTTTCAGAATGTTTCTGATATTTTTTTCTAGTTATGGAATTTTATATAGTTTAATAATTAAAGAAAAAAAAAGAATCCTGAAACAAAATTGAGAAAAGTAAAAAAGGGTCTTTGTAGAAATTGACCTCAAATATTCAGTGCGGTGGAGGGGAAAAAATATTTACATGAATTGAAATCCGGCTGATATTAGTAAAAACTAAATTAGACGGTAAAATGGCAAAACCTTTTTTTCAATATAGGAATACAGATTACCGGTTCTGGCATAGTACGGCTAATCTATCTCTTTAATATTAAAGGGTCACTGTCAAGTATAAATTTAATTTTGAAAAATAAAAAATATGTATGTATATAAATAAATATACATTTAAAACTGCACTCTCCAATACACAATGGCAAATCTCTTTTTTTTTTCCTCCTTGTAAACTGGTTTCAAGAATTTAAGTATATGTATAATTGAAAAAAGAAAAAAAAAAGAATTTTGAAAAAAAAATTGGGAGGTGAAAAAGGGTCTTTGTTGAAATTGACCTCAGTTATCAATCGCAAGGAAAAAAAAAAAACGAAACAAGATCTGGCTGATGTTAGTCAAAACTGAATTTGACAGTAAAATAGCAATACCTTCTTTTCAATACAGTGGTGCAGATTACCAATCATGGCATCTGGTAATTATTATTTCTTTAATATTAAGGGACTGCTTGACTCATGTGAAGATACCTTCTCTTCTTATGGAATTTTTTTTTTAAATCTATTTAAAAAAATTTCTTCCATAGGATTAACATTAGCAAGCAGGTACCTTCACATGAGTCAAGAAGCCCCTTAATATTAAAGAAATATTAATTACCAGATGCCATGATTGGTAATCTGCACCACTGTATTGAAAAGAAGGTTTTGCCATTTTACTGTCAAATCCAGTTTCGACCAATATCGGCCGTTCCGGCGTTGATCGACGTCGACCAGTCCGGCGTTCCCCGATATCGACGGTCCGGAGTCGACCGATATTGGCCGGTTCGGCGTTCCCCGATATCGGAGGGTCCGGTGTTCCCCGATATCGGCCGGTCCGGCGTTCACCGATATCGGCCGATATTGGAAAAAAAGTTAACCGTGCAATATTGGCCGATCCGGCGTTTACCGATATTGGCCGATATCGCGAAATCGCTGTTCCCGATATTGGCCGATATTGCTGTGCTACCTGGGAATAAATTCATTTCTGAAAATATTCAAGATATTGCTGATATCATTGATAATCACAATTTTTTTATCAAATATATTTATGTATAAAGTTTTTTGGTTATTAAGTCTGGAGAAACTTGAAATAAAACTTCCTTATTTTGAGATTTTGATGTAAATTAGTAATGTACTTTTATGAGGCAAATTTCACTGAATAATTTAGGAAAAATACGTTTCATATTTACAATGAATATTTAATCATACATTGATTATTAGCTTGAACTTTGTTATTAATATTTTAGTCATATTAAACATTATCTAAATTTTTATTTTAGCTTACTTTTTTTAATATTTTATGCCATTGTAATCAATTTTTAGTTTCGATTGCATTGTCAATTACATTCAAATTATTGTTTAAAATAAAGCAATGACTAGAAATTTGCAAAATTCTAAAAGAAACAAAACCTCTCGTCCCAAGCTGTGTGTATTTGAGGGAGTCTACTATAATCCACAAAAATGTAGAAATTCTTTTGACGCATCAAACATAAAGTTAGAAACTAATGACATATATTTATATAAGAAAAATAGGACAAATTAGCTTGTTTCATAAAAATAAATGATATCATAAGTTTAAAACTTTACTTTGGTGCTACTATTTGCCAACTAAAGAGATATTATTTTTAGAAGGCAACATTAATTTTAGTGAGACTTAAAATTGTGATTTATTTTTTAATTTCAGATACTCCATCTTTGTATGAAGATTATAAGAAAGTGCTGTTAAATGGACGTCATCACGATCTAATCCTAAAAGTTGGCAATATAGAACTCCAAGCCCACCGAGATATTTTGAGGGCTCGATCCAAGGTTTTTGAGTCCATGCTGGATCATGACATGAAAGAGAAAAACACAGGCATCATTGATTTGCCGGACTGCGATCCAGATGCCATGCAGCTGTTTCTCTCGTACGTCTACTGCGGGAAAATCGAGGCACTTGGCCACGACAACATGCTCGGGTTGTATTATGTCGCTGATAAGTACGAAATGATGGAACTGAAGAGAGAGTGCTCAGATTTCATAAAGAAATCACTGTCTCACACCAACATATGCAGCGTCATTCAGCTTGCATTGAATCACAGCGATTCGGATCTGCTAAAATGCGCCACGGGATATTTTGCAAATAATATGCTGGATGTAATGAAAACGGTGGAATGGCAGTCTTTTCTCAAGAACAATCTTACAGCAGGGAATGAACTTCTCATAAAATCTCTCGAACTGAAAAACTCACAAAGTTGAATTTGAAGAACTGTGTGACAGCACTAAGCTGTGTGATGATTCACATTATGTCAAATTAACTGCTATTTGAAACAATTCTTGTAATAATTTTGTCATTTATTGAAGTGTAATATAGTAACTGTTTCTTGTAAATAACATAATGACCAAACTTGGCTGTTATAACATGAAGTTGGTTAATGCGAAGCATAAATAAATTTATTTAAAGATGTATGACTTCTATATTTTTGTTTTTAAAACGAGTCTGAAGTCCTTTCTCAAACATTACTCTCTTGTTTCATCAGTGCCTATAAAAAGTTTATATGAGTCTAGCAGCAACTAGAAAGACTTGAACCCCTTTTTTTAACAGTTAGAGCTGAATAAAAAAAATATGAAAAAGTTGAATATTACTGCAGTAAAAATTAGTAGCGTAATTCTAATTAGAAATGGTGCAAAGTAATAGATTTTTTATAGGTCTGCTTATGGATCAAGTATCCCCAGGCCTAGGGGAGGATTTGACCACCTACTTAGGAGACATGATCTCCTCATAAAAGTGAGGAGTCTCATTGGTACTGAAATAAAAACCAGAGGTTCTTTGGTACATTCAAGTTTCTATTTCTTTAAATCCTATTCAATATTAGCAAAAAAACAGTAGTAGAATTTAATACTTCTGACATTTTTTGCTCTAATGTCTGGAAGATTGGGACAAGTTTCAATTTGCACCAAATCTATCTCAGCCACATCTGTATTTGAATATGCTACTTTTTGATCTGTCAAATTTCACGTTTAAAACATTAGACTTATCTGTTGCTAAGTTAACAAAATATCTCGTCCTCATTTTTCCTTAAAATTTGACAATTATCCAGTCGTTAACTAATACATTTTGACTATCAAGCTATTTCTGCGTATTATCATCTTGATTTGATTGATGACTATATGAAATCTCATTTATCTGATCATAAATCTCATCAATCTGACTAAAAAGTTTTAGATTGAAGTGGTTTTTGTTGTTTTGTTTACTTTTTTCAACATCTGTGCATGTCACAAAAAGAGTCCTTTTTGTCCTTCTTTTAGTCTTCTGTCTTTCTTCCATTTATTTTCTGATTGCAACATAACATCAGTTACTAAATTTGTCTTACTTTTCTTCTTGCCTGAAATTTTCAATTTGCTTTTTCTGCTTTTTGGGGTAGGGTAATATATGTTAAAACAAATCATTAGACGTAAATCTGTGTTTAGCTATTCAAAAAATGTTATTAAATCGAATAAAAAAAACTTTAAATTAAACAGTTAAAATTCTTTTGTTATCTTTTAGTCTAAGAGCCAGTGAAAAGCTACCTACATGTATTTGACCAGACCTGAGTTTTCGTACATTGAGGCCCCTGTACGTACTATACATTAGATGGGGAGTCACTAAGCCCAAAGTGGTGGACGCGGTTACTGCGCAGGTAACACAGGTATCGATTTTTGGCAAATTTTGAATCCATTTGACCACGTCTGCTATTTTGAAATTTTAAAATATATTATTAGTGTTATCCGAAAACAACAATGACAGACCATTATCGCGCGGTTAACATTGTGGCAGACAGTTTTGAAAGTGCTGAAAAAAAATAAAATTTTGAAAGTAATTGACCAGATCTGCCATTAATATATTTTGTTTATTAGGGTCTTAAAAACTTGTATTGATCACGACAGACGTCTTCATTGAGTACACACCTGAGCAGACAACCAAATCTTATCTCTTACTCGGTCAGATATATGCATAGACTGTCTATAGTTATTTTTCTTTTTTTTCCAATGGATTACTATTGTACTCATTCTAGCCTATAGCCCCATTCTAGCCTCTTTTATAGTTACTAGCATTCAAATAACTCAGGTTTTATACCTGAGACTGCATGTTATGTACCCACATTAATGGTTTTTTGTCAGTTATTTTCAGTATATTTGTGAACCTTCATATAGATGCCTCATATTTCGTGAATTTAATAAATTACATACTGTCTTTTATCCTATCGTAAAAGCGCATGCGTCAAGTCTGGTTTATTTTATCGAAATAGAGGTGAACAGTTTGTTTAGCTACATTTTTTTCAAGAATCAGTTTTTGGGGAATATTGTCGATTTATGCAAAAACGTTATCATAGTTAATATTTATAAAAAACTAAATTTATAAAATAAATTTTTTTTCTCGTTTTAAGTCTTCTATTTTGGCATCTTTAACTTTAAACCAATTTTTTTGAGTAATTGACGCAAAGTTTCTTTATTTCAAAACAGGAAACAATTGATTCAAAGACGGAATTATTTTCTATATAACAAAAAAAAAGTAAAAAAATCGTGTATAATTTGTCTAATAACGCTGCAATCGAAATGCTATAGATGTTTTTTCAATGACATTCTTTTTAACTTTTTTTTTAAAGCGATGATCAAAAACCAGTATTACGCACATTTCTTGTTTCTCCATCAGTTTTCTAATACTATTACTAGAATCACCGGCAATTTGTCTGGCTCGTTTTATAGAATTAGCTATCGGAACAATTAATTTTTCTTTTTCTGTCTCTTGATCACAGAATTGAATGACATATAAAATTGTCGTACTGCTACTCCTGAAAAATTTATTTCTACTCGAATTAGCCTTTTGAACACTAAATATAGAAGTTTTAATTTGAATTAAAACGTGATATTACCGTAATTTCTGGCGTATAATCCGCGGATCAAACAATTATTTTTGGGCCCAGAAATCTTATTTAATGAGATAAGATAAATTATTTTTGGACCTAGATTATTTACGGCGATCTAGTAACTTGCACTTTATTTAAAAAAAAAAAAAAAAAAAAAAAAAAAAAAGGGGGCAAAACATGATAGTTTGGTCCGCGGAATCTACGCTGGAAATTACAGTAATAGGATTTTAAACTTTGATCGGAAGTAGGAAATAACAGAAGTAAGAGTCAATATTAATGACAGCGCAAACGAGAAAATGCCCATCTTAGCTTTGCATCCCATTTTAGAATAGAATCTCCCAGAGTGATAAGTAATATTCAAATGAATGAAAAGAAATAAATATTTTGTAATGCATGCATGATTCATTTTTTTTTTTTAATTTTGTCTTAAATGAATAAAAAAATAAAGTAAAATCAATATTTGAATGATTATTTGTTATTTACTATATAGCTTAATATTTGAGATTGTTTCGAAATATATTTATTTTTTTATCATCAAACATATAAAACTTTATACATAATTTTCAAAATTAAATATTAATTTTTATAAATACAATGATGAACATTACATAAATCATATTGATGTAAAACGGGGAACTTGAAATATATACATCTGACCGGGTAATAGGTAAGATTTGGTTGTCTGCTCAGGTGTGTACTCAATGAAGACGTCTGCCGTGATCAATACAAGTTTTTAAGACCCTAATAAACAAAATATATTAATGGCAGATCTGGTCAATTACTTAAAAAAAAATTTTTTTTCAGCACTTTCAAAACTGTCTACCCCAATGATAACCACGCGATAATGGTCTGCCATTGTTGTTTTCGGATAATACTAATAATATATTTTAAAATTTCAAAACGGCAGACGTGGTCAGATGGATTTAAAATTTGCTAAAAATCGGTACCTGTGTTACCTGCGCAGTAGCCGCGTCCACCACTTTGGGCTTAGTGACTTCCTATCTCATGTATAGTAGGTATAGGGGCCTCAATGTACAAAAACTCATGTCTGGTCAAATACATGTAGGTAGCTTTTCACTGACTCTATTATTAGAGGAACGAATTAGAACCTGCTACTGAAAATATCTATAAG
>OZ025303.1:15272372-15686364 GCA_964019185.1 Maratus speculifer | reverse complement strand
ATTTCCACTTGATAAATAGAGGGTAAATCAATCCAATGTGGCCAAAACTGGTGCAGTGACCAAAACTGGAGCATTCACCCTATAAAGTGGTCATAAGTGACAAAGAAACAAGATGGCTGATTCCGGGCGAATACTATATCTGTTCTGTAGTTTGAATATTTTTTCCTCTACAGTTATTAAAAAAAAGTAATTTAACAAATTACGACTACTTGGAAAATATTTTCAGACTATAATTTTATTTATAAATGATTTCTATATTTAAAAAAGCAATAATATCATTTTTATAATAGTGAAAGTGTAACTTATGTAATAAGTCATATTAATATGTCTGAACCAATTATAATACTAAATAAAATTTCAGTGTAAAAATTTTCGGTACTAATTTATTAATTTGGTAAATTTTTAAACTTCTAAACATCGTACATTTTTAAATTTTTACACCATCGTTTAAAAAAAACTCTTTACTTTTCAATACAACTTGTTTGAAGCCTGTGTCTAAATTTGTTTTTAATTTTTGTACTTTTTAGTACTTAGTGGCAACAGACGTATTCCATTTCTAGACATTAAGCATGGACTAATAAGAAAACGAATAAGTTGCGGAATTCAACCAATAAAAAGTTTCAGATATACTTCAGGTTTCCCAGTTCTCTACCAAAAACAACTGTTTTCCAAATAGTTACAATATATATATATATATCTTCGGGGTTTTGTATTTTGAGTGACAATTCTTGAAAGTCAACATTTTAGTCATTAGATTCAACAGATAAGAGGAAAAAAAATAAATTGGTTATAAGTAAATGTTATAAATATTACCAAAATTTTGAATGTTGAAAAAAAATGAATGAAAAAAATATACTGTATTTTTTCAAAAGATTGCTGATAATATGGGATTTTTGTCTAAAGATCACAGGAAAAAGCGCTATTCCTGTTGAAGGATCGCGAAAATGACACAGTCCTTTTCGAAGGATTGCGATTTTTGTCAAATGATAATGCAAAAAACATTATTTCAAAATTTTGGAGAAAGCGCAATATCTTGTCAAAGGAGCGAGGAAAAGTCGCGAATTTTTGTCAAAGAAGGGAGGAAAAGTAGCAAATTTTTATCAAAAGATCGCAAAAAGTGAAGAATTTTTGTCAAAGAATCACAAAAAATAAACACTATTTATTGTCAAAGGATCGCGATAAAGATGAGATTTTTATCAAATAATCACTAAACAGATGAGATTTCTGTCAAAAGATCGTAGGAAAAAGCAAATTTCCTCAAACAGTCATGGAATAAAAATTCGAATCATGCACATGCGTATGTTCTCACTTTGGGGGGGGGGGGAGTCATTCAAAATATTTTCAGTCCTGGCAAAATTTCAAACTTGCATCCATGTGTAAAGTACAATGTATGAGGATGCGTTTCAGAATTCGCCTGATCCAAATAATAATATTTTTTTTTTTGGAAATCACCAAAAGCTTCTAAATCCATAGGTTGTCAGTGTAAACCAAAATTTTTACAATGTGAAAAATTGAATAAAACTACTTTTGCAATGAGTTCTTAATAATCTGATGGAACTGTTTAATCAAATATTTCCCCCCCCAAAAAGTATGTTGGATTATTTAAGGCAAAATTGGGAAATTCAATTAGCGGCCACTGGCCAGTAAGATTAGCTTTTCAAGTGACCACTTTTTTATTTAAAAATACTGAACAGTTAAAAATTCTATAAGTATTAATGTAAGACTGAATAGCACAAATAAATATGTTAATATAAATATATTGGAACTTTAAAAAGTAGAATCATTGATGAAATGTAACTAAATTGTATTCTCTCCATGTAAAAAAGTGACCGCTGATAGCCAATGTTTCAGTGGCCACTTCTTCTCATTTACTAGCCTTGTGGCTGGTGGCTAGTGCTAACTTTGTCCTTTATTGAATTAGAGATAATTTACTGTATTGTATTTAATTCCAGATTATTCTGAATTTTATTTTAATGTACTTTTTAGCAAAATATTCCTATTTGAAAGTGAATTGCTGAAGTTATGCCAAAGGACAAAAAGAAAAGACGAACCAAGCAAGTTTACAGGAAGGTTAAGGAAGCTGTAAATTTGCAACTTTTTAATTTGGAGCTTGGTATAACTCCAGACAGAGATAGAATTCCATTACAGAGTACATCAAAGTTGTTTGATGAGGCTGCTGTTTCAACAAAATTTTCAAATTCTGAAGGCAGCTGCGTTGCTGACGGTGAAGGCGGCTCCATTTCTGACGATGAAGGCGGCTCCATTTCTGACGATGAAGGCAGCTCCATTTCTGACGATGAAGGCAGCTACTTTTCAGACTCTGGATACAGCTACACTTATTCACATAAACACATTTTTAGTGATGATTCTTTAGAAATGAGTGAAATAGAAAATGAAAATCCTCCTGAACCAGAAAAAATATCTTTTGCATAAGATATTCATGAATGAGCAATTTCTCATCAGATTACAAAAGAAGCACTAAATAAATTACTGAAAATATTTGAGACGCATGATATAAGTAATAATTCACTGCCAAAAGATTATCGCACTCTGATGAAAACTCCTCGTGTTATAAATACCTTATCAGTAGGTGGAGGAGAATACATTTACTTCGGTGTAAAAGATGGTATTTGTAACATTCTCAAAAGATTGCCATATTTAAATGCAAATTTGCATATTAATTTGAAAGTTAATGTGGATGGCTTGTCAGTTGCAAAAAGTTCAACTAACCAATTGTGGCCAATATTGGTCAAGTGTAATATTCTCAAAAGAAATTTTATTTTTACGGCTGCTTTGTTTTTTGGCTTGCATAAACCAGAAGATTTGGATTTTTTAAATGAATTCGTGGCAGAAATTAATGACCTCAGTGCCGGTTTTTTATACAATAAATTACAAATTCGTATAAGCTTAGAAGGTATTATCTGTGATGCCCCTGCCAAATGGTCGAATGTGTTTTCCGGAAATAAATGCCACCTTACGAAATGATGAAAGTTTCCGTGGTAGACACCAACCGGAGCACCACCTTGGCTATTCCCCTCTAGAACTAATCGCAAGTTTTAAAATGGTGGAGCAGATTCCCCTAGATTATATGCATTTAATATGCTTAGGTGTTGTACGCAAACTTATAAAGTTATGGATGAAAGGAGATTTCGCTTACCGCTTATCTGGGTGACAAATTGATTCTTTCTCAGCATCTTTAAAATCGCTAAAAAGTGATATACCAGATGAATTTGCAAGAAAGCCCCAGTCTCTAAAACATATTAACCGATGGAAGGCTACAGAATTCCGTCAATTTGTTTTGTATACTGCACCTGTTTTTCTCAAAGATATTCTGAAGCAAGAACATTACATGCACTTCAATATTTTACATACAGCTATATCTATTTTATCTTCCCCCAAACTGTGCATTTCACATAATTCTTATGCACAAGATTTATTGTTTTCTTTTGTTAAGATCTTCATAGAATTATACGGCATGCACTTGGTATCATATAATATTCATGCATTAATTCATCTACCTGCTGATGTCTTGAAATATGGTGATTTAAATAAATTTTCTGCATTTGAGTTTGAGAGCTTCCTTAACAAATTGAAAAGAATGATTAGAAAACCGGATAAAATACTTCAGCAATTGAATAACAGGTTAGAGGAACAAAAGCACTCCAAGAAAACATATTCAAAATTTTCTAGTAAAAAGAGTCTCGGAGTGGAATATTCGGGTGGCATCTTGCCAGAAGGTTGTTCTGGTCCTCAACATATGGCCATATATCATGATAATTTTATGCTAACAGTAAAACATCCTGATAATTGTTGTGTTTTATCTGATGGTACTATAGTCATTATAAGAAATATATGTCATAAAGATTCAGAAGCAGTAATTGTAGGCAAATCTTATATTAAAAAAGATGATTTCTACATGATACCTTGCCTTTCTTCAATTCTGGGGATTTATAAGGTTGAGGGGTTGTCAGAATTTAAATGCTGGAATGTAAATTTGATCAAAAACAAATGTATCCATTTTGAACATGATGGAAAAGATATAATTTTTCCTTTGTTGCACACACAAGATGTACATTCTTCGTAACAATACTATATATTTATAAAAAATAAATCCTCTAAATAGAAAATGCTTGTCTTTCTTTTGTGTATATCGATTAATTGTGAAATGTACACACTTAGAGACCAAGGCTTCTAGTGTTAATGGATCTTTCTCTTTGTTTTATTTTACTCAATAAATAATAAATTAAGAACAATTGCATAGTTTAATACAGGATTGGTAAAAAACCGGGTTTTTTAAAACAAAAACTGATTTTTTTTTTGTTTGTTTAAACTGGGTTTTTTTTAATGTTTTCCTATTATATAACATGCATATTTATCAATAAAATTAAATATTTTAGCATATATGAGTAATACCTTGATTTAAAAAGTAATTACTTAATACAGCAGACTCCCTTAAATCCGCACATAATTTACGGATGTAAACAGTGAAACATTCAGATCAGATGTAGGTGCAAAATTTGACTTTTTTAATTTTATATAAATTCCATATATTTTTTAATTTGTATTTTTTGTTAAGGTTATTGAATTCAATCAAGATAAAATCAAGATGTTGCTGATATCATTGGTAATCACAATCTTATCAAATATATTTATGTATTAATCAAGTTTTTTAGTTATTAAGTCTGACTAAACCTGAAATAAAGCTTTGTTATTTTATGGTCCTGATGTGAATTAAAAATGTACCTTTATGGGCAAGTTTCAATGACTAATTTAGAAATATCACATTTCATCTTTATAATGAATATTTTATTGTACATTAATTGATTATTAACGTCATCTTTGCTTTTAGTTTTTAATCATTTTAAAAATTATCTAAATTTTGTTATTTTAGTTTATTATTTCTTTTAATATTTTAGTATATTGTAAGCATTCATTGTAGTTTGTATTTAAATATTAATTACATTAAAATTATTTTTTAAATATAAATAAAGCAATGACCAGAAATCTGCAAAATTCTAAAATCCACAAAACCTCTGGTCCCAAGCTGTGTGGATTTGATGGAGTCTACTGTATACAATTAGCTATGTAGAAAATTGAAATTATTTAAAATTTAAACATTTTTAGAAAAAGGCATGTCTTATATTTCATAAATAAAATGTTTTACATAATGAAACATTGATATCTTGAAAATCTTAATAAGTAATCTTTTAATTATTAGCTCTCTAGATTTGGGAAGGAAAAAAAATTGGTTTAAACTGAATATATTAAACAACCCTTATTTAATATATATTAATATATTATACTACAAAATTTTTTGAAATGTACAAATAGGTGGAAATTTTTTTCATACAATAAAAGGTACTAAAATTTCGACAAAGATAAAAAATGAGCAATTACTGACATTTACAGGCTAATTTGTTTTCAGCAGGTATTTATACAACATTTTATATTTCATTTTATTTACCACTCTAGAATTAATTGCACTGTTATGTTAATTTGTTTATTAAACTCTTTCATTCTTGCTTTTTAGAATGTTTGTTATAGTTGAATTTCTTAGTGAAATTGGTACTATTGAAGTTTTGCCAAAGCAGTGGATTTTTCAGCATACGAACATATCTACACATACTTACTATCCAGCCAGAAAGTTTAGGAAGAATGTTTCTAGCCTAGTTAAAAGAAATGTTACACCTGGCCGTACATGGCCGATTTATGCAGTTAAGATTATGAAAACAGCAGGTATGCATATTTTTAAATTGTCTTTGCAGTTTGTGTAGATTTCCTACAATAATGTGAAATTAGTGATTTTGTGATCTCATAATTTTATAAATAGAACTAAACATATGTTAGTTAATTTAAACTTAATTGAGAAATCATGTTTTAAAATATAAAGTCTAATTGTACCTTTTTTGTTAAATTTTTGTTTTGATAGAAACATATGACGAAGCACGAAAGAAAGCTGTTAAATCTAAAAATGGTAATGAAAAACTCACATCAGATCTAGATTATTATGGGCGTGGAAAGAGAATTAAAAGATTAAATGAATCACAAAACTCTTCAGATGAAGATGAGCCCAATGAAAAATTCAATAGAATTCTTCAGAGTATTCCTCAACTGCCATGTGAAAATAATTTATATTCAGTGCAAGAAAATTTGCCAGATGAAGGATGCTCTGAATCCTTATTGAAAGACCTATATGAATTGAATGAAGCAGTTTCCAGCCATGCCATATCGGAAGCGGTTTCCAGCCATGCCATATCGGAAGCGGTTTCCAGCCATGCCATATCGAAAGCGGTTTCCAGCCATTCCAGACCAGAAGCAGTTGCCAGCCATTCCAGACACGAAGATAACTTGAATGATTTGCAATCCAGCACACCAAAATCCAATCTCATAAAGCACAAGAAAAAAGGTAAATATTCCTTGTTTTATGCATATGAAATCCTGTTCATTATTTTTTGCTGTGCATGTTTATGGCCCTTGACTCATATGTCACATTTAAATAACTTGCTTTAAACCATACAGCTGTTTTTTCTCATGGTTGGGTTTTTGACATGACAGTTGTAAAATGTGTTTACTGGTTTATTCCATCAAAAACCTATCATGTTAGATAATCTTCTGATTTAGCGTGTAAGTGCAGAATACAATACACTTCTAGATTGATTTTTGTTTATTTTTCTCATTATTACTTACAATTACATTTGTTAAATTTATTTCAAAGAAGAGCATTTTCTAAATGAAAACTTAAAAATGCAAAAGTAAAAGGAAAGAACAATATTTGTCTAATCTCCATTAATATATAATCTACTAACTGCAATAAACATTTATATTGAATAATAAAAGGTTATTGTAATTAAATTTTCTATATACATGTTTAATAAAATGTATTAAAATCATTTTAGAAGAAAAAATAATATTGGGTATTACAATAGATGTAAATCATGGACTGGTCATTGAATAGATTATTCTTTAATATTTTAAAATGAATATCTCATGCATTTTATAAGTGCAATTAAATGGTGATTTTTATTTTCACTTCAATAAGCAGAATCTTAAAATTAATAAAATTTTTATATTAACCTGTAAGATTGAAAGCTCTTAGACTTAATTTAATGCCTAACAAAATTTATGATGGACAGAAAAAAATAATTATAATGTAAAAATATACTAAAAAATAGTTTTGACATGACTGTAAAAACTGTCATGTGTATAAAAAAAAAAAAAAAAAAAAAAAAAAAAAAAAATGCCGACCCTGTTTTTGCATAAAGCAATTATACATATATATAATTTTTTTTTTCGAAAATGTTTTGAAAGCCTGAGAAGAAATTGTAATATTGAAAGATAGGACTTTAGAATTCAAATTACTATTTTTTGTAGAAAACTTAATTTTTATCAATACTAAAATTGCTGACTATCCCTCCCCTGTTTCTATTTTGTGCTCTATTCCTAAACCATTATGAAAGAACTTTCAATAAGCAATATCTTTAGCATATTCAAAAGATCACGATCACCATTACTAGTATTAAATAGAAACATGTAACATACTTAAGATTAAATTCTTTTATTTCAGATACCTTGGAGATAATTTTAAGGAACCAAAAGTACATTCAGCTAGAGATACTCGAATTGAAGGAATCTGTTGATAGGCTTATCAACCAAAATCTAAATGGTAAGTTTAATTAATCTTTTTATATTTTAAGTAATACATTTTTAAAACGTATGTAATATTTTCAGTAATATTGGGTTATAACTTGGCTAAATATTTATTTGACCAAATCGTTGATTATATCATTTGAGACCTAAAAGTACGATCTTTCAAAATATGTTAAGTGTAACTGCGTCAAGCAGTTTGGTTGATTTCGATTTAAACAGAATGATCCAAAAACAGATATAAACGCCGGAAAATACTTCTTTCGTTTAGATACGTAAGCGAGTTTGTGTGCATGTGCATTGTGCAAATGATTTCTTTCCCGGAACATTAAAAAAAAATGACTTCTTGACGAGAGTGAGTTCCACTTCGTAATTGATATATCTGAAATTAATCAAAATATTAAAATTCTGAGCTTCAGGTACATCAGGAGAGTTATTGGGCTACTCTCATAAAAATTTTGAGCTTCGTACGTCCCACAGATTTTGCTAGCCATCGCAGACACATAACACACACAGAGCGATTTGTTATTTTATTAGTATAGATATGTTTTTTAGATTATCCTGTTTATAAATTTAGGGGGCTTGGGGGAGTTAGATAAAAATACTTATTTTAAAATGCTGTTAATTGTTGAAAATAAATAATTTCAGATTTTTTTTAATCCATATTTAATTTTATCTATTCTTTTTCAGCTTCTGCTTCTGCTACCACTGACAATGCAACTTCAACTGAATTTGGAGATTTTCCACTAATTGATGAGTATGGTCTGCGATGTTTGGAAGAAAAACTTGCAATACCAGAAAATAAAGTATATATGGCATGCTTTTCACAATTTTTTTTTTAACTAATTTAATGTTTAACGATTAGTCCTAATTCTTAAAAGAATTTTTTTTCTCTCAAGAAACCCTTTTTTATAGTGTTACAAATTAATGGTTATTATTAGTCAGTCAGTGATAAATTTAGTTGCATTTTACAACTACAAAATTTTCTGTTATAAAATTTGTGTAAGTTTTATTTTATTTTATTTTTTTAACACTTTTAGAACAATATTGGCATGCTGCATATTTTGACTTCATGTTAACTTATTCAAATGTGAATAGATGCTTTTTTTCCCCTAACAGAATAATTGCATTGCCAACAATGGATAAAATTTTGTGTCCAGTTTACATGTAGCATTTAATATATTACTAGACAGCATCTGTCAAGGCTTGTCGGTAAATAACTTGAATGATGCTTTATTAGAAAAATTCTTAAATTTTTAATTATGTTTAAATTATTAAAATCATGATAAAAACTCTTACAATGCATAAATGATTCTCATATGTTAAGTGCGACAGACAACTAACTTCTTTGATGAATTAAAGAATTTTAAATTTATAATTTACAACCAAATATGCATACTCTTTTGTCAGAAAATGGACTAAAAATACTGGGTAAAATATTTTTGTTTATTATGATTTTCACTATTTTTAACTACACAACCATTAAAAACTATTTTTCAGTCTCATTCTCTAAAAACCTCGATTTGGGTGCAGCTAAAAGTGTATGATGTATTTTTAATTGCTTGAATTTTATTTTGTATTTTCTTTTATAGTTATATTTTTCTTTCTGACACAGTAATATTCTCCATAAGTGGTCAGAAAATATAACATTGTAGATCCGCTCGTTTTTATTTGATAATTATATGCAAAATACTTTGGCTTAAATATTGTAAATATAAAATCATTTTCAAAATATTGTTGAATGTTAAATTTTCTTTAATTATAAAAACATTTGAATAATTATAAAATAAACATTTTGTAACTTTTTTCGTAATAAAATGTCATCGAACTGAATTAGCAATAAAATTATTATAGAAATCATTTTGGCGAGCTTGTGCTCTAACCTGCATCCTCTGTAAAAATTCAAAGCTTAAAATGTTTTACTCCTCTTGGCCAATAAGGAACTTGTTCTACTTTTTTCTAAATTTTGTTAGAAATTGATTTACGAAATTTGTTAGCAGTCAACAGTACATTTTGCCATAATTAATACTTCATAATCTTAAAATTTAGTATTGTAATCTCTTAATCTTACTTTTTGTAATTTGTTTGATGTAGGTCAGAAAACTTAGGAGTTATGGAGGCAGCATGTTTCCTGACCATACAAGGAGAGTGCTGCGCTATCTGTTCAGCATTGAGTTGGCTGAACAGTATAACTGGCAAGGGAGTGGCAGTAAAAAACGATTTATTGCCCTTACAATATGTCAACTTATTGTTGGTGAGTAATAATTTGTTTTTATTTCAACAAATGCAGTCTACAAAAAAAAGTTTCATGAATTAAAAAAAAAAAAAAGAAGTATGTTGTATTGTTTAATGTATATCTAAAGATATAATATTTTACACGTATTTTGAGGTGAAACAACTATATATGGTTTTCTCACCTTATATTTGTGTTTTTTCGTAGATAAAGAACTTTCGTTAGTGACTTGCACCTGCTTTTAAAAAGAAAAAATGTTGGATTTTTGAATGCTTAACCAATAATTGTTAGACATGGGTGAAAGTTTTCCGTCCACGAACTGATCTTTTAAAAGTTCCCAAGGACGGAAGCGGGACGGAAAAATCTCTGACTTAGAAAAATGATCTTGAAAGTGACGCGTTTTCGTCAAAAAGACACGATTTTTGGTCAAAAGATTGAGTAAAACGCGATTTTAGGTCAAATGATCGCGGGAAAAATGTTATTTCTGAATCTCGGAAAAAAGCACTATTTCATTTAAAAGATCGCGTTTTTCGTTTAAAAAAAAATCGGAATAAAAGCTACTCTTGTCGACAGATATCGAGAAAAACGTTTTTTCCATCGAAGAATCACGAAAATGACACAATCTCTGTCAAGGAATCGCAGAAAAGATTAAATTTTCCTCAAAACATCGTGGAAAAAACGAGATTTTTGTCAAAAGATCGAAGAAAATGCGTTTTTCGTCAAGAGATTGTGAAAAAAAAAACACGATTTTTTTTTCAAAAGATTGCTGATAATACGGGATTTTTCTCAAGAAATCGCAGAAAAAAAAGCGCTATTTCTGTTAAAAATCATCAAAAAGACGCGTTTTTCATCTAAGAATAGCAAAATAAACAAGATTCCTGTCAAAGGATCGTAAAAATGACGCAGTCACTTTCAAAGAATCGCGAAAAAATGCAATTTTCGTCAAATGATAGCGGAAAAACGTTATTTTTGTCAGAATTGCAGAGAAAATGCGAATTTTTGTCAAAGGATCGCGAAAAAAGGGATTTTTGGTCAAAGAATAGCTAAACAGACGCGATTTCTGTCAAAAGATTGTGGGAAAAAGCGAATTTCGTCAAGCGGTCATGGGGAAAAAAAGGGAATCATGCACTTGCGTATGTGCTCACTCGGGAGGGGGGGGGGGGGAATTAAAATATTTTCAGTCCTGACAAAATTTCAAACTTGCACCCATGTTGTTAGATATTATCAACATAGAGACACCATTGGGAAAACTAATTTATGTAATACACAACCTCGAGAACCTGGAAAAGTCAGAGAATTTGGGAGATTAGCCAAATACGTCAGGGAATTTCATTATTTTTTCTTAAAACTTGGAAAAGTCAAGGAATTAAAACTTTTATTGTGGTCTCTAAGAATTTGATTGTTGTGGGGCCAGAAGTGAGAATCTTCCATGATTTGGCAAACTGTATATTTAAAAATACAAAAATCATCTGCCTTTTTCTCTCTCTCTCAAATATTTTCTTTTATCCTCTGCATTCTATATTTTTAATACTCATTGTTACATAATTTAAAACTTTTTCCAGCTGTTATTTTCATTTAACAATAAGTAATTATCTAAAGCTTCCTTTCTTAGTTTTCCCTTCCCTTTTTTAAATTAAATTATAACTAGACAATGATTTTGGAATATAGTTAACAAAATGAATATTTGTGAATTCAGTGTGCAAATATTTTGCAGGAAGTTTGAAGAGTTTGCAGGAAACTTCAGTTGAAAGCTTGCAGTCATAAATTACTAAAAAAAAGCGATTCCAATTTTTAACCTCAAAGATTGTTATTGATTTGAAGAGATAATTGGGATAAACAGCTTTAGCTAGGCGGTTAGCTGTTCAAGAAATTTTAGTGTTTTTAGTAATACAGTTGAACCTCATTATCGCGACACACACAGGACCAAAAAAAAAGTGTCTTGATAAACGGAGTGTCACGGTAAATGGAGTTGGATTTTTTTTTTATATAAAAAGCTGTATTTTTGATTACTTTAAGACAATTTTTAATTCTCAACTGCACGCAAATCGGTTCGATGTAATGAAATGCTTAGATTCTTGTTGGTGCTTGTTTTGTTCTATCTTATCTTTTTTTATCCTCAAGTGTGAAAAATTTGTCTTTCCGCTTTTATAATTTCAGAAATCATTGCATCTGCGGATGTGGTGATGTTCTATTCAAAATCGATGTACATATGGACATTCCCCGTTTTTATCGGTTTCTAATCTAATAATTTTTAAGCAATATTTGAAGAAAGTTTACTTCTTCATTACCTATGTATCTATTTAACCAGAAGATGTTGATGGATTAAAATAATATTTCAGCACTGTTTTGTTGTTATAATACATAAAAATTTTAAACTCAATTTGTGAAAATTTAATTAAAAGTTTTATAATATGTATTTTTCAACATTTTGGAAAACTTCACATGCATGACTGGAAATATAAACCAATTTTATTTCTTTCTTTAACCAATTTTTAGGAATTTGCGACGTTCCCGTAGTATTGCAAGTTGAAAAGAATTTTTTGTATTTTTTCGGCTGCATTTTTCAGATTTACTTTTTAGTATTAGGTTGCACAGTATTAAAACTTAAAAATGAGTATAATTTTTCAAACTTTTTTTGTAAATAGGTAAATTTTCTTATGTTCATTTATTCTGTTTTAGATGCAGTTTGTGAAGAGCAGTGTGTTACAAGGTCCGCAGTGGAGGACATAATAAAAACATGGCTGCGACATGCAAAAGAAAGGAAAAATTACATAAAAAGAAAAGATCAGACAATGTAGATTTTATAAAATAAAAAAATTGGTGTACAGATCTAGAATTCTCCTTTTTAGCATCCGATGCTATTTCTTTCAGACAAGCTAAAAATGTCGTGTCATCAGCCCTGAATTTTCTAGTCAACCGATTTTGATAATTATTTTTTTAAATGAAAGCTATTTATTTGTAGTTGTGCCCATTTTAATTATTTTTTAATTTATTTCCATTTTTATATTTTATTTTTAATTTTAAAAGCTTTTTCATGACATTTCTTCAAAATGGTGGCAACACAGTTTAGCTTTTCTCTCGATAATAAAAATTTATTTTCTAAAATGATTGCGTATAATTATGCACTAATTGAGTTAAAAAAATATATATTTACTGAGAAATAATATTAATAATGTAAATAAAATGACAGAAAATAATTTATGATAAAAATTAATGTCTAAATCAAAATAAGAGAAATTTCAAATGAGGAAAATTATGTCATTCAGCAACCAGATAAAAGGGAATTACAATATTATTATGGATGCCTTTTTCACAAACAGTGACTTTTAAAGAACATTTGAAGAGAAAATGACTATTTAAAACATCGTATTTTTACTCATAACGATATTAGGTACTACTCTGTTATCCCGTCGACCAATTTCGCCAAATTATACAAATCGCCACATTAATAGCCAAATTATACATATTGACATAATTTTTATTTTAAATAACGAAAAAATAAATAATTAGTAGAATATTAATAAAAATATTAATAAAAAGTCGAAATAAAAATCACTTAATGACATTTTAAACACATGCGTCTACATTGCGTCTAACGGAGCTTTCCCTTCTTTACGCTAAAAGTTTTTGCCTTGACCATGTGATCATAACATTGATGGAATAGCCTCCATTGTCCAAAGTTCAGACTTTTCAGCGTCAGCATTTAAGAATGGGGAAAAAACATAATTGTTGAAATGGAAAAGAAAAATACAGATATAGAGAAAAGTAATTTTTTTAACTAAATCTTAACTCATGTCTATGTAAAGAATAAAATAAAAATTTCTGAATGATAAACCTCAATGAATAGAACAAAGCAACGCACGTTAATTAAAATGGTCAATAATTAAGTTAAAAGTTGTTCTTTAATTATATGCTTTCTTAAATAAAAGTTTTCGTTTTACTTTTCATTTTGTTGTGATTTATATAATGAAATGATTTTTTAATTTAGGATAAAAGGATTGTTAAAGGAATTAACTTATAGAAGATTATGGACAAAACATATTTATTGTATTTTACAGAGTTGAAAGTTATATTGTAAATTCTGAAAGAATAACAGTTTCTTTCATTTCTTTCACGTGGAAGAATCGTATTTTTTCCATAGTCGAAAAACTCTCTAACCGTAATTTATTGGTTGACAGCTAATTAAAATTGGGTATTGAATGCTAGTAATTCAAACAAAAGGTAACATTAAAAATTTATTTTTCAACTCATAGCAGTAAATTTATTAAATGCCTAGTATGTTTTTGTATTAAAATGCCGTTGATGTACGTAAGGAATTTATAGTTCGTAATTTTAAAAGCGGGTGAGCGCCTTTAACGGTACCAAGTTCGCCTCGCTTTATTTTTCAGTGTTAGAGGGTTTTGTTTTAAGGGTGTATTCGAAAAAACGCTTTTCCCCCTTCAACAGCTCACCCCCTTCAACAGCTCAAAATTTTCCGATGCAATTTCAGACACATTTTTAAAAGTAGAAACAGGAAACTCGCTGTGGGGATTCTGGAAGAGACGTTACAAGGTGCCGTGTGATGTCTTTTTACGCTCAATTCATTAGAATTTGAGTTATAAACAATTACCTTATCAGTAGGACCCTTTTTTTTGTTCCCAGATCTCCCGCTAGGGAAAAATCGATTCGAAATGCCGCTTTTGATTCCTTTTATTGCAATATATTCTGCATTTTTTAAAGAATCGACAATCACGACACCCTGTGTGCTTTCCAAACAACATATTTTGAAAGTTTGGTGCATTTGAGAGCAAAAATGAATTCAAAAATAATCAGTTTGAATCGAAATACACCCTTAATTTAAGACGGCAGATAATCAACATATGTGGTAAAGGGCCAAAGAGGGGGTGCCTTCCGTGGAAGTCTTTCTAGGGGAACCTAATCCACATTTACGCAAGGAAGTCCAAATTTCGAAGAAAACCACAGAAAACTCCGAACGATTAGGCCGTCGGGCGCGTTTAGATTCGAACTCAGCACCTGCCGTCTGGTTTCCAGGCAAGAACCTCCCGACCATTTGTCAGGCCAGTAATTAAATGGATATTGTGCATTCTTTTACCTCTTCTTTTCACCTCTTATGACATTTTATTCATGATTTCATTGAAATCGTCATTTTGGACTCAATTGAAAGTGATGATGGTTAAGTTATAGCTGAACATAAAATATGTTTTAAAAAACACACTTAATCTGGTGATTTTTTATGAAAACTTATAATGGAGTAACACATGATGCCCTTTTTTTTATTTTAACCCTTCATTGACCATGTGCCTAATCTGCTACATGCCTATAAACATTATAATTCTCCTTATGTGCCTTATAGGATCGCTGTAAGTGATGAACAATAGTCCAAAGAATGGAATAACGCTTATTTTGTCCATGACAGATAGCTGCATTTTATAAAGAACTAGAATTTGTTCTTTGGAAAAAAAATCGATCAACAAAACTGCTAACATATTTTATTAATAAGCGACCACATCCCCTGTCTTCACTAAAACGAGCATGTGGTTAGAGCCCGTTGTATAAAAGTATTTCTTTTTAAACAGTTCGCATTTCCTATAAACAGTGCAAAAGGGGAGGAGGGGATCAATACTCCGCACTTATCTCATTCAAAGTGAACCTGTGATCTGTGAGATAATTCCGCAGTAAAATCAGAACGAAATTTGCATTTTTTTTTTTTCATTTTATTAATAATAAATAATATTTTAAAATTTGTTGTATTTCAGAAATTTTAATTTTGAAAATTTTAATTGTAGTAGACATTAATGTTTATGGCGGTATTGCTTTGCAAAACAAGAATACTTGAATAAAAAAAAATTATTATTCAATTGAATAAATTTAAAAATCTGCAATATAATCTAAGCAATAATTTTCCATACCTTTTGCTCAAATGAACCGTGTGAAGATGTGTTTTCCCTATGACACACTTACACACATATACACAAACACACAAAAGAAAAAACCACTATTGTTTTTACAGAATGAAGTATGGATATGTTTTCAAATTTTTAAGAATATATATGATAGTGTTTTGTAAATTTTTTTACTGAAATTAACTGTAAAAATACTATTAAATAATAACTCTTTGGTATCCTTAAAGATGTTTCGGTACTACTAGGTTATCCCGTCGACCAAAAAATTATCGCCAAATTATAAGGTTAAATGCCAATAATGGGTGATCGTGAATGTCCCATTCAATGACATTCAATGCGATTCACGTGTTTAAAATGTCAGTTAGTGACTTTGTATTAAGACTTTTTATTTGTATTTTTATTAATATTCTACTAATTATTTGTTTTTTCGTTATTTAAAATAAAAATTTTGTCAACATGTATAATTTGGCTATTGGTTTGGTGATTTGTATAATTTGGCGAAATTGGTCGACGGGACAACCTAGAAGTACCCATTTTTTTAATTTATGAAATGCGGTGCAATATTTGCTTTTTAATGAAAGAGCTTTTTGCAATATTCAGAAATTAGATATTTTTCTCAAATAATATTCATACAGTTTACGTCTATATTCAAACCGTACCACGAAGACGATGCTCCGCCTACTTTATGCAGCTAGATTTTCTGTAGGGTGCTTTTATTTTGAATAAATACATATCACATGATGGTGGGCGGATTTTAAATATTAAATGACAGCGAGGGCGGGGTACAGATGAAAGAACATATGAATAGGTTTCTGGCGTATAATCCGTAATTTCATATTGATAGCTTGATATATTGGGGAAATTTAGGGTTTACACAAGAGTATTTTTTGATAAAAGAAAATCAGTAAATTACATTCAAAGGCAAGAATATGTTTAAGCAAATTTCTCATTTGATATTAAATAAAATGGTTTTAATAATAGCAATAATAATAATAATAATAATAATAATAATAATAATAATAATAATAATAATAATAATAATAATAATAAAAATAAAAAGACGTGGGCGGCCCAAGCCAGATGTATTGAATATGGCAAAAAAAAGTTTCAAGTTTGGCTTCACTTTTTTTAGAAAGTCGGATTTCATAACTGAGATCCATGTCAGTATTTTTTGTTTTATTTTTTTAAAGAAAATGTAAATGTCATTATTTGCAAATGTCACTAATTCAAAAATTTAAACAATCACACAGATTGGAGCCGACCAATGTCAAAATATACAAACAAATTTCATTCTTTCAATTATTTATTTATTTTTGCCTTTAGGTTTTCTATTGTATATGAACATGATACACAGAAGACGCCTGGGTTTAAAGGTTCCTAAAATTTCGGGAGGGGGCTACTAAAAATAATAAGTTCTTTTAATTATGACAAGATATGAAGTTAATGAATGATCCAATTATTTAAGACAAGCCATTTACAGTTATAATACAGTATCTTGTATACTTATAGGAACTGTAGTTATAGTCTTAATGATTTATTCATTTATATATACAGGGTGACCCTAAACAAATGGTATATAAGCTAAGGGGTGATAGAACACATCAAGACGAGTAATAGTAAATAGGAAACCAAGGGTCCCAAACGTTTTCCAAAGGAGATAGCCGCCATTAAAGTTTGGGGTCCAAAATTTCAAATACACATAAAAAACGGGAAAATTGGTCGATTGATTTGCGGTTTTCACTAAAATTATTCTTTATGTTCGTATTTTCTTGAAAATAAATTATAAAGATAAATTTCGAAAAATGCCAATAGAGGGCGCTTTAGACTTTGAAGTAGTGAAAAGCTATTTTTTGCTGTGATTTTTTGCATCTCATTAAACAGTTTCGTAAGCTTAGACTTAAACTTAAATTTTGAGCTCAAAATTTTAATAGTTGGAAGCGGTTAAGTAGCACAAATTTAACTGTGTTCACAGGGTTTAAATTTCAAATGATTATAAAAAACGGAAAAATTAGTCGATTCGTTTTCGGTTTAAAATAAAACTTTTCTTTAAGTCAATATCTTCTTGAAAATGAATTTTAAAGATAAATTTCAAAAAATTCCGTTAGAGGGCACCTTGAACTTCAGAGTAACCAGCAACAAATTTTAACCGTTATTTTTTGTATCTAATTAAATGCTTTCCAAAACTTGTTAAATGTTTTTAAAATCTTAGACTTAAACTTAAATTTTGAACTCAAATTCTGAACCGTTGGGAGGGGTTAAGAAGCGCAAACTGAAGTGTGTTCAGGAGTTGAAACTTAACCCCCCTCCCCTCGAACACAGTTCACTTTTGCGCTACTTAAACACTCGCAACAACTCAGAATTTGATCTCAAAATTTAAATCTAAGCATTTGAAAGCATTTAATGAGATTTTAAAAAAAATAACGGTTAAAAATAGTTGTACGCTACTCCAATGTCTAAGGCGCCCTCTATCGGTATTTTGCGAAATTTATCTTTAAAATTTATTTTCAAGAAAACACTGATTTAAAGAGTAATTTTAGCAAAAACCGCAAACAAATCGACTAATTTTTCCGTGTTTTTATAGTTTTCCGTTTCATTTGAAATTTAAACCCTCAGAACACAGTTCAGTTTGTGCTACTTAACCACTCCCAACTATTCAGATTTTGAGCTCAAAATTTAAGTTTAAATCTAAGTCTACGAAACCATTTAATGAGATGCAAAAAATAACGACAAAAAATAGTATTAGGATGGATTTCGTTAATCCAAAGTCTAAAGCGCCCTCTATCGGTATTTTTTGAAATTTAGCTTTATAATTCATTTTCAATAAAATACCGACATAAAGAATAGTTTTAGTGAAAACCGCAAATCAATCGACCAATTTTTTCGTTTTTTATAATGATTTGAAATTTAAATCCTGTGAACACAGTTAAGTTTGTGCTACTTAACCGCTTCCAACTATTAAAATTTTGAGCTCAAAATTTAAGTTTAAGTCTAAGCTTACGAAACCGTTTAATGAGATGCAAAAAATCACAGTAAAAAATAGCTTTTCACTACTTCAAAGTCTAAAGCGCCCTCTATCGGCATTTTTCGAAATTTATCTTTATAATTTATTTTCAAGAAAATACCAACATAAAGAATAATTTTAGTGAAAACCGCAAATCAATCGACCAATTTTCCCGTTTTTTATGTGTATTTGAAATTTTGGACCCCAAACTTTAATGGCGGCTATCTCCTTTGGAAAAAGTTTGGGACCCTTGGTTTCCTATTTACTATTACTCGTCTTGATGTGTTCTATCACCCCCTAGTGTATATACCATTTGTTTAGGGACACCCTGTATATATATATATTATACACCTCATTAGAATATAGAACTTTGAAATACTTTAACGTTTTGAAAAAGATTCTTTACATTTCGTAATTTGAAAAAAAAAAAGGAATTAATAGGATTTTTATAAACCCTCTGCATCTCAGCAGGCATCTAAACTTATAAATTCTTGGATATTTAGAAGTTATTTCGCTTTTCTGTTTTTAAATTATTTATTTTTTACTGTCCTATTTATTACTTGGTTGCAAAATAAACAAATTAGTTGATCACAACGTCACATAAAAGAAAGTGGGAGGATGGTAGCGGAACATGAAAATAATAAAAGTTTTATCTTTCGATAGACCAAATACTTTGTCAGGTATAACAATATTAAGTATCTTCTAAATATAATTTTTAAGGAGAACAATATCAATCAAAAATGTGCTTTTTAATTTGCAATAATTGTCCTTAAATTTTCCTATAATTTTGTGAAAAATTACTAAAATTCCTCGCCAAAAATTTCCGGCGAACTGTTTCTTTCTCTCTTCATACAGAATTTTAATTCAAGGTAGGCAGTCAGTTTTAAAAATTTTTGAGGCATAGTTATATTTTCAAAAATAAATTTTATTCCTTATAGGCGCAATAATTTATTTTCACACAATACTTTTTCTGGAGTCATATATATTATTTACAAGTCATTTAATCAATTTTAATGCACATCAATATTTAGATCGCATTAAATATATAAATTTACTACATAAAATCTGAATAGCAAATATGTATATATATAGCGTGTAAAAAAGCAGAATCTAAAATAGAAACCATAGAATTTTTTAAAACCATAATACAAAATTAAACTAACTTTTACCTTCATTTCTGTGAATAATAATAATTATTATAAATCGATCTCTGGAAAACATTCACATTTTGATTCTAAAACAGGGAATAATAATAATAATAAAAATAATCACAAATAATATAATTTACTTTGAAACACGCAATAAATATGTACCAAACAATATTTGTTTTCATCCGCCATTGCTTAATCCGCATTCCGAAGGCTATGTCTCCTACCTCTGGGTAGCCGGAAAAAAAGTAGCAGATATTCCCTATATTCGAAATGCCTGAATTCCGAATTTTGAGGAGAGAATCGCTCATCTCCGGTATCACTGAATTCAGCACGATAATCCGAATCCGCAATAAGGGATGATCCAACGGGACGAATACGGGCGTAAGCACTGCATATATAGCGAGGAGAACTTAATACCAATTAAGGCGCTCACTCGCTTTTAAAATAGAGCCGAAGAAATGAAGACACGTCCAGGAACGGCATTTAAAAACAATAATATATTATTCCATAAATTTACTGGTATGAGTTTAAAAAAACCCTTCATTTTTGATGCAAACTCTAGTTCGAAAGAATAACGTTCAATAACATGTTTAATTGGCTTTCGTCCCAAATCACAAGCATTTTCAAGTTTCTTCCACTGTGGAAAATACTGCGGAAAAACTATCGGGAAGATATAGTTTTCTTCCAAATTGAAAGAATGGGAGAAACTGTTACTGTTTAAGAATTTACAATATAACTTTTAATTTTGCAAAATACAATAAATATCTTCTCTCTGTAATCTTATGTAAATTAATTCCATCAGACCAAAAAAAAAAAAAAAAATCTATATTAAAATAATAAATACATTAGTCTAAGATCGTTTTTTACCCAATTTTTTCATAAAGGAAATGATTAAAAACTGTCAAATTATTATTAGGATTAGGGAATCCTCTACTGGGCTACACAAATTACATTTTGTCTTACACTTTACAAAAAATCATTATTTTAACATAAAATTAAACTTAGGAATAAATTATGATGCGTAGATTTGCACCATATTATTCTTTTTACACAATAACCTTAAAAAATTATTATTTTAATTCATTCATTTTACATGTTTCTCCATTACGGACGCATTTTTGCGAATAAAAATTGAAACAAGTATATGTCCAGATGAAAAAATAAATCACGGAATTGGTAATTATAGCTTGAATCTTAATTAAATAAATAAAATATTTTTTTCATTATTCCACTAAAATATTTCAAAAATCTTTGGCGATTAAAATTAAAATATTTCCATGTGAAACTAGTCGTTGGGGGCCACCGTAATACTTACCCATCATTGATATGTACAGCGTTCGAAATCCTTGGTGGTCCGCTGGTACAAGAACACCGATAATTCAATCGGACCACTAGTCTGAAAAATTTAGTGGTCCGCAGGACCAGTTCCTTTTTTCAGGCCCTGAGAGAACCGCAACCGATCGCACATAAGATTTTTTTTTTATTCAGCGATGCCGCGGACGCGCTACAGTGCGTAAATTACGCAAAAAATCGGCGATGGGATGCAAAAAAATAGCTCTTACGCGTCCCGTGGGATGCATAATTTCGTTAAAGAATCGAGAAAAAACAGCAAATTTCGTAAAAAAATCGTGAAATAACGACTAATTTTCGGCAAATTTTGCCAAACAATTCTCGAAAAAAATGGCTAATTTCATTCCAAAACCCGAAAAACAGGCAGATTTCTTCAAAAGATTGCGAAAAAACGGCAAATTTTGTCAAAAGAATCGGGAAAAACGGCAGATTTTTTCAAAAACATTGCGGGAAAATGGCAGATTTCTTCAAAAAGGTGCGAAAAAAGACAGATTTCTTCAAAAAAAAAACTGCAAAAAAACGCAGATTTCTTCAAAAAATCGCGAAAAAACGTCAAATTTTGTCCGAAAATCGCTAAATAATGACTAATTTCCGATAAATATTGTCAAAAAAATCGCGAATAAACCGCTAATTTCATCCTAAAATCAAAAAGAAAAAAGGACAGATTTCTTCAAAAAATCGCGAAAAAACGGCAAATTTTGTCAAAAAATATCGCGAAAAACGGTATATTTCGTCAATAAATCCGGAGAAAACAAAAGATTTCGTAAAAAAAATCCTGCTGCATCACTGACACTAGCTACAATTCCACCACTCTCGCTACAATCTGCAGAAAAATCGAAAAAAATTTGCATTAAACCTTACAATCAGTTGAAATAAGTAATGGTAAATAAAATATCTAATTAATAATTTGATAGTTTTTCTTTACGTACTGTTTATTTAATTTTTAGCAAATTATAATTGTACATTTTATTATGCTGAAAATTTTGGATAAATGCAAAGCAAGATTGGTTTATTTATCAGGGAGGGGGGGGGGAGGGAGAGGCCACTCTAAGTGTTAAATTTATTTAATAGAATTTTACGTAGCGGACCAGTGATGATGTCTGCGGAACAGTAAATTCTCATGTTTACTGGTCCTTGGGACCAGTGACTTTTTTTTAGGAATTCTAACGCTGGATATGTATATGAAAATAAAACATGTGAAAACTATTTATACAGTGCATTGCAATTCATAAACAAAATTTAAATATTGTTATCATACATAGTAATGCTATATTAAAGAACTGCTGATGTATCAATTTCGACAAATTATATAAAACGCCAAACTACTCAAGTAGTACCAAACTGCGTAAAAGATATACCTTATAACTCCAAAAATAATAATTCTATTAACTAACAATTAACTGCGTCGGATTAAGCGTCTCATTTCCAAATAAAATATACGTCTGAATTGAAGTTTGGATGAAATACAGGGTCATGAAAAATCGAAGAATTTGGAAAACAGGATTACAATTATCTCGGCAACTAATAATCCGATCGACTTTGTTCTATATGCAAAATGTGTGTTATTTTATTGCCTTTTACGTCCATTCCTTAGAACAAAAACATTCGAAAATTTTTATATACCTTTCATCAGAACGAATGTTTCGAGAGTCCGAAAAAAATAGTTCCGGATAATCGAGGTTGCTGATATTAAATAGGCTTCGTTCTATTCTTACATACTAACTACATACAAAATTTCAAGTCTCTATCTGAATTTGTTCTCGAGATAGAGCGTTTACAGACAGACAGACAGACTGACAGACAGACGGACGACAAAAAAATTTTCTAAAAATATGTTTTTTGGAATCTCCACTATCTAAAACGTGTAAATCCATCAAAAAAAGGTTTTCGATTTTCAAAACGATTGCAAGACTTATCCTATACTACACGTATGATGGGTAAGTAAAATGAATATAAAATAGTTTGGCGAATTAAAACTAGTCGTTGGGGGCCACCGTAATACTTACCCATCATGGATATGTATATGAAAATAAAACATGTGAAAACTATTTATACAATGCATTGCAATTCATAAACAAAATTTAAATATTGTTAATATACATAGTAATGCTCTATTAAAGAACTGCTGATGTACCAATTTCAACAAATTATATAAAACGCCAAATTACTCAAGTAGTACCGAAATACATGAAATATGGTGCAATAATTTTTAAGAATAGGGGTTTTATGCAATATTCAAAAATTAGATGTTTTTCTCAAATAATTTAATACATCTGTACTCATGTCGCACTGCAAAGACGCCTACTTTATGAATTGTACCAGATTTTCTGTACTGTGCTTTTATTCTGAACGAATACATAGCAAGATGACGATGGGCGGAGTTTAAATATAAAAAAAAAGCTAAGGCGGAGTTTAAAAAAAAAAAAAAAAAAAAAAAAAAAAAAAAAAACAGGAAAAGCGGAGTATAGATGTAAAAAGGTTTGAATAATTTCTGAATTATAATCCGTTAATTAATTCTGATAGCTTGATACTTTAAAAATTTTTGTGTTCATTAGAGAGTGATTTCTGATAAAATAAAATCAGTAAATTATATTAAAAGGTTGGACTATGCTTTAAACAAATGTTTCACGCTCTTAATCCGACATTGACCTTTATTATTCTCAAATAGTCCTTGATTGCTGTTATCCTCTTTTAAAATTATTTGCGTTAAGAATCTATTTTAATAATAATAACAATAAAAATTCTCGAATAAGGAAAAAAAAAGACTAAAATAAAATGCCAATCTGTATAATTTCGGAGAATTGCTTAGTATTGTTATGACTAATACTAATAATACGTCGAAAATAATTTCGGTACTTCTAGGTTATCCCCTCGACCCATTTCGCCAAATTATACAAATCGCCAAACTAATAGCCAAATTATACATGTTGACATAATTTTTATTTTAAATAACGAAAAAACAAATAATTAGTAGAATATTAATAAAAATATTAATAAAAAGTCGAAATAAAAATCAATTAATGACATTTTAAACACGTGAATCGTATTGCATGTCATTGAATGTGATCATCCATTATTGGCATTTAATCTTATAGTTTGGCGATAATTTTTTGGTCGACGGAATAAGCTAGAAGTACCCTAATTTCTTTATAAGCATTTATTTATAAGAATAATTTCTTTATATCAGAATGTTTAATTTTTTAACAGATCTAACATTTTTCTGTTTTAAATACATCATACATATCACTATACTTCATTACGGATTAATCGTAATAAATTCTCCGTCTGCGTGTAATATGGGGTTTTCAAACAAAAGGAAATCAGATGGATGATTTATTTGGTTTTACTTGAAAATACAGCAGTAAGAAAGAAAAGCTTGATCAAATCTCCAGCACTCTTCGTCCAAATAAAGCACCCTATAAGGGGTAATTTCATTTTAAAAAGTTTTCAGTAATAACAATCTAGATGCTAAAATCTGCAAATGATTTTTCGATTCTAAGTCGAAGAATTTCATTTTGTTTTCTAAATTTTAGTAACAATAATATCTATAATGTATTATTGCCGAAACGTCAGTGAAGGCTTACTTTGGAGACAAGAAATTTTTTTGTGTCTGTCTGTCTGTCTGTCTGTCCGTCTGTCTGTCTGTCTGTCTGTCTGTCTGTCTGTCTGTCAGTCTGTCTGTTCCGCGATAACTTTCGTAAAAAGCATCCGATTGGCTTGAAATTAAGTGGGTATGTTAGTGAGGCACTGGGATTAAGCTGTATAGAGTTTTGTAAGATTTGGTTCATTCGTTCGAAAAATATAGAATATTTTATTTTGCGCAATAATGCTTTTCTATGGCAAATCCAATGACTTCCATTTTTTTTTTCTTGAGAGAAAATGTCACATTATGATAAATGGATGCTGAAATTTACCCTTTAAATTATTCGAATTGTTTTGAAATTTTGTCTGTTCATTTGTCAGATTTTTAAAATTATTACTCTAAATTTTGGAGATTTTTTATAAATGTATTCCAATAATATAAACTAATTTGTTTTAGAGACTTACTTATTTCAAATGTATTTATTTCATTTTCTTTACTTTCTCTTAATGGTTGCTAAGCAACAATTCATCCTAATGCTTATTTTTATAATGTTATAAATTTGAATGCGCGTAATTATTGAACGCGAAAATTTAAATTAAGTCAACGTCAAAACTGATGAATTAATGTCTTTGTATCGTTGTGTATAACTATAACATAGACCAGAAAAAAACATAGGCTATGTTTTATTGATTTTATTCACATATTTTTCTTAATAATTCAAAATTTCCTTCTTTTGCATGCAGAATCAATTAGCGATCTTTTAGATAAAATTTAACCAATTTCCTTTATTGTTGCCAAAAAAAAAAAAAAAAAAAAAATCAAAATCTGGAATAATTTGTCAACGGCAATAAGTTTCAATTGAGCAAGTTCCATTCGAAAAATTAAACTAAGAAAAAATAAATATGACGTCAGAATTAAAATAAAAATAAAAATAGTAGTTTGTTAAATATTAAACACGGAAATTTGTTTCGTTAATAAGAATTTTTCTGACAAAAATGGGGGCATAATTAGAAGTAAAAGAAATAAAAAATAAATGTATTTTTGACAAATATTTCACCTGATAAAATTTGACGTCATAATTGAAATAAAACAGGTATTTTATAGTAGTCGTTAAAAATATAAGAAACATGGATAGCAGTAACTCATGAATAATAACGTCGTTTCCGAAACTTCAGTGAAGGCTTATTTTGGCGACACAAAATTTATTGTTTTCCGCCTGTCAGTCTGTTCTTTTGTCTGTCTGTCTGGCCGCGATATCTGCCACAAAATGCAATCAAAACTTCTTTTTTTCGGAAACAAAATTGTAAAACCCTAGATTACTGAGTTTACACTTTCAAAAGTTCCTGATACATCAGATTTAGGTGTGGACAGGTATGTAGAAGTATGAGTATAATGAAAAATGCTTATTAAAACTGTTACTTATCCTTATAAATCAAAATGTATAAATAAATACAAGATATACGATAACCATTAGCAAATTGATAGAAAGTTCCAAATTTAAGTTTAATGAGACTACGGGGGGATTCAGGACGGGCGGAGCTCCCCTGAAGAAATCTACTATGTTATAATAAAAAAAACAAAAATAATAGACCATGAAAAATATCCTAACATAACTAAATCTTTAATTTAACGCTTTTGTTGGCAGAAAACTTCTTATTCTTATTTTATTCTTATAAATAATTACGTAATTTGAAAATTTTAAATTACAGTTTCCAGGAAGTTGAATATTACCCAAAGTGTGTTTTAAAAAAGAAATGATGTGCAAAGCTGACGTTGAGGCTCTTGATCTGCAGATTTACTAGTTATTATTATTATATCATATTATATTATTATATAATGTATTATTTCAATTATTTTTTTATGTTTTTATTAAGGGGAAATATATGCAAAGATGTGAAATAGCTGATCTTAAATTATCTGCAAAAAGAAAGAAAATATTTAACAATTGAGAAATATTTTTTTGAGACATCTCAAAGACTAGAAAGAAGCATTAAATTTTATAAGTATTTGGGAGGTAGTTCAGCAAAGTCTAGGCTTATATTAACATCGGTCCGTTTAAAAAATATCTTTTTTACAATGTTTAAAACCGAAATACTCCTTAAACAACGAAAAACTTTTTCTGTGCGGGGAAAGAGAGTGGAGATATTGCTCTACTGTAAGTGGTATGTAGTAATTTCACAGAGATATTCATTGTACCGAACTGAGTAAATATTTATCAGTATGCTAAAATATTCAGAAATGATAAAATATTTTTCTTTCACACCAGAATAATTTTTAAGGAAAATTACTTATTATGTTCTTTTGCAGTTATTAGTTAGGTTTATAATCGCTTTTGCTATTTTAAAACACATACAAGAAGCAAATGTTTCTTAATGTGTAATCATGAATACTGTGTTAGAAAAATAATCTTAAGGGTGTATTTCAATTCAAACTGATCTTTTTCTGATTTTTTTTTTCAATTCACTTTTGTTCTCAAACGCATGAAATTCGCAGAATTTTTTATTTAAAAACTTCTCAAAGTGATTTTTCGATAAATACAGAAAATATTACAAAAATACAGCCAAAGTTGGCCTTTTGATCCGAATTTTCCGAAGCGGAAGATCTGGGAACGGAAAAAAGGGTCATACTGAAAATGTAATTGTTTATGAATAAAATTCTAATGAATTCAGCCCAAAATGACATCACACGGCACCAAATCCCCTCAGCAAGTTTCATGTTTCTACTTTTAAAAATGTGTCTGAAATTGTATCCGAAAATTTCGAGCTGTTGAAGGTGGAAAAGTATTTTTTCGAAAATTATGTAATTTTTACGAAAATTATCGTATCTTTGTATTCCTTTCAGCCTTAACTATCGAAATTCTTTAAATTTAATTCCATACGAGAGCGCCTTTTGGCAAGTGTTTTTATCGGTATTTCCTTCGCGTACTCCCGTAAATTTCTTCCGCTATCGCAGACGATCTGTTCTCTTTCGCGACGGCATGTATTGTGGTGGCAACACGGCGTCTGATTGCATCTCCCTCGTGTATTTACTCCGCCTCCTCATTCCGTAATCGTTATGCAAAGGCGGGAGAGGTCTTATAAACTCAGAACAAATTAGAAGTAATTCTTTTAAATGTACTTTTCGGTTTCTTTATATGAAATATTGACGAAAATTTTAATTCTTTGATCAATTTAAACATAAACATCATGTTTTTACTTTCCCATCATACATAGTATAGGGTAAGTCTTGCAATCGTTTTAAATATTGATTTTTTTTTTTTTTTTTTTTTTTTGATTGATTGATTTACACGTTTCACACTCTGGAGATTACGAAAAACATATTTTTAGAAAAAATAATTACCGTCGGTCTGTCTGTGTGTCTGTAAACACTCTGTCTCCTGAACAAATTGAAATAAAAGCTTGAAAATCGGTATGTACTTAGTATGTAAGAGTGGGAAGAAGACTATTTAATATCAGTAACCTCGATTATTTGGAACTACTTTTTTCGGACACTTGAAATACCCGTTCTGATGAAAGGTGTATAAATATATTTTTTTTTTTTTTATTTATTCTAAGGAATAGTTGTAAAAGATAATAAAAAACATAAATCTTGCATAAAAAAGGAAGTCGATCGGATAACTGAATTGTCAAGACATTTGTAATCCTGTTTTTCACACTCTTCTACCTTTCATGACTCTGTATTTAATTCATATTTGAATTCAAAATGAGACGCTTAATCGAACGCAGTAAACTGTTATAGTTAGCGTAATTATCCTTTTTAGAATCTTCAGTTTCATTAAAACGTATGTTTAATCCATGAAATAATTAAAAAAAAAAAAAAAACTTTTTGGAATATTCAAAAATTAGATATTTTTCTGAAGTAATATTAATACAATCTGTATTCAAATCGAACCGCGAAGATGAGGCTCCACCTACTTTATGTGCTTTCATTTTGAATAAATACATATCATATGATGGTGGGCGGAGTTGAAATATGAAAAAACAACGAGGGCGGAGTACAGATGTCAAAACATATTAACAGGTTTCTGGCGTATAATACGTAATTTAATACTGATAACTTGGTTCATTAGGAAATTTATTGTTCACTCATGAGCAATTTTTTGATAAAAGAAAATCAGTAAATTATATTAAAAAGCAAGAATATGCTCTAAACAAATTTCTTATCGGACATCGTCCTTTATTTTTCTCAAATTGTCCATGACTGCTGATATGCTCTTTTAACCTCATTTACATTAAGAATCAATAATAATAGTCATAACAATAGTAATAAAAATCCTTGAACGAGGGGGGAGGGGGGGGGAAACTGGATTAAAGATCTATTTTGGAGAATTGAGTGCTATTATTTTGACTAATACTTATAAGCTATAGAATAAAATTTCTAGATAGAATCAGGATTTTTTAGCAGATCTTTTCATCTGACATTTTTTGTTTGTTTTATATACATTATAAATAAAACTATACTTCATTATGAGTATAATCTATATTATAAAGGCCAAACGTATCTGTGCGTAACGCATACGTCATTTTGCGAATGGCAACTCTTTCCCCCGCAATTTCACTTCAGCAATTTTTGCTACTGCAAATTTTACACTTCTAAACATCGTACATTTTAAATTTTTACACCATCGTATAGAGAAAAAAAATATATACTTTTGAATGCATTTTGTTTCAAAGCTGTATCTAAATTTATTTTTGAGATGTTAATTTTTTTATAGTTTTTTTTTTTTTTTTTTTTTTTTTTTTTTTTTTTTTTACCAATTTTGTAATTGTGGCAACATAATCACTCTGTTTTCTCTTAAAATAATAAAAAAAAGTGGAAATTAAAATGCGTCTATTATAAAATCCGCTGAATTTCGATTTTCTTTCTTTTAATAATTTGGGTAATTGAGTTTCAGAGTGTTTTGTTAATTTTAGCTTAAAATAATATTTGCTTGAGAGTTAGACTGACCAATATAAGATGCATTTTTTACTGTAATTAATTTCGTAGATTTATTATAAATAACTGAAACAGTTCTTTTTTAAAGATTTTCTTTCTTCGAATTCCGACGGATTCCAACTTGTTATAATAAATTCTCTCTTATGCATATTATATAGAATTTTCGAACGAAAAATATACGAAATATAAATAACCTAATAGACATTTCAATTAAAAACTATTTTCTCCAACACTACTTTCTCGCAGATACAATTGGAAACGGCTTACTTTGAATTTTATGTTTTATAATATTGATAAATGGAAAATATTGCAGTGATATTATCATTATAAATATTGCCATAAATATTGTGAAAACCTGTTTCAGTTGATCTTTTAATGGATTTTTTTTTTTTTAATTGGAAGCATTTTATAATTTATCAATGTATTTCTTCTTTTAGCTTAGTCTATCATTTTATTTCATTTAATTTTAACAATGCAAATGTGTCACGCCTTTCGAAACCTAATAGACACATTATTTTTATAACAGGGGTGGAGTTACACAGAATCTTCCTATAATAATGATAATGAGACAGATTTTTATCCATCAATTCAGATAGTCAAAATTGTGGCTCCCAAGCTTTTTATTAATTTTACTATACTTTTATATCCAATTATCTTTCCTTTCTTTTTTATGAGTTTAAACATATTTATAAATACGCTTTAAAAGTTGCGGCGTATTTTAAGAACGTATATTTATTTAGGAAATTATTTTTAAGCGCGTTGTGCGTTTTTGAAGTGCTCGAAGCTTCCACGTGTGTAGTGATTTTCCATATGGATCACTTTTAACTCATTAACGCCCGAATTATTTTCTTCGCTAAAATTTAAATTTTGTATTTCCCACCACTTTTAAAATCAAATTAACTTTTATCTAAATTTATGGAGGATTCTGTCTCGTGAAAGAAGGCATATATTTATCTTCCGCTTTACTGGTGGGAAACCCGCTTTCTTGCTGTTTTTGTAACCGTCCTCAAAAGAGGACGCTGGGCGTTAATGGGTTAAAATAGAGGTGCACATTATGTTTATAACAGGGGTGCAGTTAAACAGAATCTTCATATAGTAATGATAATGAGGTGGATCTCCATCCATCTGCTGGGTTGATAAAAATTGTGGCTCAAAAGTTTTGTAATTATTTTAAGATGCTTTTATATTCTATTTTCCTTTCTTTTATTTTTTAACGATTTTGAACATTTTTATGTGTTCATTTTACGGGTTTTGAATATTTTATGTGCATATACTTATTTAGGAAACAAATTTTTTTTGAAGTGCTCGAAGCACCTACGTATGCATTACTTATTCATGTGGATTAGAAGGAATTTTTTATGCACATACAAATAAAACTCTGAGGAAAGTTCATTTATACTGAAAGAATTTGTCAATGGAAAGTAATAACATTTTACATGATTAAATTATTGCGCCGGGCCTGGTGAATTAGACAGCACAGTTTCGTAATGGCGATATTTAAGAATTTTCCATATTATCTCAAAAACTTTAAGACAAAGCGTAGCAAAAAGAATGTACAGAGGAGTTGCCGTGGATAATTCTCAGTTTAGTGTAAGATGAGGCGTTACAGATAAAATTAAACTTAATAAAATCGCAGAAATGTATTTAGATATTATATAGATCACCACATTGTTCATAAATACGTCTCCAATAATGTGTGGAAGATGCATTTTAACAAATAAATCTAACATAGGTAAGCAAAATATACAATACAATTAATAATATAATACTTAATAATTAATATATAATACAATTTCTTTCAGTAATTAAAGTAAGCTAACTATGACCAAGGGATCACTTACTACTATTTATAGGTGAGCACTTCCTCCATACTGATGAACCACTTATATTCAACCACTAAATCTTGAAAGGTGTTATTTCCCTTTGAAGTTCCGCATTCGCTAGAATAAACTAAGAAAATAATTTAAGGAAAAAAAATGCTCCTAAATGACAAACTTACGATATAAGCACAATTTACTACTTTTATTTTGTTTCTTATTTTTGAATAAACTACAAAAATAGTGTTATAATTTACTCGAAATCGTAGTGTTTATTTTTGTGTTCCTAGATTTTATTTTGACAAAATACATTAAAAGATCATATTACTATTAAGTTCTTGAAGTTCTTACACCGTTTTATGTACCGTTATGCATGTCCAAAGTATATATAAATACTTGCATAAAATTTAGTTACCCTAATTTCCTGCGTATAATCCGCGGATCAAACAATTCTTTTTTGACCCAGAAATTTTATTTTGAAACTGACGGCAAATATTTACGGCGATCTAAAAAGTTTTATTTTATTTAATAAAATTTCTGGGTCGAAAAATGATTGTTTGATCCGCGGATTATATAAATTAGGATACATATAATAAATGAGCAAAGAATGTTAGAACAAAATAAAGTGAGTGGGCGTGGCTACAAGCTCGTGTTTTTCCTTTAAAACAGATATTCTGTGGCGGGGCCAGAGAGAGGACAGAAACGTATTTCAGAATTTATCATGGATATAGAAATACTTACGAATAGGTTGAAATGACACATTATAAATCCCAGGAGCATATGTGTGAAACATTTTTAGGACATCCAGCTAAATAGTTCCACGCGGGTTAGAGTCCAAACATTCAACACCAGATTTTGTTTTATCTCTATGCCTAAACAAAATTTTCAAAAATCTGCTTCAAAAAGCCAAATGATTTCGCTGATCCAGGGATGCAAGTGCTGCACCACAGGTGGCTGTGTGCTACCACCAATGCTTTATTATACTCCACACATTGTTAAATGACAGAATTTCAGAGATTTAAAAATGCGAAGAACACTAACAAAACTTAATGTTGGAAATCGGCCACTTGTGCCGTAGCGGTTGGCATCCCATCCCTGCTGGTCCCTCATTTATGAAGGATCAATGCTGTTCAAAAAAGTAAGGGTAGATAACAAAAATGTCAACGATCCCCTGTTTGGGGCGATATTTTGATAGGATCAGTACTTCCGAAGAGTGATCGTGATCAATTGATAAGCTTGCCTGGACTAGATTCAGTTTCCATTTTCTCTCCACGTTCTATTTCATCGGCTGCTTGACCATATCAGTCAGCAACCGATTTACTTCAACTTCGGCGATTCTAACTTTGACTTGACAAAGGCACCTTCATGTATTTTTTTAATTTTTCTTACTTCTAGAAAACATTTCTGGTATGAGTTTTAACTTAAAACATTAATTTAATTTTAAGTTAAAATTTTCACATATATTTTAAGTAAAAAAACATATATATGTATATATACAGAGTTGTTATAATTAAAGTTCGCCTATTCAGAAGGCTCTAGATCCGGTTCTATGGCTCCAAACGAAACGATATTTCACTATTACGTAGTTGAAGAGATGCGCTCTTCGAAAATTGAAAAAAAATTAGTCAACATTTTTGTCACTAGGTGGCGCTGCGCCAATATTTAAGGTGATGTATGCAAATTCATTACATCAATATCAGTCAATCCAGACGAAACACAGAAATTTAAAAGTTTCAACAAGCTGCGAATTGTTTTAATTAGGTTCACCTAATCACACAGATCTAGAGCCTGACCTATGACTCCAAACAATACAGAAAAACGAATATCATTTCATGTGATGTAATCTGCATCAACAAAAATAAAACATGTCGCTCGGCAATGAGGAAATAACGAAGAATAACATTATGCATGCTCAATGAATCCTCCGTCATTTTTAATAATGCATTCCATTCTAAGAATTGTGTTTTACTACAACATTGCGTAAATTGTCCTGTTAGATTGAGCGAATGTGAAGTCTAATACTGTCTTTCAGATCAGATATTGTCTGACATCTGTCTTTAGATACAGAATCTTTCAAAAATCCCCAGAAAATAAAGGGATCTGCAAATGTCGGCTTAAATATTGGCCCAGCGCCACCTACTGACAAAAATTTTAACAAAGTTTTTTTTTCGATTTTCGCAGAGCGCATCTCTTCAACTACGTACTAGTGAAATTCTGATTCGTTTAGAGCCATAGAACCTACTCTAGAGCCTTCTAAATAGGCGAACTTTAATTATAACAACCCTGTAGATGCGAAAATTTGCGCTGGGTTGTTATATAAATATTTATAAAAATATGTATAAAGATTATTAGAATTCATTGAAAGCGTTTTCAGGGGCGGAGCTACTGAACTTCGATATATGAGGAATTTTTGAAACAATGTCAGCAGACAATGGTCAACCGATATATTTTAGATATCATTAAGCATACAGGCCATAATTTTCAATACTGTCGGTATCAAAATTCTGATATTTTCTATCGGAGACAGTAGAGAAAAATATTTTTGCATGGAAAACAATAATATCGAATCTTCGATATCGAAATGTAACTGACAGTTATTATAATGATTTTCATTCAAACATTTTCACCACTTTTAACGAAGAGTAATAAGAGTAAGTTGTTCCGTTATTTTTTTATTTTTAGTTATTAATTTATTTATTTTTAATTGCAGAAAAATTAAATATGAGTACTTTATGGCTAGAATTTGAACCTAATGTAATCTTTTAATTCAAAGATATTATCTGAATTGTGTGGTAATAGACTTTTTTTTTTATTATTCAAGATATATGCGACTCGCAATTTTTGTTTTTTCTAATGACAGATTTCTGTGTCTGTTTAATTGGGTTTGCATTTGGCTCTAATTCGAGATATATAATATCCATATTTATTTATTTATGTTAATTTAGTTTAATTTATTCATTTATAAATTTTTTGCGCAATAAAAAAAAAAAAAAAACAGTAACGGAACTGAGTATATAATACTGATAACTGAATAATATCTGAGAATTAAAAAAAAAACGCATTTGATTCTAGACGCATTCATTATAGATATATAATACCCGTATTTATTTTTTAATTTAATTTAATTAGTTTATTTATTTATTTGTGCAATAAAATAATAAATAAAAATAACGGAAATACTTTCTTTCATTACTCTTCGTTAAAAGTGTTGAAAATATCCGAATAAAAACCATTATAATAATTGACGGTACATTTCGATATCAAAGAATGTTGTTTTCCTAGCAAAAAAAAAAAAGCTTTTCTCTATCGTCTCCGATACAAAACATCAGTTTTCGATATCGAAATAGCATCGACAGTGTTGAAAATTATGGCCTATACGCTTAATGAAATCTAAAATATATCAGTTGACACGTCGTCCGCTGACATTGTTCCAAAAATTTTTTGGATGTCGATTAATTTTAGCTCCGCCCCAAATAACACCCTTCAATGAATTTTAATAATTTTTATACATATTTTTGTAAAAATTTATATCTTGTGCCCAATGCGAATTTTCGGCATTTATATGTAATGTTCGGACACATACAAAGCATTTTTTTTTTTTTTTAAACAAGAAAATGGTAATTTTCGATAAAAATTAAATACTTTTAAAAATTCATTGCTTTTTATTTTATTTAATCACTTTTATTCGACTTTTTATTATACTTTTTATTAATATTCTACTTATTATTTGGTTTTTTTTATTATTATTATTTAAAATAAAAACTACGTCAATATGTATAATTTGGCTATTAGTTTGGCGATTTGCATAATTTGGCGAAATCGGTCGACGGGATAACAGAGTAGTACCCATAAATTTTGCTATTTGTTATCACTTTATTTTTAGGTTACATTAAAATCTTCTGCTGGTACATTCAACCAGCCGAATTAAAAATGGATTACAATGAAAAAATTGTAAACATTTTTTATAATTTGAAAATTTTACAAAAATTCCCAGTTATGCACCTTTGATGTCAATATAATCTCGATTAGTGGCATGTAACCCAGTAGTTTTTGAGAGAATGAATTTTTAAAAGAATCGAAAAAACATTTTTATCGCATAAAATATTAATATTTATAAGGTGATAAGAGGGAAAATACATTGTCATATAGGTAGACACCTGAGAAAAACAAAAATCAAGTAATATGATTGAAAGGCATGTTTTCAATGCTTGAAAGAAAGTGAAAAAGCTACGCCCTTTCCACATATTAATAATATTATAATTATTTGTCAATCATGTTTCATCTTAATTTTCGACGTAAGTGTGGCATGCCCTTCGAATTGAAGTTATTCTTTTTAAAAAAGGGGGGGTGGAGTCATTCAACCGTTCCACCAATGAGGGGGAATGTGACTGGTCGATCATCTTGAATAAGGAAAGGGCAGCTGACGTCACTGTGGACAAAATTACTGTGGATTCACAGTAATTTCCTGCGCGTCTTTAAAACTCCTACAATACCCAAGAAGTCAAAGCGATCTGATTGGTCTAGGATTGGTCTGATTTGCCTGCGATTAAAAGCTCTGTTGTATGATTGATCAACGTCGCCGTGATGATTCCTGTAATGATCGCGAAAGCAAAAATGTAACTGGTAGATTGGTTGAAGGAAGCGTTTGTTTGTAAACATGCCCTTTCCTTATAATTCAAATTCTTGTGCTCATGTTTTACAATTCTTTTATTAGGCTATTATATTATTTTTTAAATTTTAGTTAATTATTTTTATCATTTGGGGGCAACATGCATTATGAACTCTGGTATTTTATTCCCATAATTACTGAAGTATATTATATGTTGCTTACATTTGTGAGGTTCTTTAATTAGCATTGAAGAAAGCAAATTTTCTTATACATTGGAAAGAAATATTTATTTGCACCTATATGCAATACTGAATTCAGAGGTAAACGTCACCAATCGTGTGACGTTAATCATTAAAAGCCACAAGTACATTAATTAATAATACTGAGACATGTAAGCAAGATATGATTTGTCTCAATATTAATTGATAATAATAATAATAATAATCAATATCATATCAATATTAAATTTAATATCAATATTAATATCACAGTGAATGGACTTATTTGTGTCTGCAATAGAGGGAATATCTCTGTTGAAATTAAACAGATCCAAAGATAACGTACACTTTAAACTAAAGCTCACACCAGAATAATAATATGGAAAAATCCATAAATAAAAGACATAAATTTTGCTATTTGTAATCAGTTTTTTTAAGTACCATAAGAATCTGCTGCTGATACCTTCAGGCTTAAGAATGAATTACAAGGAAAATACATAGCTGTAATCCAGTACCATGATAAAATAACACGTAGGTTTACCTATTTCCAGCAAACGGCACAATTCAGCAGAGGTCAGTGTTCCTGCTCCTTTCGAAAAACGAAAACGACCTGTTCAAAAAAAAATTCTACAACAGTTCCTTTTACCTGTTCCTTTGACAAGTACTTCAAATTTAGTATGATCAAATCAGCAGTCCGACTATGATTGGATGGTGAAGTTGGTAGATGGTTGGATTGGATGGTGTAGATAGTTGTAGATGGTGTTCTTTATTTCCTTCTGAAGGTATCTACCATGGTACACACGCCAACGCTAATCGACGAGCGTCTGGGTTCGTATGCTTCAAGGGATTCGGTGAATTTTGTGATGTTTCATTATCGGAATTTCATGAAGTATTGGTCTCTAAATCTGAAGATGGAAATTTTTTTTCATTAAGTATGTTCTTAACTGCTCCGCGCAACAAGCGCAAAACGTCTTGACACATTTACAAAAAAATTTATTTTTAAACAGAAAGATATAAAATTGGAAGGCCTGACTATGGAAGCGATTTGGAATCGAACTTAGTTTTTCCATTTTATGATAATTAAATTACATATCGAGTTCTAAGTTATTTCGATCACGTGATCACCCGTTTTTCTCCTGCTTTCCGCCCGGTTTTTCTGCTTTCGTCGGGAAATGTGCTCAAAACCTTCAACTTTGAAGGCTTGTTATGAAAAATCTCTTGCGTTTTTTTTATTTTTTAAACAGAAGATTGAGTGCAATTAGACTGTTTCTGAATAACAAGACCTGCTGTTTTCATGCATTTCCGAACAAAAATAAATAAACCCTCTGGATCCCCAACCGCACAAGATATTTTAAGATATTTTAATTAGTATATCTTAATTCCCACCAGAAAATTAAAATAGCTATATTTGCATTAACTAATAACAGAAAATTCCGTATTTAAATAAAACGAAATTAGCTATTGATTTTTTTCTGGTGTTAAATCAAACTTTACGAACTACTTAATTTCTAAAACGTGTTCTATCATGGGATTTAAAGGGGTAAAGCATATATCACAAAGTTGCCCTTTTTGATTTAAGAACACCTTTAACTAAGTCCAAGATTCTGGTTAGAAAGTGCTGGATAGTCCTTGAAGCGTATGGAAGCTGCATTAATAAAACTAAAAAAAAAAAAAAAAAATCATAATTAGATTAAAAAAATACTAAATAAAAACATTGTATAATAATAATAAAAAGAAATTTCCAAAAGGAAATAATTTTGAAAAGAAGTAAAATATAGTAATGACCGTTATTTAAATAAAAATCTTCTGTTATCAATAAAAAATATTTCTATAGATTCATATTATTATTTAATATATTTCTGTAACGGTTTGGTTTATTTTGTGTCGGCCGATTATGTACTCGAGAGATATAGGCTTAGTGGGGAGTGCGGGTCTTTCTAAGGGAACCTAACCCGTATTTACGCAAGGTTCAAAGAAAACCACGATACTCCAAACGGTTAGGCCGACGGCCGCGATTGGGTTCGAACCCAGCACCTGCCGTCTATCAGTTGAGAAGTCAGAACCTCTCGGCCACTGGTGGGGCTTTTTTGTAACGGACTTGAAAAATAAAAAATAAGAAAATTAATTCTGCAACATTTTTGTTATTATTCTATAAATATTTTTTTGTCTGTGGGCGGATTACTATCTTTTTCATTCGGAAACTCATCTTTACAATACTTATTTTTTATAAAGATATGTAAATTAATTAATCACCTTTGTATCTCTTTAAAAATCCTTTTCTGTTGTAATCGTTGTCAAAATAGGTAAATTGTCGCAAACATTTATTATTATTTTTTTATTCTGTTAAGATTAGCAGCAGCCTTTAAAAATTACTATAATATTCTATGTAAAAAAAAAAAAAAAAAAAAAAAAAAAGGTAAAGGGAAATTAATTTCTAATTCATTTCAAATATAGCCATACTTCATTTTATATGAATGTGAAATTTAAAAAGATAAAATCTTCTAATGTATTTACAAAGAATTTAAATTTTATATAATATCAAATGCGGTTTTTTTTTGAAATTCATAACACCATTCTTTTTCGAAAATTCCACCGCTAAATGTGGTAAAAAAAAAAAAAAAAAAAAAAAAAAAAACGAACTTTTATAAAAAAAAAAAATCCCTTAAAAATCGGGATTTACAGATATTATTTAACTGATAATATATTTTAGTGTATTTTTTCATGCTGAATCGAATGGTACTAACAAGGAAGGTCTCCATTGAGGGCGTACTCAGAATTTTTTGAAAAAAATACGAATTAAACTACTCATGTAGGTAATAAAGGATCAGTGAAAATTAGCGGCGGAATTACATTATTAGATATGTAAAAAAATAAAATAGTCTGGAATAATTGGCGTGAAAAGCTGAAAGCGACACGGGAATTGGCGAGCAGTGCATTTCCTCGCCAAAAGCAGACGATTTTAACGAATCTGAAAATTGATTTTAGTTGACTTCACTGTTAAAAATCTGCAGCATTTACTGCAACGTCACTCCACTACTTTTATAGAATATCTCTCTTCTGACCAATGAGAATGCTCCATAGCACGGTGAATTGACCGTTTTCTATAAAAGCGGTGGAGTGATGCTGCAGAAAATGGTACAGATTTTTAGCGGTGTTGTAGCTTGTGCAACACTGTTAAAAATCTGCTGCATTTTGCTGCAACGCACTCCACCGCTTGTATATAATATCTCTATTCCAACCAATGAGAAAGCTCCATTTCACGGCCAAGTAACCGTTTTCTATACAAGCAAAGGAGTGCGTTGCAACAAAATGCAGCAGATTTTTAAGAGTGTATTTTTCAATTTGGAACAATTTTAATCAATTTAAATTGTGTTTTAAATGATAAAACTAGCAGGGGAGACCGAGCTTAGCTCGGTCAAAATTAACTTTGTGTTCAACTCGATATAGTATTTTCACTGTATTATTACCGTAAAACATGTTTATAATAGTATTATTTAGAAAAACAATCAATAAGAAAACTATGTTTTTATGCGCATATTTATAAATTTTATTTTATTTTAAATTTTACAACGAAAGGACATCGATCTAAATCACTTTTTTAGCTCAACTCTGATTGGTTTAACCATGCATCTCGAATCCTCTTAAGAATGTATAAAAAAATTCTTTACATTCTGAAAGATAATATTTTTTGCTAGATATAGCCAAATTTGGAGGCATTCTTTCATTTGGCTCCAAATACGTGTTTTGGTTTTCGTAATTTTTATAGTCCATTTTTTGGCCATATGTCGCCAATATTTTGTCAAATATCACCAAGTTATTGGCTTTTGCCATATTCTCGTGACCCTCACCCGTATTACCCAAAATGAGCCACTAATCAAATTTGATCAAGCATGTAACATAGCTCAATCGTCTTCAGGTAATCAAAAACAGCAAAATATAAAATTGAATTAAAATCGTTTAAGTCATTTTTTAGGTAAAATTAGCTTGGCAGCATTCAGCAATGAAGCGAAATGACCCACTACTATAATTTTGTTTAACATGCGACTCAGCCCAGTAGTCTTCTCGTGACAAAAAACGTTTTGTTTCAAAATTTAGGTAAAATTGATTGAGTCGTTGTTATATATAATTAGAATGACCCTAGCTCATTAAGACCCAAAATGACACACTAATAGAATTTTCGCGAGCATGTGTCCAAGCCAAATGGTTTTCTCTTGCTCAAAAACGATATAATGCAAAGTATAGTCAAAATGGTGAGTACCATTTTCTATATAAAATTAGCATGACCCATCATGACCAACAAATGACCCTTATAATCGAAATCTCTCGAACGTGTGGCCTAGCTCTTTAGTTTTATCATGCCGAAAAACATTAGATACAAAATTTAGATAAAATCGATTGAGCCGTTTTTTAGATATAGTTAGTTTGACCCTGACCCCTTATAATCCAAAATGACCCATTGATCGAATTTTCTCAAAAATCTGTCCTAACCCAATGATTTTCTTGTGACCGAAAATGATAAAATACAAAATGTAATCAAAATTGCGCGAAACGTTGTCTAGATAAAATTAGAATGACCCAAAAGTGGCCCACTAATCGAAATTTCTCGAACATGTAACCTACCCCAATGATTTTCTCATGCCTAAAATATGTTGTATACAAAATTTCGTTAAAATCGATCCACCCATTCTTTAGATATAGCTTGACCTTGACCCATTAAGACCCACAAATGACCCTTATAATTGAAAGCTCTCGAATATGTGACTTAGTCCATTAGTTGTCACGTTTCTAAAAATTGTTACATACAGAATTTCGTTAAAATTGATCCTGCCGTTCTTTAATTATACATAGCTTGACCCAGACCTTTTATGATCCAAAATGACCCATTAATCGAAATTTTTCGAACATGTAACCTAGTCCAATGATTTTATCGTGCCAAAAAAATGTTGCATACAAAATTTCATTAAAATCGATCCACCTGTTCTTTAGATATAGTTTGACCATGACCCACAAATGACCCTCATAGTCGAAATCTCTCAAACATGTGATTTAGCCCATTAGTTTTCTCATGTCAAAAAACTGTCACATACAAAATTTCGTTATAATCCATCACGCCGCTCTTTAAATATAAATAGCTTGACCCAGACTCTTAATGACCCAAAATGACCCGTTAATCGAAATTTTTCGAACATGTAACCTAGTCCAATGATTTTATCGTGCCAAAAAAATGTTGCATACAAAATTTCGTTAAAATCGATCCACCTGTTCTTTAGATATAGGTTGACTATGACCCATTATGACCCATCATGACCCACAAATGACCCTCATAGTCGAAATCTCTCAAACATGTGATTTAGCCCATTAGTTTTCTCATGTCAAAAAACTGTCACATACAAAATTTCGTTATAATCCATCACGCCGTTCTTTAAATATAAATAGCTTGACCCAGACTCTTAATGACCCAATATGACCCATTGAAATTTTTTCTCGAACATGTAACCTAGCCCAATGTTTTTCTCGTGCCCGAAAACCATAGAATGCAATTGTTAGTCAAAATTGCGTGAGAAAATCGCTAGATAAAAATAGCATGACCCACAATGACCCCAAAAATGACCCACTTACCGAATTTTCTCGAACATGTTACCTAACCCAATGGTCTTCTTGTAATCCAAAACGATACAATGTAAAATTTGATCAACATCGTTAGAGCCGTTTTTTAGATAAAAATGGCTTGACCCATAATGACCCAAAATTGACCCACTAATCGAAATTTTTCGAACATGTGACCCAGCCCAAAAATTTTGTTGTGCCAAAAAACGATTGGATAGAAAATTTCCTTAAAATCGATCCAGCCGTTCTCTAGATATAAATAGCTTGATCTTGACCCATTATGACCCAATAATCGAATTTTCTCTAACATGTGACCTAGCCCAATGGTCTTCTCGTGCCCGAAAATGGTAAAATCCAAATTTTTGCGAAAATCGTTGGAGCCGTTTTTGAGATAAAATTTACCCCCACACACACAATTTTTGCTCGCATTATAGTATAAGATATATTAATTTCATTTTGTTATAAGTACATACTAGCAGGGGTGACCGAGCTCAACTCGGTCAAAATTAACTTTGTGTTCAACTAGATATAGTATTATTACTGTAAAACATGTTATTAATAATAGTATTATTTACAAAAACAATCAATAAGAAAACTATGTTTGTATGCACATGTTCATAAATTTTACTTTATTTTAAAATTTACAACGAAAGGACATCAATCCAAATCACTTTTTTAGCTCGATTCTGATTAGTTTAACTATGCATCTCGAAGACTATCAAGAATGTATAAGAAATTTCTTCACATTCTGAAAGACAATATTTTTTGCCAGATATAACCAAATTTGGACACATTCTTTCATTTGGCGCCAAATATGTGTTTTGTTTCGTAACCTTAATAGTCGATTTTCCGATCAGCCAAATTTCGCCAGTATTTTGTCAAATATCGCCAACTTATTGTAGTCCTGATCTTTATTACCCAAATGATCCACTAATCACATGTGATCAAACATGTGACTTAGCTCAATGGTCTTCAGGTAATCAAAAACAGTAGAGTATAAAATGAATCAAAATCGTTTAAGCCATTTCTGAAGTAAAATTAGCTTGACAGCATTCAGCAATGAAGCAATATGACCCACTAATATAATTTTGTTTAATATGCAATTCAGCTCAATAGTCTTCTCGTGACAAAAGACGTTTTGTTGCAAAATTTAGGTAAAATTGACTGAGTCGTTTTTACATATAATTAGAATGACCCGAACCCACTAAGACCTAAAACTACCCACTAATTGAATTGTTACGTGCATGTGTCCTATCTCAATGGTTTTCTTTTGCTCGAAAACGATATAATAGAAAATATACTCAAAATGGTGAGAACAATTTTCTAGATAAAATTAGCATGACCCACAAATGACCATTATATCGAAATCTCTCGAAAATGTGACTTCGTACATTAATTTTTGCGTGCCGAAAAATGTTGAATACAAAATTTAGATAAAATCGATTGAGCCAATTTTTAGGTATAAATAGTTTGACCTTGACCCATTATGACCCAAAATGACTCATTAATCGAGTTTTCTCAAACATCTGACCTAACCCAATGATTTTCTTGTGTCCGAAAACGATAGGATATAAAATTTAGTCAAATTTGCGCGAGACATTGTCTAGATAAAATTAGAATAACTCAAAAGTGACCCACTGATCGGAATTTCTCGAACATGTGACATAGCCCAATGATTTTCTCGTGCCAAAAATATGCTGTATACAAAATTTCGTTAAACTCGATTCACCCGTTCTTTAGATATAGCTTGACCATGACTCATCATGACCCACAAATGACCCTTATAATCGAAATCTCTCGAACATGTGACTTAGCCCATTAGTTTTCTCGTGTATAAATATTGTTACACTCAAAATTTCGTTAAACTCGATCCTGCCGTTCTTTAAATATAAATAACTTGACCCAGACCCTTTATGACCCAAAATGATTCATTAATCGAAATTTCTCGATCATGTGACCTATCCCAATGATTTTCTCATGCCAAAAAATATTGTATACAAAATTTCGTTAAAACTGATCACATGTTCTTTAGATATAGCTTGACATGACCCGTTATGACCCATCATGACCCATAAATGACTCTTATAATCGAAATCTCTCAAACATGTGAGAGCCCATTAATTTTCTCGTGTCAAAAGACTTACATACAAAATTTCATTAAATTTGATACTGTCGTACTTTATATATAAATAGCTTGACCCAGACTTTTTATGACCCAAAATGACCCAGTAATCGAAATTTCTTGAACTGAGACCTAGCCCAATAGTTTTCTCATGCCAAAAAAATGTTGTATACAAAATTTCGTTAAAATCGATCCACCTGTTCTTTAGCTATAGCTTGACCATGACCCATTATGACCCATCATGACCCACAAATGACTCTTATAATCGAAATCTCTCGATCGTGTGACTTAGCTCATTAGCTTTCTCGTGTCAAAAAACTATAACAGGCAAAATTTCGATGAAATTGATTCTGCGGTTCTTTAAATAGCTTGACCCAGACACTTAATGACCCAATATGACCCATTAAATTTTTTTTTCAAACATGTAACCTAGCACAATGTTTTTCTCGTGCCCATAAACCATAGAATGCAATTTTTAGTCAAAATTGCGTGAGAAAATCTCTTGATAAAAATAGCATGACCCACAATGACCCCAAAAATGACCCACTAACCGAATTTTCTCGAACATGTTACCTAACCCAATGGTCTTCTTGTAATCCAAAACGATAAAATATAAAATTTGGTCGAAATCGTTAGAGCCGTTTTTTAAATAAAAATGGCTTGACCCAAAAATGACCCACTAATCAAAATTTTTCGAACATGTGACCCAGCTCAATTGTTTTCTCGCGCCAAAAAACGATTGGATACAAAATTTCCTTAAAATCGATCCAGCCGTTCTCTAGATATAAATAGTTTGATCCTGACCCATTATGACCCAAAATGACCCAATAATCGAATTTTCTCGAAATTGTGACCTAGCCCAATGGTCTTCTCGTGCCCGAAAATGGTAAAATCGAAATTTTTGCGAAAATCGTTAGAGCCGTTTTTGAGATAAAATTTACACACACAGACACACAGACACACACAATTTTTGCTCGCATTATAGTATAAGATAAACGTATTACACTTAAAGTAAAGTAAACTAGTTGTTGGGGGCCACCGTAATACTTACCCATCATGGATATGTATATGAAAATAAAACATGTGAAAACTATTTATACAATGCATTGCAATTCATAAACAAAATTTAAATATATTGTTAATATACATAGCAATGCTACATTAAAGAAGTGCTGATGTACCAATTTCGACAAATTATGTAAAACGCCAAACTACTCAAGTAGTACCGAACTGCGTAAAAGAAACATCCTTATAACTCCAAAAATAATTACTCTATTAACTCACAATTAACTGCGTCGGATTAAGCGTCTCATTTCCAATTAAAATATATCTCTGAATTGAAATTTGAATGAAATACAGGGTCATGAAAAATCGAAGAATGTGGAAAACAGGATTACAAATATCTCGGCAACTAATAATCCGATCGACTTCGTTCTATATGCAAAATGTGTGTTATTTTATTACCTTTTACGTCCATTCCTTAAAACAAAAAAATTCGAAAATTTTTATATACCTTTCATCAGAACGAATTTTTCAAGGGTCCGAAAAAAATAGTTCCGGATAATCGAGGTTGCTGATATTAAATAGGGTTCGTCCCATTCTTACATACTAACTACATACAAAATTTCAAGTCTCTATGTCAATTTGTTCGGGAGATAGAGCGTTTACAGACAGACAGACAGACACACAGACAGACAGACAGACAGACAGACAGACAGACGGACGGACGGCAAAATTTTTTTTCTAAAAATATGTTTTTCGGAATCTCCACTATCAAAAACGTGTAAATCCGTCAAAAAAATTTTTTCGATTTTCAAAACGATTGCAAGACTTACCCTATACTACGTATGATGGGTAAGTAAAATGCAAAAATAAAATTACTTAAACTAAACTTATTTAAATAAATTGAACATAGAAAGTTTTTCCTTTAAAAAGTATTCGAAGCGTAAAAGCGTATTTTTCAAAATTTCGTTTTTTCGCCAATCGGAGATAAATCGCCAAATAAACGAAATTTTTATTATTTTTTTACGGACGTTATCAGGAGGTTCCGCCGAAATTTTTTTTATAAACATATATAACTATATGAGAAGAACATTCTGTAATTTTTTCAGATTTTTCTGAGTATGCCCGTATGGAAACCTTCCTTGAAAGCAAATTCTTTTAAGAGCAGTAGTTCGTGAGATATTTCACATTTTCCTAATTTGGTGATGTCTTCGGCGCAAAAACCTGAAATTTTCAATCCTTATCTATATATATAAAAGAAAGGCTGGATTTCGTATTAATCACAGCACAAAAAAAATCTACCAAACCAAAAATCTTGAAAATTGGCGTAAAAATACTTCTTATAACATCGAGTCCGCTAAGAAGGGATTTTCGAAAATTCAACCGCTAAAGGACCAGCTAAATTGACCAGCGTAGCGGGCGAAGGCTGCTAGTTTGTTATAAAAGCAAAAATGCGTTCAGAAATTCAGCATTTTAAGGCACTTTTATTTGATAATTACAAAAAACGCCGTTGTGAGGAAGCAATAGGTTGTTGCGGCTGAAATTCAGTTTAGAACCCCATTTTACTTACCCATCATACATAGTATAGTGTAAGTCTTGCAATCGTTTTGAAAATCGAAAATTTTTTTTGACGGATTTACACGTTTTAGATAGTGGAGATTCCGAAAAACATATTTTTAGAAAAAAAAATTTGCCGTCCGTCTGTCTGTCTGTCTGTCAGTCTGTCTGTCTGTAAACGCTCTATCTCCCGAACAAATTGAGATAGAGACTTGAAATTTTGTATGTAGTTAGTATGTAAGAATGGGACGAACCCTATTTAATATCAGCAACCTCGATTATCCGGAACTATTTTTTTCGGACTCTCGAAAAATTCGTTCTGATGAAAGGTATATAAAAATTTTCGAATTTTTTTGTTCTAAGGAATGGACGTAAAAGGTAATAAAATAACACACATTTTGCATATAGAACAAAGTCGATCGGATTATTAGTTGCCGAGATATTTGTAATCTTGTTTTCCACATTCTTCGATTTTTCGTGTCCCTGTATTTTATTCAAATTTCAATTCAGAAGTATTTTTTAATTGGAAATGAGACGCTTAATCCGACGCAGTTAATTGTTAATTAATAGAATTATTATTTTTGGAGTTATAAGGATGTTTCTTTTACGCAGTTCGGTACTACTTGAGTAGTTTGGCGTTTTATATAATTTGTCGAAATTGGTACATCAGCAGTTCTTTAATATAGCATTACTATGTGTATTAACAATATTTGAATTTTGTTTATGAATTGCAATGCATTGTATAAATATATTCACATATTTTATTTTCATATACATATGCATGATGGGTAAGTATTACGGTGGCTCCCAACGACTAGTTTACATGGATTTCACGAAATATTCTTTGCCTTTATTTGAAAATGGAAAACGTCAGTGAAGGATTTCAAAATATTTAAAAAATTCGTTTCTGAATTCCGGTGTTATTCGACAATTTCTCAATTTACTTGCAGATTTTGCCTGGGCCGGAAAGGATTAAGTAGAACTTTAGAGAGTCAGATAGATTCTCAATGTTGGTCAAGGGGTTAATCTGAAAGAATTTAATATTTCATTTTTAAAATATCCTACAAAGTTTCTTCTTTCATTGTGGGGGGAAGGAGGATCTTGACCCACGGGATCTCTCCCTTGGATCAGCCATTGATCTTTGGCCGATGATAAAGGGTTTCGACGACTTTTTTGTCTTCAGAGATGATTATTGAAGTTTTTAAGGGGTTTTGGTGCACGAAATCAGCATTTGGAGTTCGAACCACTATCTCTTTGACCCTTTATGCCCCGGAATTTAATTAAAAATACGCTCCGTGACAATAATTAGCAGTGTTCATGTCTGAAGCTATGCAAAACAACTTATTTAATTTTCAGATAATTTTTTGATTAAGACTGATTTAATAGATTAGTTACCTAGAGTTATTTCTGAAAAATAGTTAAAAGAATAATTAGATTAGTTAGCAAAAAATGCTGTTATAGTAACCTTATTGTTCTCACAAACAATGTCTGGGACCGTATCTGCATAGCTACATACAAATACGCATTTTTCTTATCACTAATACTTAAAAGAAATTTTTGCGCTATTTCATTGTCGGAAGTCGTTAGACTTCGGCGACTGTTTTAGGCAAAATTGACTATTAAGGCCCCAGTCCCTGAAATGTTGAAGTCTGAATTCGGGCTAATGGTTAATTAGTTCACGTTCTCACCGCCAGGATGGGCGGGATATTTGCATCCAATCAGAGTGAAAAAAATTGTCTGTCAAATCCACAGTGATTTATTACGACGAAGGCGTGCTTTTTTTCAACACCTATAAGTATCACTAGGGGTCTGGGGGTCTGCTTTTTACCACCTTTCTTTCACTGTATTTACTCAAGAGTCATTAGCATCTTCAACGGAAACAGATGTTGAGGCTGACCACAGAGCTTTTCCTATTCCCCCCCCCCCCCGGTCAGCACGGAAGAATTTAGTGACAGCAGTTTCAGCTTGCATATTATTCAGAAAATGCTATTTATCTCACTATGCCAGTAGATGATTTTTTTTTCAAATTTCTTTTAAGTTTATGGATGTAGTAATTAATAATATAACATGGTGAGCAGCTATTCTGCATATAGTTGTAAAAATTGTTGTAATAAACGGGGAAATATATAATTTAATAGATAAAATGATTTTTTTTTCTCTATACACACATTTAACAAACACAAGTGTATAATACTATTTTATGAATGATAATTTTTTTCGTATTATTTTTTTCAATTTTAAATTCCATTTTTCACCTCGTAGATATAATTACAAAAGATCTTATATATGCTTAATGGAAAGTACTTTGAAATTAATGCTTTAATATATGTATATTGGATAAATATTTTGTTTTGGCTACTTTATCTAAAAAATTTTCATCCATTTTTTAAAATGAATGATCGTGATTCTGCAAAACCATTTATAATAACTGTTATTGTTATAATTTTGTAAGTGAATTAAAAAAAAAATTGCGACAAGTAGTATTTAATTCTTTTACAGATTATTTTTTAAATTAACATTTTCATGTTCATAAACTTATTTTTTATTCATGAAAAATGATATTATATTTATTTATTTCCTAAAATGGAAAATATGAACATGAAAATACATATGCATAAACAAAAGATGGTTAGTTAGTTTTATTTAAGGGTGTATTCGAAAAAACACTTTTCCACCATCAACAGTTCGAAACTTTCTGATACAATTTCAGACACATTTTTAAAAGTAGAAACATGAAACTTGCTGAAAGGATTTTTGAAGAGACTATAAAGTGCCGTGTAATGTCATTCTACGCTCAATTCATTAGAATTGGATTTATAAACAATTACCTTCTCAGCATGACCCTTTTTTTCGTCCACAGATCTTCTGCTACGGAAAAATCGGTTCAAATTGCCGTTTTTGATTGCTTTTTTCGCAATATTTTCTGCATTTATCAAAGAATTGACGATTACGGCACCTTGAGTAGTTTCTAAATAAAAGAATCTGCGAGTTTGATGAGTTTGAGAGCAAAAGTGACTTCAAAAATAAATCGGAAAATAAGCAGTTTGAATCGAAATACACCCTTAAGATGGCCAATTACAAACACGAGAGATAAAGGCCCTAAAGGGGGAATGGCCCTCCACGGAGGTCTTTCTAAGGGATCTGAGTCGCAATTACTCAAAGAAATCCAAGGTTCAAAGAAAATCACGAGTCCGAACGATTAGGCCGATGGGCGCGATTGTGATAAAACCATGCACCTCCCGTCTACCAGCTTCGAAAGCAGAACGTCTCGGACACTGGCGGTCTGTATATACAAAAGAAAAAAGAAACTTTAAAATAAAACTGTAATGAAATTTGTAATACATTATTTCATAAATAAAGGGGCTAGATACTATCAAGAGGTGACAAGTTTTTCTTTTCTTTCAAAATATTACCAGTTTCTTTTCCTAATTATTTTAATTTTTGCACTAGAATTGCTTAACAGTACCATTTATTGTCAGATTGAGAAATACAATAAGACAGTAAACGAAAAAAAGTGACTGGAAAAAAGTTACAGAAAAAAAGTGACAAGGAAATGATAAATATTGAACTTGCCTATAAATAAATAGTAAATATTAAAGTGGTAATAAAAAGTGTTTTTTATGTTCTGATTACTGGCATTAGTATTTTCAGATATTTATAGAATAATTAAAAGGAATGTCAAAAACCAAAATGTTATTTATGATGTTATTGCATTAAAATGTATATTTCATTTTAATTATTAAAATATAACGCTTAAGTGATATTAAATACTAAACTTAGGTTCATTAAGAAGAATTGTTTTAAAAATGAAAATATATTTTGCTAACTGAAAATAAATTAATAAAAATAATTATAAAAATTAATTAAATACACAATTAAATAAGTAATAAAAATACTAATAGCATTAGTAATAATAATAATAAATAAATAAAAATATAATAATTAATATATTAATATAATATATAATTATATACTATAATTTATATATTATATAAATATATTACTTGCATAATATATTAAATATAATTATATTAATCTATTTTATATATTTTATTAAATAACATTAATTATACATTAAATTATTATTATTATTATTATTATTATTATTAAATATATATTAATATTTTATTATATTTATAAATTTTTATACTATTTATAATTTTAATTTTTTTTAAAAATATTATTTAATTTTTATATTTGTTTATATTATATATATTGTATAATATACAATATACATAATAAATAGTACTATGCTATTATTATTATATTAATGCTGTAATATTAATATATTATTAATATATATATATATATATATATATATATATATATATATATATATATATATATACTAGTGAGGCCCCTCTCGCCCGAGGCAAATTAAAACTTTGCCCCGGGTGCAGTGTTTTTTTCTTTTTTTCGCACGACGCTATTTAAACGTACACAGTATGATAAGACTAAAAAGATTAAATATAGATTCAGATTTTTTTTTCGATTTTATGTATTTATTAATAGATAAAGAAGAAAGATTTTCTAGAATTTTTTAGAAGCTTTTTATATTATTAGATGGAACCCGTCAAAACTTGACGGCAACAATATAAAAGCAACAAACAGAAAAAAAAAAAATTTCAGCTATAAAAGAATTTTTTAAAGATTAATTTTTATTAAAAATTTCAATAACTGAAAAAAAACCCTGCATTTTATATCCAGGCAAATTGCATTCAGAAATGAACAATTTCTCTCATCTGACGCTTTTCCATTTACTGACAAAACACCAATATCACATGATACTGGGTGCAGAATCGGCATACTGGTGCGACGCTCGTCACAGACACTTGAGAACGTCTGCATATTATTTTTCATACGTTAAAGTTTTTAAAAAATGCTAGAAATCGTTTACCATGTTCCATTGTAATGTTATCCGGATCACATACGATTGACGAAACTCCGATTCACATTAAATTATAAATAAAGGATAATTCTGTTTTGAATTTTCAGAAAAAATTGGGCAACATTTTCAAACTTAGAAAAAACCATCATAAATCAGAAAATTCCGAAGTAATAGTAAATTTTGACAAATATCAAAAAGGAAAAAAAAGAAACAATTTTGTCAATTGTGCAAAGAAAAAGCACTAATTTCGCACATATATCTCGGGAAAAACATGATAAAAACTATAAATCAATTACGATTCTGCTTTGAAATTTTCCGAAAAATTTAGGCAATCATTTCTAAACTAAGTAATCTAACTAAATTATTCGTAAATTTTGACAAAAAAAAAAAATAAATAAATAAATAAAATAAAAATAAATAAACAAATAAAAAATAAATAAATTACCAGTTTTGCCATATATTTCAGAAAACATGATATAAACTATAAATTGATATAAACATGATAATATAATCATGATCATTAAATATGATATACACATGATAAAAACTATAAATCAAGGGCGATTCTGTTTTGAATTTTTGAAAAATTCAGGCAATCAAACCAATCAGGCCAAACCTGCCCCATGTAGAGGTACCTTTGAACAAGCATTGGGCACCTTTGAACAAATGAATAAATATGAAAATATTGAGTGTTTTAATAAAAAGTTGCATGTGTTACAGAAATTTAAAGTAATATGAATGAAATTAAATAATTACATTTTGTTGAAAATACTAATTTTTTTGTTATTTAACCAAACTTAAATCCATCAAAATTGATGTAAAAACTCATTGTTGATAAAACACAGTGTCCCTCCAGTTGTTTTTGGTAGTGAAAACTGTTTTACAACATCCTTGAAATACACCAACTTGATATCTGATGCTGCTGGAAAATTAGAATTTTTCATTCGCTATTTTCTTTAAGAGACGTGATATAAAATTCAGTTTTATCCGTTATGGAGACCAGAAATAAAACTTACAGGGACACAGAAAAGATTTTGGCTACTGTACTGTATTCATATATTGTGTACTATTACATCAAGATCTGGATAATTTTAGGTGCATCCGTAATTATGTAAATAGAGCACCTATATTCGTCGTTTAGTCTGTCCGTCCGTCTGTCTGCCCGCATATAACAAAGGAAAACTGCCCAGCTAAATCGTACGATATTTAAATTAAACTAATTATATATTTCTTGTTCCTATAGACCACTCTCTCTGATTATTTTTATAAATTACTTAATTAAAGAAGAATAAATTAGGATAATAATAAAGAGATTTCTGCTATATCAGACATTGAAAACGCGAACTATGATTTCTCTCCTGCCTTTGCGAAAACTTTATGCCAAAATTCTCCTTTTTAATCCCCCTCCCCCTAGAAAACAAAATCTTGGGAAGGGACCGAACCCATACTTTCGGAACCACTTTTTGAAATCAACCAAGCTCTAATGTAAATTTTGCTAAATAGAGATGTTTTACATAATATTAAGAGCATTTATATAAAAAAAAATAGTTGGATTTGATATCTTCAGAATTGACAAAGTTATGAATTTTTAACTCCCGAAAACCCTATTTTTTGCCCCCCCCCCTTCAGCCCATTTTTAATTTTATCAAAAATATGTTATGCAGAAACTTTTGGCCTATTTTTTAGAAGTAATATAAACTTAAAACTGATTCGATATCTGTTTTAATAAAGAAGTTATGGGGTTTTTTTCTGTTTTCACAAAAACTCTCCCTTTTTTTACCCCCTTGGTCCGATTTGGCCCATTAACGAAATCGACCGAGATTTTATGCCCCTTGATTTTATGTATCAATTTTGAAAAGATCTGAGCAGAATTAAATAAGTTATCGTGTCCATAAAAAAGTGATATACACGGATGGATAGATAGCTAGGCAGATAATTTCGGCCCGAGCCCGGCCCGGCCCGAAAGTTAAAATTTCGGCCCAAACTCGGCCCGGTCAGGAAAAAAGTTTAAAATTTGGCCCGAACCCGTCCCGACTCGAATGAATTTCTACAGAACATTGATCTTGACTCTTACGAAAGAGTTCTGACCAAAAAACTTATATTAGTCTCTTTTTTTTCCATGTTTGTAATCTCCATTTAAGCAGAAGTGCCGTAGGCTGCGATATTTACGTTTTTAATGAACCTTTGTTTGTTGTATGTAAATGTTTCAGTTATCATTAGTATTATTAATCATATTCCATATAATGGAGACAAAAAAAATCTAAAAAATGATATATGGTAAAAGTAAAATTTCCTAATACGGAATCTCTTTAGAAGAAAAAAAAATACGTTCACTTCTTAACAGATGTAAATATCTAATATATTTTTTTTCTCGCGTATTGTTGTATTCATTTTGCATGGATGAACAGTTTAAAAGAAACTTGCAGTTTTCAGTTTAAAATAAAATTCTGTCATAATCATGTTTTTTTTTATGCGTTTAATTCTATTTTAAAACGCCTAGTAATCTACGATACTTTAAAAGGAATGGAGTAGAATGGAATAGTTTGGGGATAAGCTTTAGAATATAAACACAACATGCAGGTTATATTTTGAAATTCAACCTCCTTGTTTTCTAATAAAGTTTGGGGGCATAGAGTAACGTATCGAAGGGGGGAGGGAGAAGAGAGAAAGGATGGGTGCATCATTTTATATCCAGCTCGTAGATTTTGGAGCAATGTGACAATATTTTAATGTACTTGAAAATTCTTCTGTTAATAATGTACACACACACATATACAAAAAAATCCCTGTCGGCTTGGCCTATAGGCAGAGGTAGATTTCGGAGAGTGCTCCTTTCAACAATAAAATTAAAATATGAATATAGATAAACTCTGCTTAACAACTTTAGTTGGCCGCTTTTGAAAAACTTTTAATTTCATTTTTCTGTAACAAATGGTTTTATCAGAATCATCTTAAGCGAAATTCGGCACAAATGCCTACTTTGACAGCATTTTTTGAAATATATTCTGACTTTATGGAAAAATTGACCAATAAGGCGCATTATATAGTTCCTAAATAAGAGAAACTGTCAGTTGAATGCATTTGAGAGTAAAATTGAATTTATAAATGAGTCATAATAAAGCAATTTTTAAATTGAATACATCATCAATTCTTCAATCTCGATGGAATCTGGAAATTTTGTTCGAATTGCCCACTTTCACAACTTTTTTTTTTTTTTTAAATATATTCTGCCTTTATTAAAAACCTAGACAATAAGGCATATTATACAGTTCCTAAATAAGGGAATCTGTGAATTGAAAGCCTTTGAGAGCAAAAGTGGATTTAAAAAATGGATCAGAAAATAAGCAATTTGTTATTTGAATACTTCAATTTTTCAATCACGATAACTTCAGGAAACTCTGCTCATAATGCCTTTTTTTCGGCATTTTTTGAGATTATATTGTGTTTTTAAAACAAAACTGACCAATACGCCACATTATATAGTTCCTAAAAAAGAGAACCTGCCAATTGGATGAATTTGAGAGCAAAATGAGTGAGAATATAAACAGTTTGGAATTGAGATTTTTTTCTGCAACTCCTATTATTGTTTAATTTATTTTTGATATAAGGATTGTTCCTATGAAAAACTTGTCAATATAAAAGTTGTAGATATAATTGAGATGATGTATGTTAAATTTAATCGGATTTAATATCTTAAGAATTGACGAAGTTATGGAATTTTTCTTTTTTTACCTCCTTTTTTGTTTTCGTTTTTTATTTTTTTTCTGCAATAAGACTTGTTTCGATCAAAAACTTGTCAGTGCAAATGTTTTAGATAATATTAAGAGCATTTATAAAAAAATTAGTTGGATTTGATATCTTCAGAATTGACAAAGTTATGAATTTTTAACTCCCGAAAACCCTATTTTTTGCCCCCCCCTTTCAGCCCATTTTCAATTTTATCAAAAATTTGCTATGCAGAAACTTTTGGCCTATTTTTTAGAAGTAATATAAACTTAAAACTGATTAGATATCTATTTTAATAAAGAAGTTATGGGTTTTTTTCTGTTTTCACAAAAACCCTTCCTATTTTTACCCCCTTGGTCCGATTTGGCCCATTAACGAAATCGACCGAGATTTTATGCCCCTTGATTTTATGTATCAATTTTGAAAAGATCTGAGCAGAATTAAATAAGTTATCGTGTCCATAAAAAAGTGATGTACACCGTTGGATATATATATATATATATATATATATATATATAAACTTTTTTACTAATAGTAGTTTTGGGGTCTGGGGGTCGTGATCGGTGTAGATCTGCAAAAATTTTTCAGAAATTCCAACATTGGAGCGATCGCAATAGGTAGTATTTCATACGAAATCTATCTAAAAGAAAGACCGGTGAAAACTCAAAAATTGTAGAGGAGAAAATTTTCTATAATGGACCTCGTAAAATTTGCTGTTTTGCCTCAAGCAAAGATCCTGGACGGTATAATCCAGTTTAATTGCCTCTAGGGCTTTCTCTGTGATCACCCCTATTAAAAACACATGTGTTAGATATTCTCCCTCTTACACAAACTCCGCTGAGATGGTGAGCGCTCTTATCGATCAATGTCAAATGGGCGTGACCTATGAAAGGCCGGATTTTAAGAGATTTCACTTAAATTTTCATCAAAAATTCCATTCGAAATAATTGATTCTACATTCCCTAATTAGGATAAAAATATGAAACAAAATTATCTGAAAAGTCCAATGTTTAAGCTAGGGGGCGGTTTTTTTTTAATTTTCCGAATGTTTTATAGATGACATTTTATTAAGTTTTGAATGAAAAAACACCTGTATTTTTTCATATTTCAAAATTGTAAGTCCTATTATAATTTAACAGCAACAAAAATCGATAATTTAATCAACGAGTGCACTTCATTATGATCTCAACTATCATGTGCAAAAAGAAAAATTCAAAAATATGCAAATGCGAAATCAGCGAAATGCCTCCCCATAGGAATAGCATTAGCTCGCGAGCGTCTTCACGAGGAGGGACAGGGGCCTTAATTTCAGTGGTAGGAAAAATCATATAATTATACTTCTATCAGCCGCTCGTTAAAAGCAGCAGATCAAGAATTTTGTTAATTGCAAACTTGATTTGATACTTTTCAAACAAGATATCCTTTCTTACTTATATTTTTTATATTTTATGGTGTGAGTGTTTAAATAAATATTTTGTATTTTCTTTTCTACCTGGTTATATTCTATTAAATCTTTGAAGGCGTCATTTCCTTTTGATGTTCAACTTTCTCTAGAACAAACGGAGAAAATAATAATTAAAAAGCAATATTCCTAACCGACAAACTTTTGATGTCAGCACAATTTAATAAATTTATTATGTTTATTATATTTGTTCACAAATAGTGTTATAAATTAACCGAAATTATGGTAATTATTTTTATTTTCTAAATATCATTTTCACAAATCACATTAAAAGATCATATTAATATTAAGACTTAAAATCTCGGAATTCTAACCTTTAAGAAAATGTGAGTTTCTCAAGCAGGATAAGACATGTTTGAAATGAAGTCGTTATTCATTTCTTTAAATTCATTCATTTACAAATTGGAAAGTTTTTGTGCCATGCTTAAAAATTTCATCTATTTAACAATTTATCAAGTAGTATTGAGCATACATACATAAAATAAAATAAAATAAAATAAATAAACGTTATTTTCTAATATTTCAGAGCCAGAGTCGATGATTAAAGGCGTGACTAACGTTTTGGCTAAAGGCTTACCCTGAATGATAAGTTCCGCCACAATTCCTTTCATTTTATACGAGCTTTATTTAAAAAAAAATAATAAAATGAATTGCTACCAAATGCGTTTAAATATTTATTTTGCGGAAGTTCAATATTTAGTGAACCCATATTCCCTGTATACAAGTTTTGGTACTACTTGGTAATAATGTCAACCCATTTCTCCAAATTATACAAATCGCCAAATTAATAGCCAAATTATACATATCGACATAATTTTTATCTTAAATAACCAAAACACAAATAATTCTTAGAATATTAATAAAAATAAAAATAAAAAGTCAAAATATAAATTACTTAATGACGTTTTAAATACATGTATTACATATAATGTCATTGAATGTGACATTCACGGTCATCTGTTATTGGCATTTGATCTTACAATTTGGCGATAGTATTTTGGTCGAAGGGTTAACCAAGTATTACCCAACTTTTCTTTTATTAATAAATTTTCTTCACATGAATATTTATCATAGTATATAATGATGCTAGGATGAATTCCAAATATTTTTTAATTCCAAAAATACACTTTCAAGAATAATAATTAAAAAAAATAAAAAAATAAAAAATAAAAAATCTTTGTTTAAGATAAAAAATTCTCAACAGGGTACCATTTAAAGATAATGGTAGAAACAAATTTCAAATTTATTTTTAAGTGATTTCTTCGATTTGTTTTCCCCTCCCTTATACATCCAACAGATAATATGCCGCCCACCCATTCCTCTAATGGACAATTTAATAATTTTTAAATTTGAAGATTTTTTTTCAGAAGACTAATTTTTATTCTGAAGTGAAATAATACTGGGCGATTCTATGTTGTTTTTCAAAAAAGAACAAGTTTTTAAAGTTAATTTATGTATGAGAATATTCCTTGCACATATTTATTAATAAAATTTTGTCAAACAGTAAATGTAGAAAATGGACTGTTCGAAATTATTATGATAAATATTTTGGTCTAATTTAATCGATTTAAAATTAAAAATAACTTTAAAAAATGCTATGTATTCTATGAGTTTAAAAATGTATAATGCAATGTAATGTAGTGAATCAAAATATAAATATATTTAAAATTTAGGTTTCTTTTCTTTTCCTTCTTTTTTTTTAAGTATATGTTAGTATTTTTGTTTTGTCCAAAAGAAATGCCGAGTCTGTTACTGTCTTGTCTATAAACCAATAAAAATAGATGTTGAAAATCACTCAGTAGATTTCAATGAGCGCTTTAAATATTATTTTTGTAATTCAGTAAGTAGTTGAAGACATTTTGAAAACATATCCTGAATCAAAAGGATAATATTAACAGTTTTTATTTTTCATAAACTGAGATTTTTTTATTTATGTTTTTTTTTTTCATTATTATTTATTTTTTTAATCTTGTCAGGTCTATTAGCAGCTTTAATGTAATAAATCAATATTTAAATATATTTAAAATTTATGACTGTGTTTAGTATATATTAGTTGTTTAGTTTTGTCCGAAAGGAATATTAGGTCCATTTTTGAAGAGGAAATAATAAACTAATTCGTTCAATATATCGGAAACCAATAACAAACTTAAGTGTTGTACCTTTTGATGCTTGCACTCCATATTCTTATAAATTATCTACCTTTACATTCCTAATTGACAGAGCTTTTCGAATTTGTTCCACTGAAAATTTAAATGATGAATTAGATAAAATTAAAACAATAGCTATTAACAACGGATATCAAGTTAAAATAGTTAATAAATTAATTAAAAAGTTTATTAACAAAATGAACAGTGCAGTTTTTGAAAATAAAACCAACAGTGAAAATAACATGAAAAGGATTGTTATAAATTATTAATCAAATTTCTTCGAATCCGCTAAAACACAATTAAAAAAGTTTGATTTAAATTTAATTGCTAGACCCCCCTCCAAAATTAAAATCAATTTTAACCACTAGAATTGACCCAATTGATAAATTTGACCTATCAGGTGTTTATATTATTCCATTTCTTAAAAAAGGTGGATATAGGAATTATTATATTGGCATGACTCAGAAAAAATTCAAAGTGAGATGTAAAGAACACATTGCAGACATAAAATTTAATAGAGATAAAACCGCATTATCAAGGCTAAATAAATTAGAAAACTTAGATATTTGTTTAATGAAAATAGATTAATTTATAGGTCAGATTTTTATTTGCAACTTTTTATTAGAGAGTCTATTGAAATTTACGTCAGAAGCTCAATGGTCTGCAATGACTCCTTGTCATTTCAATTACCAAATATTTGGATTGAATTGTTAGATAATTTGAAAATAAAATTAAGCAACGTGAAACATAATTAAAATATAACGTGCGTGATTTTTATTTATTTTTAATTTCATTTGTAACAGTTTATTGTCATTTTCCATCTTTGTGTTTTATTTGTATATTTTGTTTTCCTGATGATGATTGAGTAAATTCAATCGAAAAATGTCAAATTATTAAGATCTTTTAATGTATTTTATTAGCATTTGATGTCCTTTTTAGCAATTAAATATTTAATATATATTTTTGAAATGTTTTTGTCTTGTCTGTAACCAATGTAGAAATTAGTCAGCCTATTTCAATAAGCGCTTTAAATATTATTTTCGTGATTCAGTAAGGAGTAGAAGACATTTTCCAGTGATATGCTGAGCTAAAAGGATAATAGTAATAGTTTTTATTTTCCTTAGCTATAGGATTTGTTCTTGGGAAGACTGTCCTAACATATAATAAACAATTTTAAAATGAAATCTAATAAGTACCATGTTGAGAGAAAACACGTTTTCTCATAAACACTTTCCGGTTTCAAATTTCTTTGCCGTGGATCGTACTCCGGAAAAATTAAGAGATATTGGCATCTTTATATGCTCTTTATATAAAGCTACGAGTTTCACTGTATACTGTAAATATAGAGAGGAGAACTTAATACCGGTAAGAGTGCTCACTATAATAATAATATAATAATAATAGTACAAAATAATAATAATAGTTTTTTATCATGTTTAGAAAAAAAATAAAAAACAGAAATTATTAAATTAAATATTTGAATTTTAGGCAGTTGTAGTATAAGAATATATATATATATATATATTACAAAATATTAAGACAATAGGCAAGTTCATTAGTATCCGGCAATCAACTCATAACGAAATAATTTTTTTCAAACCATAGATTATTTTTACACGATCTTTAATCAATTAATATATATAGAATTGCAATAGAATGTATGTACATTGCAAATATTTTTTATTAATCTGGCTGTTATATGTGTTGATATGAAACAGTCAAGATTGTAGAAATAATAGCATCTTTGCAGTTTTATCTAATGCTACGAGTTTCACTGTATTATTGTAAATATTACGAGGAGACCTTAATCCCTTGGGGACGAGCGACCACTATAGATACCGGCACCGATTGTACTCAGATCCCGCGAGACTACCATTCATGCCGGCGCTGTTTGTACTCACATCCCGCGAGACTACCATTCATGCCGATCAAACGGAACGTTTTGTTTTTCACAGTTTAGCATATAAAAAAATTATCCTAATTCTATTTGAATGTATATTAAGGAAGAAGACTTCTCCTTCAAACTAGAAAAGCTAATGAAAACTTTTTTTTTTTTTTTTTTTTTTTTCCACGCGAATTTAATTTTTTATGGAAATACTACAATGGGAAAAAGATTATTTTTTCATCACGTCTTTGTGTTTCATAAATCTTTTTACGCGTCTAGTAAAACTTTATTTTTCTTTATTAGAAATAATGCTACTGAACTTCAGAAGAAAAAATTTGCGGTTAACCCCTTCGGGACGAGCGACAAGTATTTGTGCCGTCAGTCTGAAACGTTTTACTATAAAGAATATAACGTATAAAATGTTTATCGTAATCGCATTTGACTTTATATTAGAGAAGAATACATTCCATCCTAACATAGAAAGCAAGTGGAATCAGTATATGTTTTTTTTTTTTTTAAATAAAAATTAATTTAATTTTTCACAAAAATTACGGCAGTGAAAAGAAAATATGATTTTATCATATGATGTATTTATTTTTTTCTCTGAAGCCTTTATAACGTATTCTCTTTTCGATCATAAATCTTTTACAGTTCTATTTAAACTTTATTTTTTATTTATGACAAAATGTTCTACACTATTTGGAAAGAGAAAAAGAGTGAATGAGCTAAGGAGTATATAATGCTTCATGCACTTTCGCCTCTGAGTAAGCCTTCTAATTAATGCGGGTTTCTATTTTTCTTTTTCCCCCTTCTTATCTGGTCTGAAAATAACTTAGATCGACAAATGAATGTTTCCTAAGTTTTTTTTTTTCGTTATTATTCCAAACTGCTTACTTGTATATAAATCCTTGTGATTATCGAGCTCTGAAATTTTGGGATTGGTTGTTTGAGAATAAAACAGTGACTCCATTTTAAGCTTTATTTTGTTGCGGCAAATTCTTTTAAGCCGTAATAAAGGAAAGAAAGGACAGAATAAAAAGAAAGTTTTCAACGTGAGATACTTGATTATTTTTTATTTTTTTAACTTTTTAGAATATTATGCATCGTTTCAAACTAATTCATTTTAAATTGAATTATCTCTATTTAAGTATCGCGCTTCTCAAACTCACTAAAATGTCAAAAAAAAAAAAAAAAAAAAAAAAAAAAAAAGGGGGGGGGGGAATTTTAAGAAAGCAAAATTTTTTAGAGTTTCCAACACAATCATTAAATTCTGAATATTTTGATGAATAAACGCGTTCATTAGCATGCATATTTCGATTTAATATTAAGTTTTAGATATTATAAATTAATAGATTTATTCGATGTATTATTTGATGCTTGATTATAAATATATTTCCAATTCCAAAAATACTTTTAACACTAATGGCATTTTTTATCAGTAAATTTAAAATTGCTATTTAGTTTCATGTATTATTATTAATTATTATTCAATACTTTTTAATTTCATAAGTTTATTTATAATTTTAAATAATTTTTATACATAAGATATAAAGATATTTTAACATCAACAATTCTTTGATTAATGTATTTTAATTCAGCATTTAAGTTTAATCCTTATTATCAAATAATCTTTATTTGATATTTTGTTTTAACATATATTACTATATTTATCCTTATATTTAACAACTTTATAGAAATGCATATTTTATTTTAAAGTTTAGTTTTATTCACTTTTTACTTACTATTAATATTATCCAATACTTTTTATTAAATAAATATTTTATGATTGATTATATGTAATTTTTGAATTCTCTAATATTTTTAAGGAAATATTTAAAATTTATTTTGCCTGTATGTTTATATAATAAGTAATAAAAACTAACATGCAGAAGGTGCTTGCATGTTCCATTAATTATTCTTATTTGTTAATAAATCGGATTCTTTAAAACGCTTATTTTGTTTAAGGAATGCATTATAAATTATTTAGAAGCAAAACTGTTTGTTTTATCAAAATTATTTTTTATTTGAGGAAAATGTTTCAAATGTTGCTATATTAAAGTTACGTTGGTATTTTGTGATCATATTGTTTCAAATTGATTATTGGTTCTTATTGATCATATTGTGATAATTTTGCAACCTACAAAAGTAGCTAAAATAGGTAATACATACGTTTAAAAAGTGATTTTTATATTAAAATATCGGAGAAAGTAACTCAATTTTTGTGTGAATATACACAATGACGACTAATTCCATGCATATTTATTTCAAAAGGTTATATGGAAAAATGAATTTTTTATAATTTTTTAAAGAACACATTGCAAGAGTTAGGCTTAGCTTCGCAAAATCCTTCGGCCCTGAAGAGGAAATCGAATTTCCCCGCTCCGTCCTCAGATGCGCACTTTGAAATACGCGCGCCGTCGCGAACGGGTTAATACATGTAGGAATTTGTGTATACGTGTCATAAATAAATGCTTCTATCACTGGTTTGAAAAATACATTCGTTAAAATATTAATAAATCTATTAAATTCACGTAATAAAAAAAAATTGTATTATATATCTATCTATTTTCTATGTAATATTTTTGGTTTGAACTATTTTATTTTTTATTTTATGCACTTAATGTGTTTTAAACTTTCGATACAAAATTTTACTTTTTCAGTTTTAGTTATTTAAATCTTCCAGCCTATTTTTCATAATTGCATTTAAGTTTTAAAATAATGTTTGTCGCTTACGATGTAGTTTTTTTTATAAGATCTCGTATCATTTAAAGCCTCTCAATTGATTAATTTTGCATTTGTGTATATTGTGCATACATTTCTTTATATATATATATATATATATATATATATATATAACTTTATTTTCTTTAATCTGTGTACATTATTTGCATATTTAATTTTTCTATACCGTTTTTCATAGTTAAACAAAGTTTGTAGATTAAAACGACTCTTTTTGTGTAACAACTTGTATCATTTAATGTAAACCTGTTTAGATTCATTTAATAATTGAGTATGTGGTGCATATAACTTTTTTATTTTCTTTTTTAACTTTAATTCTTTTAATCAGTTTACTTTATTTTTATTAATTCTTAATATTTTTATGCTGTTTTACATAATTGTACTTATTCTTAAAGCAATGTGTGTAGCTGAAAACGCACCCTTTTTAACACCTTTTGTCATTTAACAATTCCTATTAAAATTTTGTTGTAACTGGTCTATGCAATGGCTAAGATTTTTATGTTATGATGCCATATTTTCCTATAAGAAATAAGGTTGTAGCAATAATATATATATATATTGGTTTCTTTACATTCGTTTTCGCTCTAACAATCTACACTTTTGATCAGCTCCACGCATTGCTTAGAATTTTCGTAAATGAATGCTCGCCTTGATATATATTTTAACCCACCCATAGTCCCATTTTGTTAATACAACTTTTTTGCTAGCTAAATTTCTTTTAACAATAGTTTAACCGTAATAACGTGTAGTTTTTAACTGTGAACCTAGTTTGAGTTAAAAACAATAGGGAAAGAAATTTTCTTTCCAAACTGTAATTAATAGCTAAATACTTCAAATAAAACACACACATAAAAAATAAACGATACTGCACCTAAAAATACCAGTTTTTGATTTTGCCCCGCCCACTTAAACACTAAAAAAATGATCTGCTTCTAAATGTATTTTTAAAAAATGGTTCAAAAGAATAAGTTCAAGGGGAGATTCTTTTTCGTTGTCCCATTTTCCATAGTCCCATTTTGTTAATACACCTTTTTTGCTAGCTAAATTTCTTTTAACAATAGTTTAACCGTAGTAACGTGTAGTTTTTAACTGTGAACCCAGTTTGAGTTAAAAACAATAGGGAAAGAAATTTTCTTTCCAAACTGTAATTAATAGCTAAATACTTCAAATAAAACACACACATAAAAAATAAACGATACTGCACCTAAAAATACCAGTTGTTGATTTTGCCCCGCCCACTTAAACACTAAAAAAATGATCTGCTTCTAAATGTATTTTTAAAAAATGGTTCAAAAGAATAAGTTCAAGGGGAGATTCTTATTCGTTGCATGTTTAGAAGTACCAGAAACGCAAAGATCGAAAAAAGAATATTTAATCGCATGACTCTATTACTGGTGGGCGGGAAGGGGAAAGCGTTTAATATAATTTCTCATGGGTGACTGTCCTATGCATTTTATTTCTTTTTGTGAGTAGCTTATTGGGATTTTACAGAGATCTTTCTTAATAAACGAAAACTCTAGAATTTACCTTTTTTTCTCTGTGTGTGCGGATTTTGCCATAAATAACAATAGATTCACATAAGCCCCAATACAGAGAGGATTGCAATTTTGATCTTTATTTCCGAGTTAATACATGAAATCTCAAAAGAATATATATTTTTTAATGGATGCTATTACCTCTTAAACAGTATTGCTCGAACGTCGCTCAGATAAGTGGAGTTTGTTTTCTTCGTTACTAAAACTTTCAGATACCACAATCTTTATACTATATTTTTTGCGGTAGTTGGCGGACATATTTCGATTATACAAGGCAGATATTTTAATATAAAAAAAGTTGTTTTTAGTCCTTATTTTTAATTTATTCTATTTAATAATGGTAATATTAAATAAAACTGTTACAGGGTTATATAACCGAAAATTTTATTTTCAATATTTCTATCACGAATTCAGAATTTGTGCATCAAGAAAAGGCCCAAACTGAGAATTTAACCCCATATGGGAAACTACTGGCTCAGACTCTTATCCAACAGATTTTTCTTTGCTTCACAGGCATACATTAATTTGTAAACCATACAGTACCATGAAATTTAAGGGCTCCGCCAAATAAATTCTCCTCAAGAAGGGCTCCGCGAGCCAATAAGTTTGGGAATCTCTGTTTTAAAATATTCGAAATGTTCAACACAATAGATCTTTGTTAAAAATGAAAACACTATGAACCATAAATATTCCATATTTAAATTTTTACTTATTTGAATTCAAGTTATTACAAAAACATGCTTTTATGAACTATTGATGTATTTGAGTTTGTAATAAATAATTTGGCATGTGACTTATATTAATTTATTAATTATCCATATAAAAATTTATAAGAATGTCGAAGAATAACAATGATGCAATTCAAATATATCTTAAAAACTTAACTCCGCAACGGAAGTTCTGGAAAGTTAGTATTAATATGTGAAGCACCATCGAATTTAAGAAAAATAGGAGAAAAAATTGCGTGATGATTTTCGATTTTTGTAGTCGTCCGCTGCTTTCAACGTATGGATTTATCTCAACCTGGACTGGAAAGAAAGAAAGAAAATTTCAGGTAGAAAAAATGGTACTTTGTTATCCCGTCGACCAATTTCGCCAAATTATACAAATCGCCAAACTAATAGCTAAATGATACACATTGACATAATTTTCATTTTAAATAACGAAAAAACAAATAATTAGTAGAATATTAATAAAAATAAAAAATCGAAAAAATCGAAATCATAAAGAGTCGAAATAAAAATCCCTTCATGACATTTTAAACACATGAATCGTATTTAATGTCATTGAATGTGACATTCACGATCATCCATTATTGCCATTTAATCTTATAGTTTGGCTATAACTTTTTGGTCGTCGGGGTAACCTAGTAGTGCCAAAAAAAAAAAAAAAAAAAAAAAAAAAAGAAGAAGAAGCGTGAAAATTTCAAGTTCTCTTGATCTTTGTTCATGATTTACAAATTCACCAATCCTTTAATTAGTCTTTATCAATGAATAACTTCCGTTGGGAATGTATTTGAAGTTAGTACACTGTTGGAAGTTTTGCTCTAGTTTGAACCAAATTTTGGTGCTCAGTAGCTGCGACAAAAAGATGGTGAAATCTCGTACCAACATTTGGAGCTCCCTACATCAACCTCTTCCAACAAATGGAACTATGCTTCAATAGGAGCTCCAAATATTGGTTCAAGATTTCACCATCTTACAGCGACAGCTACTGAGCAACAAGTAAGACACGATTTTTAACAGTGTAGCCTTCGACTTACTTTAAGATAATAAAAAAAAAAACAATAATAATAATAAGCCATTTTAATTCTCTTTGGAAATTAAATACTTCAAACTCCTTCCTCCCCTCCCTAAACCAGCAATTCATTAATGAATATCACTATGGATAACTTTACTTAATAAGTATTATGTTTAACCATAGAACTCCATCTTCCCTCCGTGCTTTATCTTTTCTCCTGTTAGAAGAATTTCGAAAGCATCTTTTTGTTTAACTGTTTATATCACGCATCAAAGAAAGCAGAAATTGTTTTTATTATTATTTATTTATTTATTTATTTATTTTTAATTTTTTTTTTTTTTTTTTTGAGATAAAATACATTTAAGATTTTCAAACATTTTATATTACATGTATATGTAAACATTTATCACATATAAAGATATAGGCATCTGTGAATACATAAAAGTAAAATCTTGCATATGCTGCAGTAGTGGGTCTCCAGGACCGCTGTTTGTACAATTTACGGGACAATGACCCAGAAGTGGACCACCGTTCAATATCATTAAAACACTCGGTTTTTAACTATTCAGCTTATGTAGCAAGTTATTTAAAATCCTAATCAGCAGCAGTTTCGACCAAAATAAAACATAAAGTTAAACAAACAATGTTTTAAATAAAAATTTATCTCTTAATTGAATCATTAAAAATTTGCCAAGAAATCTATTTTTGGAGACACTTAAGAAATATAAACAAATGTATTACAGTGTTCGCAAGCATCTGTTCATTCAGTGGATTTTGGGTGTACCAGCGGATGAGTACCAGAAATTTTGTAAAGAAGTGGATGCTATATATAAAGATAAACAAACAGTGATTCTAATCATCCTGAATGAAATCATTTCATGCTACAAACTTTAAGGGCTCGTACAGGACATTACAACAGTTATTTATTGCATAGAAATTTTATGGGCACAATTGACGTGTTGAAGTACAAACACCAAAAAGCCAATTTGGTCCATTTTTTATTTCAAAATTTCTCATTCATGTCAGAAATTCTCTGCATTGTTCTTTTCTTTATATGAGACAGACATTTCACAATTGCATAAAGAAAAAACTTGTCTTTGAATGAAATGGGTATGAAATCGAAATTTTTCAGTAACAGGAAAGACAAAGCATGCGTCAAGCATAGAATATGACGCATTTTCCAACACATTAAAAATGTAACAAATCTGTACCGCTTAAAAAAATAAAATATTATGTCTCATTTTATCACATGTAAATGTATAATGCATTTCAAAACCGAATTTCATCTGTTTCCATCTACAATCCGAAAAATACTCAAATTTTCTGGCAGCCCTGTATATTATATAGAGATTTGTATCTATTAACAACATACATTCCAAAGTTTAGTTCATTTGAGAGATACATATATTTCAATTGATAATTCCCCTTCAGCAATTTCGTCTAATATGGAGATTTGTATGCGAATGCTTTTTGTGCAATCCTTTATATGAAGTATGGAATTTATATATAAAAAGAACACGACCAAAACTAATTAAATTAAAAAACCCATGTCGAATTTAAAAGTTTACTCTCCTGCAATTATTACGCAAAATGATTTCTTTTGTGTATCCCTGTAAATTAATAAAAAATGCCATCAATGCTCTGTTTTAACGTGATCGTAGTGAAATTTAGTGATTTATGTCAATTTCAATTCATTTGAAATAGAGTAATGTCGTTCAAATACACTCCAAACGATTTTTCCCATATACCATAATGTAATCGAATTCTTTTAAGTTTCTCTCTAAATGAACTATTTGTCGTGCATACTTCATATAAAATACAAAACATTCTTTAGTGACCCTAAATGAGCTTCTCCAATTGCATGGAAATCTAAGTACAGTCGAGTCTCCCTATAACGAAACTCCGTACATCGAATTTCTCTATCTAACGAATTTTTTGTAGGAACGGTCACCTTTTCGCATATTTACATTAAAAACAGTCTCCATATAGCGAAATATCTATCTCCATATAACGAATTTTTTCATACATTGGTCTTAATTTATCCAGTTTTAAAAAAGATTCGAAATCATATGGAATTAATTTTCCATCACTCATTTTTGATTTATCGCTCAGTGCGGAGTTTTTTTTTCTCTAATATTACTTATCTCCTTGTTCTTTAAATCCAACGAATTCATCCCACCTCTCACACACCTTTCAACATCTTTCTCAAAACAGAGTCAATTAGATTGTTACACATATAAGAAAGGAATCGATGAGAGGCACATAAGAAAGGCCTTCAAATGGAGGAAAATGTTAACTACAATTTTTCATTCCTTGCTAAAATTTGAGCTTTCTATTTTTTTTTTCCAGGGCCTAATTTTGAGAACGTAATGATTTAAAAATCAAAACAACAAAAAATTACACATTTCTTCGTCTGAAATTAATGCAAGTCTTCCTTATTTGATTTTCATTAAGCTTTCAAATAAATGTCTGTTCTCTTTTTTTTGAAGCTGCTTAAATAATTAAGAAATAGAATGTTAGGTTAATATTTATTTTTAAACATTTCAAATTCTTAATTAAAAACATCAAAAATAATATTTGTTCAAAATTTACGCATTAAATACGATTTTTAACATCATTCTCTATACATCGAATTTCTCTATATAACGAATTTTTTACTGGAACGATGGATTTCGTTATATAAAGACTCGACTGTATATTTGCGGGACAGGACGTGGACAGACGGAAAGAAAGCACTTTTCAACTTCATTGGAAAGTGCTAAAAAACCCACCAGAAAATTAGTAAAGCTAAAACACACGAAATACATGAATTTGCATTTTTTTTAATTCAAAAATTTCTATTTCACACCTAAACTTTTTAAAGAAGACTTTCTTCTTTAACCCTTTGCTGCGTGGCGGTTTCATAGATGTACCTCTTAATTTTAATTTTCAAACGCCACATTGGCACTGGAAATTTGTTTTAAAAAATTACGGTTTATTGAATGCGTGGAAAAGAACGTTTTCTTATTTACAGATAAAGTTGTTTTCAAATTCTGATCCGGTGTCAGTCAATAATTTCAACACTTAAGCAATGAATTTGTTCTGCGCTGCAAAGGGTTAAGTGTTCATAAAATGCTTTCCTTAAAAAAAGTAAACAAATAGTATAAATTTTTTCTGGTATGAGTGAGAATATTTGAAATAAAAATTGGGACTGAATTGCCCTTCTGGTGTTTCACGTCAACGCGTCACTTGCGTTCATACATTACTATAAAATAAATTATTCTTACACTGTCCTCTACCAAAGTTTCTAGTTTGTAACATTAATTTAGAATCCCCCTATAAATATTTTTCATTAAATAAGGCAAATATTATTTTACAAATATTCTGATAAAAGGTATTTGAAAGACTTTGAAGCGTACGAAACTTGTATTAGCAGAAAAAACAAATAAACAAATAAACCGAAAAAAAAAACAATTATTCTAATCAATTTATGGAAAGTTAACATTTGGATGTTAGTTAATCAATTTTTTTAGATGATTTGCTAAAAGAGATCATGAGCTTATTTTAAAACTTTAAAAGTACTATTGGCACATGGACCACTATTGATACATTTAACCTTAAATCAAAGTAAGAACTTTTGTCCTTTAAATGTAACAGAAAAGATACACTAGTGTTACTAAAATGCAATCCCTGACACCCAATTTTCGAATATCCCTATATTCAATTCCATATTATGCGTATTCTAAGTCGAATTGTTAAAGAATAATCTATATAATTGAGAAAATTTTCTTTTATAGCGCGGTCAAATAGTCTAGGATAATCTTATGTTTTTAATTGTTATAAATAATTTCATGTGGATTACTTTATGTTTTTATATTAAACGATTTTCCATAGAAGGTCATTATATATTCATAGATTAAATTTGTGCATAAGAATTTCTTTATTCGCAGAATCTTTCATATTAAAAAAATAATAAAACAGGTTTTTAAATCTTCATTTATTACATTATTATCCGCTAAATTTGTTAAATTTTGCTTTATTATTTCATTTTTTAACATCGTTATTTCAATTTAATTTAATTTATGTTTTTCAAAAAAGCGAAAAGACTAAAAATCAAAGCGAAATATACTAAACGATTTAAGATGTATTTACAATTCAGATAAAAGGGGAAAAGAATCAGCTAGTAAATTTTAGCCAATAAGCAGAAAACTCTATAAATGTGATAATAAAAAAAGCATTTGTGATAGTATGAATGAAAATAGTACTTGTAAGAATATTTCAAAAAATATATTAGCGCACAAACTTCTCAAAAATACACAAATTAGTACACATGAATTGAATAAGTTTTTATTTTACTTTTTTCTTGATCTTTATTTGCAAATTATTTTTTCCAAGCATTCTGATTTAAGTACTTTCATATTACAAAATTAAATGAAATTAATCCGTTAAGTTTTATATCTTTTCTAACAGATCATAAGAGTATTTTCCGCTGCTCATTTTCAAATTATTAGCTTTAAACACTGCAACGTTTGCTGCGAGATAACTTGGGAATAAAAGCACTGTTTCCTCATACCTGCTGCTGGTGAAGTGGTTTTAATTCATTAATAAATGTCTATATCAACATATATGACAATTATATTATTACTTATATTTATTTTATGCGTTATAACACAGTAAAAATCGTACTCATTTTAAAATGTTGCAAATGCTCACTAAGATATTTTATATTTAAAATAGGTATGCGCAATAAAACAAAGAAATTCAATGACAGAATTTTCATTTATTAAAATGCAATTAATTACCAAAACATGGTTTTTAAATATAATTGGAGTTGTCGTATTAGTGTTTATATTAAGTAATTTGTCATTTGCCATACATTAATTTATCTCTTATCATTAGCAACAACAACAAAAGTCTTGAACAATAACAATAATGCAATTCAAATACTTCTTAGAAAATTGAGAACAAAAGTTTTGCAATTTCATTATCAAAATGTTAAGCATCTTTGAATTTATAAGTAACACAAAAAACATCGATAATACAATGTCGGATTTCAATGTCTCCCGGTATTTTCATTTGGCGGATTTATATTCTAGACGTCTTCAAGAGAAGAAATAGTATTTCGGACAGACACAAGCGAAAGGGGTAACTTCAAATGAATTTTTAGTACCGACATGTGTACATTTCCATATAAATCTGTTCTAACAATTTCATACCATAAAATGAATGTGGAATTTGGTGCAGGACGAATCACACAAAAATCTGCACAATAGTCATATATATTTTTTATTTTACACCAGTCTGATATCCGCAGAGTAAAATACACAGTGTTTATTTATAACAATGCAAGTGATTAAAAGAAACATGCTTTTTGGTATAATTGGTATTGAAGTATAAGAATAATGAAATTCAAATATTTCTTAGAATTTCAGCAACGAAAGTTCTGCAATTCCATTATTAATATGGTAAGCATCTTTGAATTTTTTATTAAACGGGAGAATTATAGATTTTACTGTCACACCCTATTTTTATTTGGCGAATTTATATTCTAATTATCTTCAAACGAAAAAACAAAATTTCGAATAGAAAAATGAAGAGAGAGCGATTTCATGTACCAACATGTGTACCTTTCCCCGTAAATATTTTCACATCGTTTTAATACTGCAAGATCAATGTGAAATTTGATGCAGTATAAATTATACAAAATCATAGTTACATATTACTCTCAAATTTTTTTTTAATTTTACTGAAATGTAATATGGGTAACATACATAGTGCTGTGATATTCGATGCAGTGATAATTATAAGAAATGTTCTTAGCATTCTCATACATCAACTGCAAAATTAAGATTTTGTTACATAATAAATATATGATTACTATTAAACTTTCTTAATTCCTACTACGTGACACTATTTTTACGATAAGAACTAAGAAGGAAATGATGTGTCCAAATATTAAAAATATAAACGCAGGAGCAACATCTGTAAGGGTTAACACTCTTTTGCTGGTGTCTTTTTCTTCGTAATTCATCAGTCCTGGTAAACGTAGTAAAAATGCATAATCGTTCTTATACTTGAAGTACAACCTCGAAGCCATCATTCGGTGAACGAAACTGTCTATCAATTTTTTGCAACAGAAGTCCTTTCGAATTGGCATTGCTTCCATGCATTCAATGAAACGATCTTGATAGACGAATTTTCGATCTACAGTAAATATATCAATGTCTATCTCTGGGCATATCAGAGCGAGATTTTGTATGTTTCTGTCGTCAACAAAATCCAAAAAAGTATTTTTGTTACTTAAGCTATTCGTTTCAATGTCTTGCCCAATTATTTTTAAATTTTCATCGTTTGATTCTAATAATAGCCTACGAATTGCTGACTCGGGATACGTCACACAGTGATAGCGTCCTTCTTTTACAGCCTTGGCCAATTGTGGCACGTCTTTAACTTTATTGATAGGAGGGAATGAAAGAAAAGACAGAACAACGGAATCGTAAGACAGACAGAGAAACATTGCTCCTACAACCCATGAAATGACGAGAAACTGTTTCATCACTGACGAAGATTTTAAAACAGAACTCTGCCTTAACAAAACTGCAAAAACGTGAAGTAAAATTTTATCAAAAGAATACCTTCCTTTGAAGGTGACGTAATGCACCAAAGACATCGCAATTAATGTTAAAAAGATGACTATCCAAAGAGGCAATGAAAAGATTTGTAAAATAGCAAAAATCTGCGGTTTGTACTCTGCTTTTTGAGTAACAAATGTAGAACTGTCAAGTTCAAAAGGGTAAGCAAAATCCATTAAATCTATAGTCATTTCATCCATAACATGGTTATTAATACCAATATCAATTTCAGATCGATTTATCATGCCCGCTATTCCTGTGACAATTCCATTCGGTAATATATCACTTTCTTCATGTGTAGCAATATAACGAACTCTATTGAATTTTTTTGAATGTTTTGTAAGATAATCTCCAAGAGTGAATAGCATTCTACCATCGAAATCATATTCTTCTGGAATTACATTCTGAATGTCTGTTACATATTCTTCAGATCCATTAAAGGCATAGTTTATATAAGTAGCAATAACTGCGACTCTAATATTTTCCATAATTTTGAGTATTGAATGATAATTGCAAGCCTTTACTTTTTAATAGATACATTACGAAAACTAAATAAAAACTATTTTATGTTTTAATTTATTATGAGTATGATGCAGCATATGAAAGAAAAAATTCTTGTATCAATTTAAACCTGAGTTGCATATTAGAGATTGTTAGCAGAATATTAAATCATCGTATATTATTCGTAAGTATAAATCTTTAAAACAAGTGACCTTTAATTAATCATATTCCTTTAAAAGCATGCGATTTTAAAGTATTTATCTTCATTTACTTCAACAATCGTTTATATAATCAAATTTGACGAAATTAATTAGTTTAAGTTTTTGCACCAGGCAAATTGTAAGAGAAAAAACAATTTAAAATTACACATGAATATAATAGTAATATAAATGCGTTGATACTTTATTCTAAGTTTAAAGCATTTTCGGGACAAACTTTGTTAAATTCGGCAATTTTCAAATAATTATTGTTATGTATACATATTGTTTCACATCTGAACTGATTTCTGAAATTTTAAATATTTATGAAAATTTGTTTTCTGCTTTAGTTTACAAATTAACTATCATCTTTATCCTCTTTAACTGCGTTTTTTCATTCTTAAAATTTATAGGAAACAAATCTTTTCAGAGCATATTTGTTTCTTTCTATACTCAAGATAAATATTTCAAAACTATTATGCTTATTCACAATGCTCTCAAAATTTTCAACCACATTAGCAACTAAAATATTATCAACAACTTTCATGATCGAAAAGAAAAGGAAAATAGTCAGATACATTTTTCTCTCATTTTTTAATAAGTGTTTCCTTTTCGAATTAATACTATAATAAATATTGACAGTATTTACCTCTGCTCAGTTTCAAATTATTAGCTTTAAAAATAAAGGTGTAAGTAATTCGTTATCATCTGTCTATAACAGCTTACATGATAATTATACCAATTCATTACCTCGACCTATATTATTTAGCATATCACAGTTAATATCTTATTTCCTTTTAAAATGTTCAAAATGGTCACTATATTTTTTCTAATTAAAAATGATATTCATAATAATGGAAATAAAAGAGTATCAATAATTAAATATTTATTTTCCACAATGTAAGTAATAATAAAAACATGTTTTTTTTTAACACAATTGAAATTGACGCATTAATGTGCTTCTTAAGTAATTTACCATCTGTGATACCTTAAGTTATCACTTATCACTAGAAACAACATAATACTAGTCTTGAAAAGCAATTTCTGAAGAATAATTATCTACTTATAAATAAAGAATTAAACCATTCTCATTCACACTTATAAACGTTCATATTGCTTAACAAAACCGCAACAACTGCATCATAACTTCCAATACATAAGAAAGAAAACATATCTCCGAAATTAAATGACTTCAAAGAAGTTTCAATAATTGTTTCAATTAAAAATAAATACAAGATAGAAGTTTCAATTCAAAATAAGTCCAACACATAAGAAAAACTTTCATATATTGAAAATTAAATAATTAAAGAACATTCTCAATCTTTAGTTTGAATCACAAGAATTAAAAACACTCTACAATAAAAGTTTAAACGAGGTTAACATGTTAAATCAGTTTTCTACTTTGTAACTGAACCGAATGCTAGAAAGTTAATTTAAATTATTCATCATCAAGGAATTTACGAAGAATTTTCATTAAAGTATATGCCTGTGAACAGCAGATTTAGTGTATGTTGAGCTTACGCCAATTATTCCATGGCATTAAGATACATTTTGTTTCATTCCATAAATAATATTCAGTTTTTGGAAATTTCAATAGCGTTTCATTTAATCTATATCATATCATTCATATCAAAAATAATATTTTGCTACGAATGATGTCTATTACACAGTATATATGGATATTTCATGGACACTTAGAAAATTTAATATAAGGAGAGGATGTTAATTTTCTCGCAGAATATTGAGAAAACTATCTTAATACTACAGAAAATAATGAAGATGTTAAAGTTTAAATTTTTAAGTATAATCATTTATGAAATAATGCTCCGAAATAATGCTCTAATTAAGATCTTCGTTGAAGCACTGAACTGATAAAATGACGATAGATCACGTGAAATTTATAACTTTGGTTTAGCTGCTTTAGCCAGAGCAACTCGGTTAAGTTATACATTATTTTATTTAGGACACAACTTAAGGAGCTATTATAGTACTTATTCTTCGTTTTACACAACAGCAGTTTTATATATGTATGGCATTTGTTTGGAATTTGAATATGACTAAATATTTGTATGCAAATAAAGATACTTACTGATGTTAATATCTGTGACAACGTACACACCTTAATCAATCGATGAATTTAAATATACATTTTATATTTCTAATCAAATCGTCTTTTAATGGAAATACTGTATAACCTAAAGAATTATTTTACCCACTAATATGTAATAACTACTTATTGTCTTAAGCAAATGAGAGATTGCTTAAAAGTTCGGTAAAAAGTTTGTTTGAAAATGGATTCAGATTGATTTCGCAGGCTTATTTTTGTGATTATGCTTGAAACGCCTTTTTTAAAGAAAAATACTGACATATTTATAAATAACTTTATTATAAGAAAGAAGTTACTTACACGTGAAACGATAATCATCACCTAGTAACGAAAATGTAAACGCTCATTATTTGAACAATTAAAATTCGATCAAATGTAATAATTATAACAAAACAAATTACACATACGTGAAAGAATAAACACTGCCTAGTAACGAAAAAATAAACCACATTAATTAAACATTTATAATGATTTGTGGCTACGAAACATCTTTTGCGTGATCCAATATACATTAAAAAGAAATTGCTAAATTTTAAACTGTCTACTGTAAAATGTTAAATATTACATTTTTGAATAAAGTTCTGACAGTTTTTTGTGTTACTAACATAAACAAAAACAAATAATATATGTAATTAGTTTAACTCTTTCATATTGACCGGCAAAAGAAAATTAAACTCAGTATAGAAAATTACAACACATATTGATAATCTATATTATACAGCAATAAGAATTAAAAATCATATGTACGGCATAGATTGTAAATCGCTTTCCAACAGATTCAGACTATTGTAACAAAACTTTAGAGTTTAGTATGATGAAGGTAACGTCATAATGAATAATTTAGAAAACGTACAACGTATTTGAAAACACAATTTCTGCTACTATCACAAACAGTCGGGAAAATATGGGATGTTTTTGTGCAGCCCTGTAAATGATCTATAGACTTGTACGTATTCTACAAAGTTCATAAAAGTTAGCGCAGTTAAACGCATACCGCTGTTAAAAATTTTCAATTTCGGCCAAAAAATGGTTGTTTAAAAATTTGCGCACAGGTATATAATCTGTGGATTAATTATACGCCAAGTAAGATATAAAAAATATTTAAATTTAAAAAATGTGCACCTCAATTGAAAGTACACTTACAGCACTTGTTGTTCGTAGTCTTAAATAGTTTAATTATTGCTCATTTTTCCTCTATAGCCGAATTCTTTTGTGTGTCCCTGTAAATGAACAGTAAAGTTTGCGCTCTCTGTATTCTATAATAAGCCTCATGTAGTACACTTCTGTGATATATATTTATTTCAATATCTTTAAAATAGTGTTATATCATTAAAATATATCGCAATCTATTTCTCCTAATAAGACAGTAATGCAGCGACATTCTTTCCACTGGCCCTGTAAATACACTGTAAATATTGTGCACTTCATTTTCAATACCGACCATGCCGCAGAAATATTATACCCAATAACATCTATAACTTTCATGGCAATCGGACTCTGTTTACGCCAATTAGAGCACGGACAGACAGACAGAGACAGAGTCGGACAGACAAACCGAATTCATAAACATTTTCCAACTATGTTAAAAAGCAATTAAAACTATGAATAACTTCGATGACATCATATCGATGGTGGCCAGGACTTAAATAACCCTTTTTTTATTTTTTTACAAATTTTTTTACTTCTGAACACCGTATGATTTTAATTTGTATGCGAAGAAAAAAAAATGGCACTTTCAAATAAAACTTCTTTGAAAAGTGCTCATCAAACCCCTTCAATTTTATTGTTTTTAACTTTTCATTGCATGGAGTGCCACATCAGTCACACACCTAAAAACACTATAATTCTCATTACGTGCCCTGAATTTGACCAATAGGATCGCTGTAACTGATCAAAAATAGTTCAAACAATGAAACAACACTTATTTTGTCCATGTTAGATTGTTGCATTTAATAAAAAACCAGAATTCGTTTTTCGGAAGCAAAACTAGTTTCGACCAGGCTATTAAGGCAAAATTTACTTTTATTATTTTTACTGAATACTTAAAAATATGATTATAAAGAAAATTGCAGAGTGTTCAGAAGATAAATTTAATTAATTTAAGCCTATTTAATTGCAAAATATAGCAACACAATACTTTAAGACTTTAATTGTGCACATAAGGTGCACGCCATAATTTTAGCCTCAAATTGATTTTTTTTTTCTTTTTTGCTATTTTTTTCATTATTAGACCAAAGTGTAGATTTCTTCAAATGTTTTTTTTCATAAAAATAGAAAAAGACCATGCAGTAAAGGGTTAAAATAAGTATAGAGCATGAATTTCCTAAAAAATATCTACCTTGTGCATCCCAAATTCATAAGATTAACCTATTTGCACTGGAAACAATATGAAATGTTCGAGTTGATTTTAGGCTCATATTTCATATTAGTTTCCTGAAGCTTCTATAAAATGCTTCCAAAAAATACGGCAATCTTTTTTTAAAAATATTGCTTTAAATCTGGTAAACGTGTTCGTTTCCAAAGATACAGGAACTCTTTTCGGAAAGATGGATAATTTGGAAGAAGTTGTGCTGCGTTTTTGTTGATGGACGTTAGATTAAAATGCATTTGTGCTTTCTTTTTTTTTACAGTGTATGCATTTTAGCCTTTGGAGAGAATATCTTACAGATCTCTTTTTATCATTTTCCAACAAAGTTGAAAAATATTTAGGATTTCGGTTTGTCTGTCCGCCTGTCGCGCTCTTACTCCCATAAATACGCTCTGTTCGCCCTGAAATTTTTGGACGTTATTGTATTGACGTTTACTGTAGCACGAACCCTATTTTAAATGAAGTTTCCAGCATAAGTTTATTTATATGGACAGTTAATAAGTTTCCCATTACATTACGACCTATGGGAAAAATTCGTTTCAAATTATTTTTGAAGCTGTTACACTCTGTCAAGCATATTAAAATTTATATGCATTTATGAAATACATTAAAGAATGCTCTTTATAATATAAGCGATAGAAAAAGTATCTATTATTCATTTATAGGGCCACACAAAAGAAATCAATTACATAATGGTAAAGGGGGAAATTGTATACGACGTATTTTAATTACATTAAACAATTTTATGAATAATAAAAGTGGTATACGTAACTGAGGCTTAATATAAGTTATACGATATAATCGTGCATAATATCAAGCGCATAGCATTTACATGGACATGCAAAACATTTCAAATAGCATATTATTTCACAAGTGCTGTATATATATCCGATTATTGCTGATGAATGGATGAAATGCATTTTTAAACCTTTCCAACAAAGTTGAAACGTGTTTATACATTCGGCTTTTCAGGCCATTTGATAGTCCTACTTTTCTTGGCAAACAAGTCAAAAGTTTCCGCCCAGTTTGTTTCTTTGATTTGTTAACAAGAAGGTTTCAGCGAAGAAAAAGTGCAATTCCTTCAAAAGTTAGGAATATGTAATTGACCTCTGACCCCGTGAAAATTTTGATTGCATACTGAAGACACTTCATGCAAAGGGGCAGAATTGGAACTTATCATTAGAAACATCTATAATAATAGTTTTGAAGAACAATTAATGAAGAATAATTATCTACTTGTAAATCAAGAATTAAACCATAATCATTCACAATTATATATGTCCATAATGCTTATCAAAATCGCAACAACTGCATAATAACTTCCAATACATAAAAAAGAAAACAAACCTTCGAAATCAATTGATTTCAAAGAAGTTTCAGTTACTGAAAATCAAATCCGACTCATCTGAAAAAATTTCGTACATTGAAAATCAAATAATTTTAGAACATTCTCAATCTTTAGACTGAAACACAAGAATTAAAAACACTCCACAATAAAAATTTAAATGAGGTGAATAAGTGAAATCAACTTTTTACTTCTTAGCTAATCCAAATTGTAGAAGTTAATTTAACTTATTTATAATCAAGCAATTTACAAACGAATTTTCGTTAAAGTAACGATCGGTGTACATCAGATTAAACGATTTTTGAACTTACACCAATTATTGCATGGTATTCAGATGCATTTAGTTTCGTTGCATAAATAATATGCAGTCTTTGCAAATCTGAATAGTGTTTCATTCAATCTATATCATATTATTTATATCAAAAATAATATTTCGCTGCGCATGACATATATAACACAGCACATTGGATATCTCATGGATATCTCAAAGGTTTAATATATGGAGAGAGGGTAGGTATTAATTTTCTCGCACAGAATTGAGAAACATTTTTAATGTAACAGAAAATAATGAAGTTTTTGAAAGTTAAAGATTTAAAGCATACTACTTATAAAATAATGCTCTATATTAAGATCTTGGTTGAGGCATTGAACTGATAAAACGTCTGATGATAAATGTCACGAAATTCATAATTTTATTTTAAGCGGCTTTACTCAGTGAAACTCAGATAAAGGTGCCACACAAGCTATTACAGCACAATTAATCGTTTTATAAAGCGGTTTTACTTGTATCTAGCATTTTTTTTTAATTTAAATTTAAATAAATATTTTGATGCATATAAAAGATACTTACCGATGTTAGTATCTACGACAAAACACACACGTTAAGTAAGTGAACAATTTAAACCTGTATTTTATGTCTCTAATCAACTCACCTTTTCAATGGAAAAACTGTGTAATCCAAATAGTTATTTTCTCCACTAAAATGTAACATCTATTTATAGATGTTTATTAGATTTATAGATGTTATATATTTATATATGAAATGATACTCAAGCGTAAAGTAATTTTTTTGCTTGGGAATGCGTTTAGCTTTATTTCGCAAATGTATTTCTGTGGTTATACATGTACAACTTTTTATAAGAAACAATTCTGGAATATGATAAAATGCATTTATTATAACAAAAAAGTTACACACGCATGGAAGAATAATCATCGCCTACTAACGAAAAAAAAAAAAAAAAAACATTAATTAAACATTTAAAATGATTTGTTGTTGTGAAATACCTTTTGCGTGATCCAATATAAACTTAAGAAAAAATGGCTAAATTGTAAACTGTCTACTTTGAAATGTTGAATATTGAGTTTTTGAATAATTTTCTTTTGGATTTTCGTGTTATTATCATAAACAAAAACTGATAACACAAAATATATAATATGAACTTTAAAATATTCAGGTGTACTTAAAAGGCAATTAAATTAAACAAATATAAATGTTAATAGATAATTTTATTTAAAAACATCTTAGTACTTTCAAGCTTTTAACAAGGCTCTTCCTCTGAGGATTATACACCGGTGTCCAAAATTTAAACATAATTGGTAATTAAGTAATTATTTTTAAGTAATGAAAGAAATATGAATCGGGATGTGCTGAAACTCCAGGTGTGTAAACAAAATAGTACGCGTCACATATTTTCGTGAAGAGTTTTCCCCGAAATCGAACAGGGGACCGTCAACAAATTGAAAAAGAACGAAGATCTTTTGGATAACCCTGTCAAAACTAATGTAGCAAAAGCGTTCAAACTGCACATTATGATTAATTGGCTTATTGTAATGTACTGTATTAATTTTTACAAGGATAGCATGTATACTCGTAGAGAAATTAAGGTTTTTATAAAAACAGTCCTAAATTTTTCCAAGTTTTTTTGCTTATAATTTGCAGAGTTCTTATTATAAAATAATGTTCTTTTCTGAAAAAATGACAAACATCATTGTACACAATACCCTGTCATCAGAATTTAAAAATAATAAAAATTGTATGAAAAATGAGTATGTTTAGAAAATAATTTTTGATTGCGCATGCGTCAACGATATCAAAATGTCATTTGCATATTGTGTTAGCTAAATGTATAGAGCAACTTCTGTAAAAGTTTCAAAAACATAGCTTGAAAATTCTGAAAATAAGCCTATAGATTCAACTCAAAATCCGTTATTCCTAAAGGAAGCAAAAAAAGCAGGGGTTTTACCTAAATATAGTTGTACGTGCAATATTGTCTAGGCACTAAACAATGGAATATGGATACAGCCCCTCATCTTTTTGCTTCATTTAGGGAATAAAGAATTTTGATCTCATTCTATCAACGATAATTTTCAGAATTTTTAAGCTATGTTTTTGAGACTTTCACAAAAGTTGCTCTATACATTTAACTAACATAATATGCAAATGAAATTTTAATAGCGTTCACGCATGCGCAGTAACAAATTATTTAGTAAACCTGCTCATTTGTCATACAATTTTTATTAGTTTTTAATTCTGATGACAGGGTATTGTTTACAATGATGTTTGTCATTTTTTCAAAAAATAACACTATTTTATATTAAGAACTCTGCAAATTATAAACAAAAAACTTAGGACTGTTTTTATAAAAACCTTACTTTCTCTACGAGTATACATGCTATCCTTGTAAAAATTAACACAGTACATTACAATAAGCCAATTAATCATAATGTGCAGTTTGAACGCTTTTGCTACATTAGTTTTGACAGGGTTATCCAAAAGATCTTCGTTCTTTTTCAATTTGTTGACGGTCCCCTGTTCGATTTCGGGGAAAACTCTTCACGAAAATATGTGACGCGTACTATTTTGTTTACACACCTGGAGTTTCAACACATTCCGATTCATATTTCTTTCATTACTTAAAAATAATTACTTAATTACCAATTATGCTTAAATTTTGGACACCAGTGTATTATACATGAGGACTTCAGAAGCCAAGGGGTACAAGTGACAAAATTTAGATTTCGAGTAAATTGAGTTCAAAGTTAAACATCAACTGCAACTGAATGAATTGAGATAGGAAACTTTTGCTTATTTCTTAATGATCTTTGAACTCTTACTTCAATAACTGTTTAGAAAAAAAGTGGAGTAAAATTTGTTTTAAATTCATAACTAAGCAATATTTATCATCATTCGGCACTTGTATCTTTTGGCTTCCAAGCAGTAATGAAAACTGCTTGGAAGCCAAAGGGTACAAGTGCCGAACGAATACAAGAAATAAAAAACAAATCTTAAATAAAAATATAAATTTATAAAAAATTAAGAACAATGTTGAAATAAATAAATGAAAGGACAAAATTTTTTTATTAATAAAAGTTCTAAAAAGGAAAAAATATGAAAAAATATATAAATACGAAAAATTTAAGATCAATGTTGATACGAATGAATGAAAGAACAAACTTTTATTCTAACATAAGACTTAAAATTTATTATAAGTTTTAAAACATTGAAATTTCCTAACACTGTCCAACAAAGGTGAAAAGTGAATATAATTTCAGTTTGTCTGTCCGGCCATCTGTCCGTCTGTCCGCGCTCTTACTCACGTTTGGATTGCCCTGAAATTTTTGGAGATTATTTACTCTTATCCTATCACGAACCCTGTTTCAAATAAAATTTCTAACATGTCAGTTTATTTTCAGGGACAGCCAAAAGTTTTTCGTTTCATTACGGACTATGGGGAAAAATCGTTTCAAATGAATTTTAGAGATGTTACACCCGGTCAAACATATTAGAATTTATATGCATCTACGAAGTTCATTAAAATATGCATTCTGTAAAATATGTGGCGAAAGAAAAGCTAATATTTATTTACAGGGCCACACAAAAGAATTAAATTACATAATGGTAAAGAGGAAATTGTTTGCGACATATTTAAATTATATTAAACCTTTCATGTATAATAAAATTTATGTACGTCGATGAGATTTAATATAAGTTATTTCGCGCATAATATGAAGTGCACAGCATTTACAGGGACACAAGAAAGATTTGAAATAATATATTCTATCCAAAATACTGTATATCATCAATATGGTTAATGGATGGATGAAATGCCTTCTTAATTACGATATGCGCTTTTAAGTTTCACTAAATTTATACATATTACATTGTATGTATAAATGCTATAGTGGATATACAGGGCTACACAAAAGATCTGGTAAAGGTTACTGAATATGAGTGTAATTTACTTAAAAATTGATTTTAAATAAGTTATATATTTTTATGCTGAATTTCATTCAATTTACCCAGAAATGTTTGTAAAATACAAATAAAAAGACATACAGGGCAACGCACAGAATTGGATACATGTTATCTATGAATGATAATTTCTTTAAATGTGATTTCAGTCGTAAGAGTGTTTTAGTTTGAACTAAATTTTAGCTAAATATTGGCGTATAATAAAGGTTCTAGGTAAACTCCAGGGATGAACAAAACTATACAAGTATGTTTCCATCTATTAGTATAAACTGCTAAAAGAGAAATTACAAACTGTTACACGTTTTCTTCCCAAATTAGATTTTTCCATCATACAGTAAATGTATCAACTGACAGATCAAACACAGGGCTGTTCAAAAGTATTAAAATACATATTTGGCTATGGACAGTAACGTTTTATTACCCTAAATAGCGAAATTTTGTTAAAGATTTCAGGAAATGTTGGAAAGTGTTTTACAATCTATGCTTAATGTTTGATTTTTCTTACTTGTTAACAGTTTGCATTTATTTAATGTAATATTTAATGCATTAAAAAGCAAATTCTAAACAGGAAAAAAACTTACGAAAAACACTTTGAAAAAGTACATTTAACTGTAATTCATAATGTTTAAAACGTCACACGGAGTATATAATCTTTAAACTGCGATTGGTACAAATTGGTATGCAATTGTCTTTTTCTACCAATCGTCGTTTAAAAATGATCAAATTCCTGGGGCATTTTCAGAGTCATGAATTAGTCTTGTATGTCGTTGGTCGGGCTTCAGCTTCAGCTATATAGACATCAACGGTTACAATTGCACTTATACCCCTTGGCCTCCACGCGTTTCACAGTTTCGGGAAAGAGGTTAAGTAACTGACCCCTAAAACATAGTACATAATTAAAAAATCACTCAGAACTCTTTACCTACAAATAAATAGACTTATTTCCAGATAGCCTGTGCACTTAACTCATTTTTTTCAATTTTGTCAGTTATACCTCTTGGCTTCTGGGCTCCTCATGTATATATAGTCTCTGAGGAAGAGCCTTATTAAAGGTTTGAAAGTACTAAGCTGTTTTTTAGGATGAGTGACGCTCATCCTCTACTAGGCCACTCAAATTACATTTTGTCGTACGCTTTACAAAAAAACTATTCAATATTTTAACTTCAAATTAAACACAAAAATAAATTATGATCTGTAGATTTGCACAATATAATTTTTTTACAGTAAAACGTTAAAAAAATTATTATTTTAATTTATTTATTTTACATGCATTTCCAATACGGACGCATTTTAGCAAATAAATAAAAAATGAAACGCGTATATTTTCAGAAGAAAAAAATATAAATCATGGAGTAAATAATTATAGATAGAATCATGATTAATTTAATAAATAAAACATTTTTTTCATTATTCCGCAAAATCGTTTGCACAGGTGACACTTAAACATTTTAAAAGAATTGTATTATAGATATTTTTTGTAAAGTGGCAACAAAAGAATTGCAAATAAAAATATAAACAAATATATAAATGAAAAATTAAAAGAACTGCGTGAAGATGTTGCTTCGATTCAAGCTCTTTATAAATGTACTAAAGCAAAGTTGGCCGATTCAGAAACGACAAATAGACTAACCATTTCTTACTTTATCATTTGGATCTAAAGTAATGTTACGTTCTTATTTGTGGACCGAAAAAGGTTTAGTGAACGGGACTTTAGACTTTGTTGCACGTATTAAAGAAAATCGCAAGCCACCAGACCATATATCGCGAATAATCATGGATAAATTTGAATACTGCAGTAATTTAGCTTATAAGAATTGGTGCGTACCGATTCCCCCAATAATTAAATTCTGGAAAAATGGAAGCATAAATTGCTCAAGGAAAGAATTTCTTCTGCAGTTAGCTTTTGCTGTTATAATTCATAAATCCCAAGGTTTAACATTAGATGAAGCAGTTGTAGATATTGAGGATATATAGACACCAGTTGGCTTAAAAACGCACGTAACGTTGTCGAGAGTGAAAATCCTTCAAAATTAAGCATTCAATAGAAATTTTCCTTACGAAAAATTCTACAATATCAAAAATTCTCATACGCTAACATGTATAAAAACGAAGAAATTAGAATAAAATGTTTTACAGTTAAAAATTCATAGTATCAACGAAAGCAGATTTCAAATGTTTTTCCAGAAAATAGGATTTTGAAGAAGTAACTTTCTTCAAGCTCTCTTCAAATATATTATTGGCCGAATCCATGGCGATTCAGGCAGGGGGGTTACCTTCATAGTCTCAGAAGTTCTTTCATTGAACATATGTTAAAATTCAGGAAAAAATAAAATTCCCGTAATTTTTGGTTTTTCCCAAAAAAATTTCTGGACCGAGATACAGGGTGCCAAAGATGGCATCCCGAGCACCTTTTCCAGTTTCCGATTTTCGAAAAAAAGTTTAAAGTGCTCTATCTCTGAAACGATGCAAGATATTTCGTTGCAGTTTATTTTATTTTAAAGATAATATTTTTCTGCTTAAAAAGATATACTCCATTTTGAAATACGTATTTAATTATTTTTAAAGCAGCCTTCTAAAAAAAATTTTTTTTAATCAAAAATAATTTTTTTCTCAAAAATGCCAATTTCAAAAATTTTGATTTTTTTACTGTTAGTCAATACCATTGAGGACTACCTTCACTGTAAAGGAGAACTTCCACTTTTGAGTTTAACAAGTGTTAGAATCATTTCAAGAATTTAGAGAATTTTACAGGAACTGCATATCAAAAGTTCCAATAAAAGTCTCCCAATTTTTGTTTATTTGTATCATATGTAGCCTATTACATATCCTAAACAAGTTAGAAATCACACATCAAACATGGTAAATGATGTGCATTCATACTATGACTAGTTTTAAAAATATTTAGATCTTGGTGCAATAAGTATTATACTCTTGTGAAAACTGGCATGAATACAAAATTTATTATGTTTCTATATATTAAATTCAGTAATATAGAAATAATATGAATCCATCTTAAAAAGAATATAATCACCTGGGCAACCTAGAATCATTACCTATCATGGGATAAGTTTGAATTAATTATGCGTGATAGGATTTAACAGGATGAATAAAATGTTTATGAGTGTCTTTTTTTTCAAAGTTTTAATTTAACTTTCATAACATCTGACAACCTTTTTCACAACATATTTTTTTAAGGTAACTTTTTTTTGTTTGAAATGATATATTCAATTTTGTAAAATTGTATTCATATTTTCTGATGCAGCCTTTTGATTTTTTTTTAATTAAAAGAAATCACAAATGCCAATCCTAAATTTATTTATTTATTTTTTTGCTGTTGATTAATACCATTGAGTACTTACTGCATTCCTTATTTCGGAAAACCTCCACTTTTGATTTTGGCAAGTTATCGAAACACATGTAAAATTTTGCGATATATTTTACCAGTTCCTGTATGACAATCACATACTGGTCTCAGGAAATCAAAATCTTAGTCTTGGTTGACATAGGATTTTATTTCTTAATAAGTATAAGAAACTGACAGCTTTAAAAATAGCTTACAAAAGAAAAAAAAACATGCAGTGAAGTTTACAAAATATATGTATAAGTTTCAAAGCATATTACTTCCAGTGTACTCTGCTTAGAACTGAAATTAGAAATTCACAGACTTTATAATTTGTTGAACAGTATCTGTATATTCCTTTGATATTTAGTGATGCCTTCCTGTTTAACTAATAGGGTCTGGGGCTTCCATAATCCTTAAAACATTGTGAATAGAAAGTGAACACTGGTGGTGATGTTGCTGTCTTGCAGGTGGAAATCTATACCCAACAGCCGATCCAAGTGGGAGCATAAAGTTAACGACAATTTCATAAACAACTGATATCATTTACCTTTGCAACCCACCATTCACAGTAATATACACAGGCAACAAAAATTCCTTTTTATAAATTGTAAATCTGAATACTTTGCAATTGTTTCAGAGATCTTGGTTGGACAAATGAAAGTTCTTCTTGCTTGCTGTTCAAAGTTTGTGCAATATAGGTACTGTGATAGCAATAGATGAATATATCCATCACTATGATATTAGTGGATGATTGTTCATTCTATTAAATTCTGTCATACATAATTAAATATCCCATGATAGGTAATGATTCTAGGTTGCCCTGGTGATTATGTTCTTTTAAAGATGGAATGAATGCACCTCATTTACCATGTTTCACGTGTGATTTCTAACTTGTTTAGGATATGTAATAGGCTACATATGATACAAATGAACAAAAATTGAGAGACTTTTAATGGAACTTTTGACATGCAGTTCCTGTAAAATTCTCTAAATTCTTGAAATGATTCTAAAACTTGTTAAACTCAAAAGTGGAAGTTCTCCTTTTCAGTGAAGGTAGTCCTCAATGGTATTAAATAACAGTAAAAAAATCAAAATTTTTGAGATTGGCATTTTTGAGAAAAAAAATTATTTTTGATTAAAAAAAATTTTTTTTAGAAGGCTGCTGTAAAAGTAATTAAATACATATTAAAATATATATATATATCTTTTTAAGCAGAAAAATATTATCTTTAAAATAAACTGCAATGAGATATCTTGCATCGTTTCAGAGATAGAGCACTTTAAACTTTTTTTCGAAAATCGCAAACGGGAAAAGGTGCTCGGGATACCATCTTTGGCACCCGTATCTCGGTCCAGAAATTTTTTTGGGGAAAACCAAAAATTACGGGAATTTTATTTTTTTCCTGAATTTTAACATATGTTCAATCAAAGAACTTCTGAGACTATGAAGGTAAGATTTTTTCTTTGGCTGCCTGAATTGACATGGACTATGCCTATTCTAAAATAGCTATCAAAGATTATCTGGTATTAATTACAAAGACTGGAAACATGCATATTTCAAACAACTTTAAAAAACACCAGTGGCTACTGGAAATTGTAAAAACATCTTTAAAAGAGCTTTTAGTTGAAAATTTAAAAATATTTTGTAAAAGTTGGCTTCGAAAATATTTTATTATGCCAGTCTTATATCATAAATAAAAAAGTAAAATGCGCCAAAACATAAAATAAAGTTTTTGTTTAATAAAGATGCAAAAATAATATTAAAAAATATTGTTACTTTCAAATATCTGTTTTATAAAATAATGCTTCGCGAATCCAAACAAAGCATGGCTTTTGCTAGTAAATAAAATTATCTATTAATATCTATATTTGATTATTTTAATAGCTTTTTAAGTAAACCTGAACATTTTAAAGTTCATAAGGTGGTATGGTGTAATAACGCCAGGCGGGGTAATAACGCCAACTGCTGATATCATGCATAATTATGAAATAATCTGGTAAATGACACCCATGTGCTCTGCGCAGAAGGGTTTTGATTCATATAAATCGAAAAAAACAGCTTCAAGTTAATTTGCTTCATTTTTAGGTCTCATTGTTTTTACAAGCAACTAGAATTAACGCTTGATCTAAAATTTGCGAGATACGTTTTGTGATGTGAAGACTATCTTTTTTATCCGGAAATACTTTGTTAATTACATAAATTTGTAGTACATTTCATAGACTTTCAAAATGTTGTTGAAGATTTTGGATATCTTCTCGAGATAATTTGTAATTTAAAATGTACAGCGCAATAACTATAACGGGGTAATAACGCCAATTCTTGGCATTAATACCCCGGTTGATTCTCTACAGTGGCCGAGTTACATCCTAAATACTGATTCAAATAAACACAGTTAAAACTGTGCAGTGTTTCTAATAATTCTATTTAAGCGGTCCTTTTTAAGCAAAAGAAGCCCACGGTCTGATATTCTTTTGCCTCACCCTCCCCCACCAAACTTTTATTTTTCTTACACTTTCACAAAAAATTGAACATTTTCAATAGCTTAGAATGCAATTTGTCAATTTCTAAGTTTGTAGAGTTTGTACTTTTAGAATTGGGCAATCTACATGCAATTATTCCATGTTATTTCATAGTTTTGTTTGTATGGCGTTATTACCCATATAGGTGGGTAATAACGCCAAATAGCATTGGTCAAGAAATCACGCCATTACATTTTATGAATACATATCTGTTAAATTATTTTTTTATGTAGATAATCAATGAGTTTCTATACCAAATCATATATTTGTTTGAAAAATACAATCTAAAACTGTGCCATGAAAATTGGTAGAACCTTAACATGGCGTTATTACCCCAGGGTACCTTACATAAATATAAACAATAGGTAACAGATAATAATTTTAAGACTTAAAACACACACTTTTATTTTATATAAAATCATGTCAGTTGCATCCGTTGAAGACACACTAAATTTTTATAAAACATTGCGATGTATCAGTCTGGGATTTCGATTCAGTTAGATTCAAAAATGAATCATTTTCATCTGTGAAGAATTTCAAAGCAGCTGGAGTGAATGTGACACTCTGCTACAAAGCATATTTCAACTTTAAGAATTAAAGTACTCGCTTTTTTAATATAATAACGTCATTTGCATCTGCTAAAGCATTCCAGATTCATGGTCCAGTCTTAAACAATATCTACAGCAAAGTATTCATAAAACGGCACTTTCCTTTAATACACACAAACCGGTAAAAAGCGATGGCGTCATTCAAGAAATTTGATCAAAATTATCGGCTATCTAATGATTCATATGCCTTCATTTGTTTGTAATATTGAATATATATACTTACAATTAAATATAGTTTATAATAGTTCCACATTTTTTTCAAATATCATTCATTTATGTTTTTTCTAACTGGCACGTATTCTAATGGCCTTGTTTTCAGTTGTTATGGGAAAATGGCAGTAAAAAGGATTTTCATACTAACTGAATTAGTTTTGACTGTAGCAATTTTGAAAAAAAAATTACCAGGAAAATGCAACGACATGTACATTATTTTGTACGAAATGTTATAACATCACGAAAAGTTTTGGATCAATAGGGTGCTCAAACAATCCACGATACCGTGTGAGCTGGCAATGACAATCACCGTCTAAAATGTGAAATGTCCAGGTAATACTCCTGACGCGTATAATAGAAACCTTCTATCATTTTATTAGACATTATCATATTCAGAACAGAGATAAAAATGTCTATTAAAAGTTTTGTTATAATGTACTTTAGCTCTGAAAGTTATTATGTCAACTCGAATTGAATTAAGGCAGATTTAATGAATTTAATTTTTGATTTAATGAGGGCTTCCGACCCCATGCTCTATGGTAATTTTTAATTAGCTTTATGACTTCTATCACCCCCTTTTAATTTGTCGGTGGAATTTTGGAATACCCTCTCTGTCTATATATATATATACATATTTCAAGATGAGAAGTAAAAAATAGATAATTTATTCTTTTACATTTAAAAAAATATATCATTCCATTTTTATTATACTGCACCTAAATATGAAGTGAAATAGATAAAGAACACAATGCAAATGTTGAATTTGATAAGGACAATCCTGCTTGTACTTTGAAACTGGAATTGAGTACCGATTGTTTCACAACGGTGACATTCTTCTGTGAATATCAGATTCAAAAAGATATTTCTATTTTTTTTCTTTTTGTATGCTTTTTTTATCTGAAGATAGCATAATTTTACCTTAGAGAAAAATTTGATTATGTAATTTTAATAAGAATTAAATATTTTTTAATGTAAGGAAAAAACAATGTAGAAATTAGTTTCCCGTAGTAAGAAAAAATCCAAAAAAATATTTTGGGGTAACTGGACCTCACGTTGTTCAGTTACCAGAATGTACCAGTTACATGTCCCAGTTACCCCATTTTTGAAAAATATGTGGGGGAACTCGAAAACTAGTTTCCCATTTGAAACATGGGATAAATTTGTGTAGATACGTGTTATAATTAATGTATGTATACAGGGTGAGTCATAAATATCGAAACAATAGGCTATCTCCTCAAATATTGCCCCTAAACCCATACTTCCAATTGCAAAAATTCATAAAAAAGAGTGAAATTTCAGATAAGATAAGTTGCAACTCCATGGGGGGTCTATTTGAAAAAATACGAAAATTAAATTTTTATACGGCCCTCGTAGGGCAAAATTCACAATTAGGAAATTATTCCTTATCTTATACTATAATGCGAGCAAAAATTGTGTGTGTGTGTGTGTCTGTGTGGGTAAATTTTATCTCAAAAACGGCTCTAACGATTTTCGCAAAAATTTGGATTTTACCATTTTGGGACACGAGAAGACCATTGGGCTAGGTCACATGTTCGAGAAAATTCGATTATTGGGTCGTTTTGGGTCATAATGGGTCAAGATCAAGCTATTTATATCTAGAGAACGGCTGGATCGATTTTAAGGAAATTTTCTATCCAATCGTTTTTTGGCACAACAAAACTATTGGGCTGGGTCACATGTTCGAAAAATTTCGATTAGTGGGTGAATTTTGGGTCATTATGGGTCAAGCCATTTTTATCTAAAAAACGGCTCTAACGATTTTGACCAAATTTTATATTGTATCGTTTTGGATTACAAGAAGACCATTGGGTTAGGTAACATGTTCGAGAAAATTCGGTAAGTGGGTCATTTTTGGGGTCATTGTGGGTCATGCTATTTTTATCTAGCGATTTTCTCACGCAATTTTGACTAAAAATTGCATTCTATGGTTTTCGGACACGAGAAAAACATTGGGCTAGGTTACATGTTCGAGAGAAAATTTCAATGGGTCATACTGGGTCATTAAGAGTCTGGGTCAAGCTATTTATATTTAAAGAACGGCGTGATGGATTATAACGAAATTTTGTATGTGACAGTTTTTTGACATGAGAAAACTAATGGGCTAAATCACATGTTTGAGAGATTTCGACTATGAGGGTCATTTGTGGGTCATGATGGGTCATAATGGGTCATGGTCAAACTATATCTAAAAGAACAGGTTTTATCGATTTTAATGAAATTTTGTATGCAACATTTTTTTGGCACGATAAATTTATTGGACTAGGTTACATGTTCGAAAATTTCGATTAATGGGTCATTTTGGATCATAAAGAGTGTGGGTCACGCTATGTATAATTAAAGAACGGCAGGATCAATTTTAACGAAATTCTGTATGTAACAATTTTTAGAAACGAGAAATTTTTAGAAACGACTCCATTATACACGGTTGCCACATGCGTCTATTTTTATATTCCGTTCGCAGTACTATTTTTTAAAGTACATTTTGTTTCAAATGCTATCAAAGTGCATTTAAAATAATTTTGCATTGAAAAAGTACTGCGAAGTAGAATTAAAAAACAGTCGCCTCTGGCAAGGATGATTATAAGAATTGTCTCATGGAGATTGTTCCTTATTTATCAAAATATAACAAAGTTCCACAGTGTGTCCTTTTTTTCTATTTAGAATAGTGGAATTTGTGCTTGGAATTAAAAAAATAATTTTTGCTTTAGTTACTCAGAGAAATTTTGAGATTACAAAGCAAAAAGATTATTGTCTCAGAATTTCCTGCATGAATTTCAAAATAAAAATAATGGTCCAACTGGCAATCCTGAAATGCCAGTTAAGTATGAACTGGAACATCTAACAAGGGAGCCATTTTTTGTGCTTTTCAATCCCAGCTGTTAAACCTATTGCATTTTAAAGCGCTGTACTACAATGTTTGAAAATTGACAAAAAATTTTCTGTTAAAATCTTTTTTTATTCTTTACAGCAGCATAACTTTCTGAAAAGGCAATTTTCGAAACCACTTATCTTATACTATAATGCGAGCAAAAATTGTGTGTGTGTGTGTGTGTGTGTGTGGGTAAATTTTATCTGAAAAACGGCTCTAACGATTTTCTCAAAAATTTGGATTTTACCATTTTCGGGCACGAGAAGACCATTGGGCTAGGTCACATGTTCGAGAAAATTCGATTATTGGGTCGTTTTGGGTCATAATGGGTCAAGATCAAGCTATTTATATCTAGAGAACGGCTGAATCGATTTTAAGGAAATTTTCTATCCAATCGTTTTTTGGCACAACAAAACTATTGGGCTGGGTCACATGTTCGAAAAATTTCGATTAGTGGGTGAATTTTGGGTCATTATGGGTCAAGCCATTTTTATCTAAAAACGGCTCTAACGATTTTGACCAAATTCTATATTTTATCGTTTTGGATTACAAGAAGACCATTGGGTTAGGTAACATGTTCGAGAAAATTCGGTAAGTGGGTCATTTTTGGGGTCATTGTGGGTCATGCTATTTTTATCTAGCGATTTCCTCACGCAATTTTGACTAAAAATTGCATTCTATGGTTTTCGGACACGAGAAAAACATTGGGCTAGGTTACATGTTCGAGAGAAAATTTCAATGGGTTATATTGGGTCATTAAGAGTCTGCGTCAAGCTATTTATATTTAAAGAACGGCGTGATGGATTATAACGAAATTTTGTATGTAACAGTTTTTTGACAGGAGAAAACTAATGGGCTAAATCACATGTTTGAGAGATTTCGACTATGAGGATCATTTGTGGGTCATGATGGGTCATAATGATTCATGGTCAACCTATATCTAAAGAACAGGTGGATCGATTTTAACGAAATTTTGTATGCAACATTTTTTTTGGCACGATAAAATCATTGGACTAGATTACACCTTCGAAAAATTTCGATTAATGGGTCATTTTGGGTCATAAAGAGTCTGGGTCAAACTATTTATATTTAAAGAACGGCGTGATGGATTATAACGAAATTTTGTATGTGACAGTTTTTTGACATGAGAAAACTAATGGGCTAAATCACATGTTTGAGAGATTTCGACTATGAGTGTGATTTGTGGGTCATGATGGGTCATAATGGGTCATGGTCAAACTATATCTAAAGAACAGGTTTTATCGATTTTAATGAAATTTTGTATGCAACATTTTTTTGGCACGATAAAATCATTGGACTAGGTTACATGTTTGAAAAATTTCGATTAATGGGTCATTTTGGATCATAAAGAGTGTGGGTCACGCTATGTATAATTAAAGAACGGCAGGATCAATTTTAACGAAATTCTGTATGTAACAATTTTTAGAAACGAGAAAACTAATGGACTAAGCCACATATTCGAGAGCTTTCGATTATAAGGGTCATTTGTGTGTCTTAATGGGTCAAGGTCAAGCTATATCTAAAGAATGGGTGGGTCGATTTTAACGAAATTTTGTATACAACATATTTTTGGCATGAGAAAATCATTGGGGTAGGTCACATGTTCGAGAAATTTCGATTAGTGGGCCACTTTTGGGTCATTCTAATTTTATCTAGACAACGTTTCGCGCAATTTTGATTAAATTTTGTATTTTATCGTTTTCGGTCACAAGAAAATCATTGGGTTAGGACAATTGTGATTTGAGAAAATTCGATCAATGGGTCATTTTGGATTATAAGGGGTCAGGGTCAAACTAACTATATCTAAAAAACGGCTCAATCGATTTTATCTAAATTTTGTATCTAATGTTTTTCGGCATGCTAAAACTAAAGAGCTAGGCCACACGTTCGAGAGATTTCGATTATAAGGGTCATTTGTTGGTCATGATGGGTCATGCTAATTTTATATAGAAAATGGTACTCACCATTTTGACTATACTTAGTATTATATCGTTTTTGAGCAAGAGAAAACCATTTGGCTTGGACACATGCTCGCGAAAATTCTATTAGTGGGTCATTTTGGGTCTTAATGAGCTAGAGTCATTCTAATTATATATAACAACGACTCAATCAATTTTACCTAAATTTTGAAACAAAACGTTTTTTGTCACGAGAAGACTATTGGGCTGAGTCGCATGTTAAACAAAATTATATTAGTGGGTCATTTCGCTTCATTGCTGAATGCTGCAAAGCTAATTTTTCCTAAAAAATGGCTTAAACGATTTTGATTCAATTTTATATTCTACTGTTTTTGATTACCTGAAGGCGATTGAGCTATGTCACATGCTTGATCAAATATGATTAGTGGCTCATTTTGGGTAATACGGGTCAGGGTCACGAGAATATGGCAAAAGCCAATAACTTGGTGATATTTGACAAAATATTGGCGACATATGGCCAAAAAATCGACTATAAAAATTACGAAAACCAAACACGTATTTGGAGCCAAATGAAAGAATGCCTCCAAATTTGGCTATATCTAGCAAAAAATATTGTCTTTCAGAATGTAAAGAATTTTTTTATGCATTCTTAAGAGGATTCGAGATGCATGCTTAAATCAATCAGAGTCGAGCTAAAAAAGTAATTTAGATCGATGTTCTTTCGTTGTAAAATTAAAAATAAAATAAAATTTATAAATATGCGCATAAAAACATAGTTTTCTTATTGATTGTTTTTCTAAATAATACTATTATAAACATGTTTTACAGTAATAATACAGAGTTAATGATACAGTGAAAATACTATATCGAGTTGAACACAAAGTTAATTTTGACCGAGCTAAGCTCGGTCTCCCCTGCTAGTTCATTTCTAAATTGAACAAAACAAATTTCATCACCGTATCTAAAAATCCCACAGAGATATTAAATCCCAAAATCCTCAAAAATTCCTGACTTACACCACTTTTCCCTGCCTCTAAACTGTGATTTCTTAACTCAATTTCAACGCTTGTTAGGGCACATTCACAAATTGCAATTTAATAAAAATCGGTTTAAGATAGCGCTTTTTCTTTGGACATAAAATAGCAGCGTATAGTTTTTACGCTAAATTGGTATACCAGACGTCTGCCCGGGTCAAAATATCTAGGTCAGGTCCGAAACCGACCCATAGGAGGAAAAGTTCGGCGTGGCCTGAAAAAAATGTCAACATCATAACCCGGACCGGTCTGGAAAATAGTTTAAATTATAGCCCGGTTCAGTTGCAAATTTCTACATAGTTTTTTAATTCGGCGTGGGAAAAAATGTTTCATATGGAGGAGTTCTGACCAAAAAATTCTTTTATAGCTTTTCGTTTTTTATATTTATACTTTTTATTATTAAAGAAGCGCCAAAGGCTGTAATGTATTTATTTTATCAATGAATCTCTATTTATATGTAAATGTTTGACTTATATTTTAATATCGTTAATCCATATCCCATGCGTTTGGAGACTCTGAAAAATATTATACACTAAAAGCTTTTAAGACGGAATCACATAAGAAAGAAAAAATACGTTATAGACAGATGCTCTCCCAAGGAGATGTAATTGGAGCTTATTTTCTTTTCAGGTACTATTGCATTTATTTTGCATGGATCAACATATTTTCCGTTTAAGGCAGAAATCCGTCATAGGCAGATTTTTTTTTCACTGGTTTTATTGTATTTAATTTTTTTAGCCTTTGAATAATCTATTTAAAAAAATGAATTTTAAAGGTATTTTTTTTTGTAAAATAAATATTTTAAAATCTATATGTTTTTCGTAAAAAAATCGATTGAGCCGAATTTTATTTATTTTATGCACGCATTAAGTCAGTCAGAGACAGTGATTTTAATAAGGGTTTTGTCGAGACCGTGTTTAAAAATTTCATCCAGAGTGCACCTAAGTTGAAGGAAGTAGTCCCCTCATTTATGAAAAGTTCGCTAGGCCCGGCCTGGCGGGTCTTCAGAAAAAAGTAACATCTCGGTCCTGGCCCTACCTGGGCCCAGAATACAGATTTTTTAACATCCTCTGGAGGACGATAAAAAAGCCTGAAACTGTCGGAGGTAAATTTAAAAAGAAAAAAAAAAGACTTAATCTGCATCTTAGAAAAAGCATTTTTTAAAATAACTGACAGACATTTAAACAATACACTTCGTTTTTCTGCATAATGAATTTTTTTATCCTCTATTTCTTGTCTTTAAATTATTAAATGTTAAGAATTTTTTTAAGAAAAAAGAACTTGAAACATGTCATTTTTGATTTTTTTACATTAGTTTTGTTTCGGCAAATTTGAAAAAATGTTTACTTTTGAAAAAATGTTTGCTTTTGAAAATATGATTTTTTAAAAAATTATATTATTTTTTCAATAAACATTTTTAATAGTTTTAAAATTAATATAAAAAAAACCTTGGAACAAAACTAAAATCAGATTTTCATCTTTAATTAAATGGAAAGAAATTGAAATCCGATAAATAATGTTACGAGTTATAACGATTTTTTATTGTCCCATTTAAACCAGTACTAACGACATGAAACTTTTACAAATTGTATGAGAAATTTTAGAATGTGATTTTCTTTGCAAATTATAAGACTAACCATCACAAAAAAAAGACAAAAAATCAAAAATCTAACTCAAGAAATAGATTTTTTACGTGTTTTCAAGAACTGTTAAAGTAACATTGTTTTTTTTTAATTGCGCACATTTCAATTTGTGTCTAATCCCTTAAAACCTGATGAATTTTTTAAACGGCTATAACTTTGTGAATTTTGGAGATATGAAGATGCAACTTTTTGTGTCTTATTCAGGACTGAATAAGGAAAGTTTTCCTAATTGGAATTTTTGTCCTACGGGGGCCGTATAAAAATTTAATTTTCGTAACTTTTCAACTAGACCCCCCCATGGAGTCGCAATTTATCTTATCAAAAATTTCACATTTTTTTATGAATTTTTGCAGTTGGAAGTATGGATCTAAGGGCAATATTTAAGGAGATAGCCTATTGTTTCGATATTTATGACTCACCCTGTATACCTAATCTTTGAAAAGAAAGTTTGATAAAAGTACTTATCGTATTTTAATAAAAAGCTGAGGAAGTTGAACCAGATTGAAGTTTTTTTGTAAAAAAAAAGAAGTTTGAAACTTTAGTAACCTATCACAGGAAAAACGGAGTTATGAATAAGCTGATATACATTATTTTAAGAAGTAGGGACAAAGTTTTCAAAATTTAAAACCTAAAAGACATCAACGGTTTTTTATTAAATGGAATATGGCCAAGTTACCGCTTTGGTCTCTGCTTACCTAATATTAAATATATCTGTGCAAGGTATCTGTCTTCAGTAATTTTTAATACATTTTAAATAGCTGAAAATTGCTTATGAATTCGGAAGCCAAACTAGTCTATCCTAACTCCCACATGATAAGCTAAATTTCCTAGGCCAAACTAGAGTATCCTAAGGCTCATAGTATAAACTAGTTTTTCCTAGACTAAATTAGTTTGGCCTAATGCTCATATGATAAACTAGTTTAGTCTACTATTAATTGGTCTCAACTAGTTTATCGTATTCCACTTCAATTTGGCAGGATTTTATAGAAGCTAAAGACCGCCTTGCCGCCAACTTTCTAGTTTATCTCTGCCCAATGCAATTTCAGGTGTTTTCAGCTCACAGGCTATCAAAGCCGGAGATCTAATGTGTCCGCAGGTTCTGTATGTATGTACGTAACGCGATAAATCTTGATAGAAATATCCAATTTGCTAAAAATTTTATACATAGATTCATTCAGATAAGGCTTTTCGCTGATTAATTTTGCGAGTCAATTGAATAAGATTAAGGGGGGGGGGCGATGGTTGACGGAAGGTTATGGTAAGCGATTATAAATTGAACTGTTTTTGCATATTATTTAGGATTTATAAATTAAATACATCATATACAGGGCTACACAAAAGATCCTAAGTACATCTCTATTTATTGACGGATATTGCTGAATTGGAATTTACAATTATGCTGTGCTTTTAATTGAACTATTTTTTAAACATAGTAGCATACATACAAATACATACACTGTCTAAAGTTTTACTTTCTTCTATCTTTAGAAGAAGAAATAATTAGGAGACGGAAGGCTAATTCGCTGCCCCCTTAATTTAGATAAAGGAATTTTACATGCAGAATTATGAGATTTCATTCAAATTTTAGCTATGGGGTCATTCTGATAAGGCTCCTCCATTATTATTTGTGGGTGTAATGTTTAAGTATAAAGAGAGGAGGATTGACAGTAAACTATAGTTTAAGGAAATGGGTTTTTCACGGAAAATTTACCGATTTCTTTTAAATTTTAGATATAGTTTCATTCTGATAAAGGAACTTCCCTAATTAGTTTTGGGAGTTCATGGAGTAAGTACAAAGGGGAGAAGGGGGAGCTTCCTCTAATTTAGCCTAGTTGGTTTATAATTCAGAATTAACCGATTTGCTTAAATTTTAGGTATAGGATCATTCTGATAAGAAGATTCCATGATTATTTGTGGTGTTTATTGTTTAAATATAAAGGAAGGAGGAAATGAGTGTAATCCCCCATACGTTAAGTAAATGTTTCATGCAAAATTTACTGATTTGCATTAAATTTTAGAAATATTTTCATTGCGATAAGGTGCTTCCCTAATTAGTTTTGAGGTTCATTGGTTAAATATAAAAGGGAGTATGGGGGCTCCCCTTAATTTAGGTAAATTGGTTTTTCATGCAGGAATAACCGATTTGCTTAAATTTTGGATAGAGTTTCATTGTGACAAGGCGCTTCCTTGATTAATTTTGCTGATTCTTTAGTGAAATATAAAAGTAGAACAGATACTTCCTTAAATAAGGTAAATGGATTTTTATGCAGAATTATAAGATTTGCTACAATTTGAGATATAGTTTCTTTCTGATAAACTGGGGTTCTGAATTATTTTGGGGGTTAGTAGTTAAGTATAAATGGATCAATGGGGGATTACCCCTAAGTTAAGTTAGAAAAACGGGTTTTTATGGAGAATTATAAGATTTGCTTCGAATTTTCGATAATTATTCAGTTTAATGACGTATGTCTCTGATTGTTTTAGGATTCAATGATTAAGTATAAAAAGGGGAATGGGGCAGCTAAACCCCCCTTACTTTATTTTTCGAAGAGCATTATTCCCTCAAAAAAATGAGTGCGTATTATACGAATATTGTAAATAGCCTGTCAACTCAATGCCACCAGTTTAACTGGGCAATATTCTTTTTATTATTGATCCTGACTGCCATTCCGTTGCCAGTCTTGTGGAAAGTAGTTTTCTCATCATACCTCTATAACACATTTTTTTCGAAGGGGAGTTATATGCTGTTAGAGGACTGCATGGTCTAAAATTTCGAGGCTGGTTTAAAACTCGGTGTAAAATTTAAAAGTTCAGTCCGAGCTCGGCCGGTCAGTTCACATTTTCACAGTTAACGGCTTGGCCCGGCCAGTACAGAAAAATATGAAAATCGGTTCGGCTCGGCCCGATCTGGTTTGACTCAATTTCTACTAAAAATTCCAATTTTACTTAACATCAGAGATGTATTGGAAGGTATACGGAGGTATACTCTGTATACCCTCTGGGTGTTTTAAAGGAAGACCGAATACACATAGAGAATACACTCTGTTTCTCTAGGAAGCTATAGTATGCATACTCTAGGGTAGACCCTCTGCCTTGAGCGTATATCCTCTGTTATTTTTTCGACAACATCCCTGCGTTAACATACAATTAAGATTCCTTTAATGAATACTGCATATATATTTATGGGATAAACATACAATATATTTTTAAATTACTAGGGGGGCTCCGCCCCCCTGCTCGCTAGAATCGCCAACCCCCCGCGTAATCGCTTCGCGATTCCAAGTTGTAGGCTACCCCTGCTTGCTGCACTCGCTAATACCCCATGGTATGAATAAGCAGTTGCACACCTTTCAAACGATGTGTCACACGACTGGTGTTGTAAAGAAATTAAAAATGTGCCCCCCCTGGGGGCAGAGGGGGGGGGGTGACACACAAGACATCCATAATATGAATAAGCAGTTGCAGACCTTTCAAATGATGTGTCACACGACTGGTGTTTTAAAGAAATTAAAAATGAGCGCCCTCTGGGGAGAGCAGAGTGTGGGGGTGACACACAAGACATCCATAATATGAATAAGCAGTTGCAGACCTTTCAAATGATGTGTCACACGACTGATGTTGTAAAGAAATTAAAAATGTGCTCCCCCCTGGGGGGCAGAGTAGGGGGTGACACACAAGACATCCATAATATGAATAAGCAGTTGCAGACCTTTCAAATGATGTGTCACACGACTGGTGTTGTAAAGAAATTAAAAATGTGCCCCCTGGGGGGCAGAGCGGAGGGGGACACACAAGACATCCATAATAAGAAAAGGCAGTTTCAGACCTTTCTAAAGATATGCAACACGAGTGCTGTGGATAAAAATTAAAAAGGTTCCCCTTTGGGGGCGGGGGGTGCAAAGTGAGGTGCGACGTCCCAAACATGCATGATTGGAATGAGCAGTTACAGTTCTTTTAAACTATATGGGGGCTCCGCCCCCCTGATCGCTACGCTCGCTAATCCGCTGCGTAATCGCTTCGCGATTCCAAGTTGTAGGCTACCCCTGCTTGCTGCGCTCGCCAATACCCCATGGAATCGCTTCGCGATGCATAGACGGAGCCCTTTCCTGATTGGTCTATTCGACTAATGGAAGGAGTGGTCCACCCGGACTCGTTATTTCCGGAAATCTTACACATCAGCATCATTCCAGGAGACAATTCCTTTTAAGGCTAGTTTTTTTTTTACTATAGCAGGACAATGGTGCCTCTTTTGTATGCATGTGGTGAATTTTGTATATCTTAAATTATCGATTCAATTCTTAGAAGTATTTTTGTGTTTTATATTTAACTTTTAAATTGGGTCTAACAATAATAATAAATATTCTCCTAGTTTTATTGATAGCAAATCAATTTAATTTGCTGATTTTAAAATCTACAGTATTTATGCAAGGACTAACAGAAACTGAAATTTAATGAAAATCCATGAATTAGATCTGGAAATTGAGCTATTGCGAAAATCATGAAAAATGCTGCATAGTTGCACCACCTGTTGAGCAGAAATTAATCAGCCAAAACATGTAATCAAAAATTAATCAGCTTCATTCCATATCAGGGACTAACTGAAGATAGATTGTTATTACATTCCGTGCATTAGTTCTTGATATAGAGCGCCTACAAAATTTGTGTCACAGACGCAAAGACAGAATACTTATATCTCAAGGAATACTTATATCTAAAAATCTCATATTGTAAAATCATGTTTTTTGTGATTTCTGACCCCTAACACGTGTAAATCCGTCGAAAACCAGAATTCGAAATTTTTCATGAATCCAGTAATTTCTTCTTGTAAACATAGAAGAAAGTGAAATTATATTAGTCAGATGTGGCAATCTCAAAACTTTCTTCAATCTCATACATGTTAATATTTCAAAAATTGATATCACTGTGCCAAAATTAAATGGCAATTTATGAATGGGAATTTTTATTGAACCTTCCAAATTTTACCTGAATATAATTTCTTATTAATTCCTGTATTTAATTATTAATTTCTTATTATCCTTAGTAATAACTCCTTAATCAATTTCCTTTTTATTAATTCAAGGAATACTTATATCTAAAATTTTATGAAAATCCGTCCATTAGTTCATGAGATACAGCGACTGTAAAAATCGCGAAAAAGGCAACATAACAAGGCCATCTGTTAGGTGATATACACCAAAAATTAATCAGATCCAGTTTACATCAAGGTATAACTGAATCTAAGGTTTTTGGGAATTAGTTCATTAGTTCTTGAGAGTTCTTGAGCTACAGCGCCCACAAAATTTATGTCACATACAGGCAGACAGACTCACAGAAAGACATTTTGTAAAAAAACATGTTTTTTGGACTATCAGACCTCTAAAACGTGTCAGTCTATCGAAAATTTTCTGGAATTTAATTATTTCTTATAAAGATAGAAGAAAGTAAAAATTTAAACTATGTATGTATTTGTATGAATACTACTATGTTAAAAAAATAGTTCAATTAAAAGAACAGCATAATTGTAAATTCCAATTCAGCAATATCCGTCAATACATAGAGATGTACTTGAGATATTTTGTGCAGCCCTGTATATGATGTTTTTTATTTATAAACTCTAAATAATATGTAAAAACTGTTCAATTTAAAATCGCTTACCATAACTGAAACTGCACTTCCAGCAATTATTCTTCGTAGGGAGTACTGAAACCAAATACTTTTCTGTATCCGTGTAAAGGAAAGATAAATGATATGCACACTATCTTCCATCGAAAGAGCCCTATACCACTCCTTAGAAATATGCTTAAATTTTAATAGGTTTAAAATAGTATCATGTCATTAGAACACAAATCAAACATTTTTTCCCATAGACCGTAATGCAGAGGAATTATTTTGAGTGTCTCTGTAAATTAATTTTTAGTACAGAATACTTCAGTTTCAATAACAAAGAAGCCATAGTAGCACATAAATAACTTATTTCAATTTCAGGACAATTTGATTATATTTATGTGAGTTAAAGGATGGACAGATAGACAAACCGATGGAATTGTTCAGGACGGCCAATTATCAACAGTAGAATTATAGGCCCGAAGGGGGGGGGAGGAGATATCCTCCAATTTTTATAATGGAATTTAACCTGTATTTATGCAAGGTTTGAAAAAAAATCATGGTAAACTCCGAGCTATTAGGCCAACGAGTGTTATTAAATTTGAACCCAGCACCGCCGGTTCCACCACATTTCCTGTCTCCGGAGGTGAATGTCCCCCCCCCCGAGCTCCCTCCTAAATTCAACACTACCCTTTACCATTATTTAATTCAATTCTTTTGTACGGTTCTGTAAATGAATAATAACTATACTTTTCACCGCATATTTTACAGAAGGCATAGTTTAGTGCATTTCGTAAATACATATAAATATGAATATGTTTGACAGTGTGTAGCATCTTTAAAATTCATTTGAAACGACTTTTTCCCATAGGCCGTAATATAACGAAGCACTTTTTACTGTCCCTGTAAATAAACTAATCATGCTAGAAACTTTATTTGCAATAGGATTTATACTAGGGTAAAACGTCAATAACTTAAAAAATTTTCATGGCAATCCGAGTACATTTACGAAAGTTAGAGCGCGGACAGACGGACAGACAAACCGAAAAAAAACTATTCAACTCTGCTATAAAGTGTTAACAAGTAAGAAAAATCATGCGTTAAGCATAGATTATGAAGCACTTTCCAACACTTAATGAAATCTTTAACAAAACTTTGTTATTTAGGGAAATAATAGTGTATAGCCAAATATACCCAAATATGTATTCCAGTACATTAGTACAGCCTTGTATTTCATATGTCAGTTCATATAATGGGAAAATTTAGCTTAGCAAGAAAATACCCAGTAGTTTGAAATTTCTTTTTCAGCAATTCATACTATTAGATGGAAACATACTTGAATACTTTTGTTCAGCCCTGTAGTTTACATTGTACCTTTATTACACGTCAGCATTAGGCTAATATTTATTGTAAACTAAAACACTTTTAAAACAACTGAAATCACATTCTCATAAATCATCATTCATAGGCGTCCATATACCGAATTCTTTGCGTGGCCCTGTATATCCCTTTATCTATATTCTGCAAACATTTCTCAGTAAATTGAATGCAGCTCAGCATAAAAATGCATTGCTTATTTAAGAACCACGTTTAAATAATTTACACTCATATTCAGTAACGTTGGTGAGCTCTTTTGGGTAGCCCTGTATATCAACTATAACATTTATACACACCATATAATGTGCATATATTTAGCGAAATATAATGGCGAATATCATAATTGAAATGCATTTCATCCCTCCATCAGCGATCATCGGACACATATACGGTACTTCGGAAAGAATGTACTATTTGAAATCTTCTGTTTGGCCATGTAAATGTTATGCACTTTATATTATGCAAGACAGTAGCGTATAATTTATATTAAGCTTCAGTGACATATATCAATTTTATTATACATGAAAAAGCTTAATATATTTAAAATATGTCACACACAATTCCCCCTTTTACTATTATCTAATGGAATTCTTTTGCGTGGCCCTGTAAATGAATAATAGCTACATTTTCACCTTATATTTTATAGAATGCATATTTTAATATGTTTGACAGGGTATAACATCTTTAAAATTCCTTTGAAACGATTTTTCCCCATAGGCCGTAATGTAATAGGAAACTTTTGATTCGCCCTGTAGATAAACTAATCATGGTAGAAACTTCATTTTCAATAGGACTTGTGCTAGGGTAAACGTCAATAACGTCCTAAAATTTCATGGCAATCCGAGTATATTAACGATTTTTCCTCATAGGCCGTAATGTAATGGGAAATTTTTGATTGTCTCTGTAGATAAACTAATCATGGTAGATACTTCATTTTCAATAGGGTTCGTGCTAGGGTAAACCTCAATAACGTATAAAAATTTCAAAGCATTCCGAGTATATTTACGGGAGTTATAACGCGGAGAGACGGACAGACAAACCGAATGCATAAGCACTTTTCAACTTTGTTGGAAAGTGCTAAAAAGAAGAAGAATTTGACTTCTTGCACTGCATGCGTAGAATAAGCACACCAAAAAGTAATGAACAACAAAAAAAAAAAAATTAAGAAAATAATAGTTATAAATGTTTTCGTTTGAACATCTGTAAAATGGTTCGAAAATTTTCTACTTATCGTATGAATTATCTCTAAATTCAACTGATAATAAAACTGCACATCTGGCATATCAAATATATATTTATTGTGCAATTTTTATCGGAAAATTCTAAAAAGCAGATTATACCTACTCTCTATTGTTGCAGAGTATGAAGGTCATAATGGAAGTTTTTTCATGTCGTATCTTAATTCACCGACAGCGAAATTTTAAAATGGAGGGCCAAAATCACAGTTCGGTGAAATCCAAACACCTCATTAGTCATTGAGTCGCTTCCTTTTCAGAGAACAATTTCTTAGCGATAAGGGAAATGTCGAATTACTCCTTTTTTCGTAAAAAAAATCGTAGCGTCAATTTTGATGTAAATCTTATCTGTTTTCATTTATAATCTATTTTTCACTCTCATTTTACATAATGTCATCAAAATATCTTAATTGAGTTAATTTCGATGGTTTATCGTAAATAAGAACAGACGATAACAATTGCTTCAAAATTTCTTTACCCCTCACTCTTTGTTCAGTGAAGCCATTTGATTAGAATAAAATTTAGTCTTAGTTAATTTTTTTTATGATAGATGGCAGCACTATGAATTCTGTGCTATGTTTTTAAGTCAGAATCAGTGATGTCATAGTTTTAGTTGAAAATGGGACTTAAAGGGGTCAAGAGGTGCTCTTGACTCACCTGTTAATTTTTTAATATATTTTTAATTAACTTCGCCCAAAGTTGGCTGGGGTTATTAATTATTATTTGAATTCATCCTTTCATATCAGATGAAAGAATTAATTAGAAGATTTTCTATAATTGGTTTAAAAGTGAAACCAGAAGTTATAATTCATTGTTGTGCAAAATTTATGTAAAGATCTGTGTTGTGAAGTATTGTGATGTGTTCTGTGTTAAACAAGAATAAAAAATTACAAAAAATTCTCAAGCATTTTCATTGGAATATTTTCAACAGAGAAAAAGTGGAGGCACCTAGGCTAGATTGTGAGTACTTTATTTTTAATGTTCTATGATGCTATAACATAAGTTTAATTTTGCTAGAGAAGTTAGCAAATATAAGAACAATTAAGTTTATTTAAAGTGATGAAATAAGATAAATATTACTCTGCTTTATTATATTTTGATAATTGTTCTTGGAAAGAATAGCATTGTTCTGAAGAATAATATATTGATTTATTTACTTATTCTGAAGTATATTATGATTTATTTGCTTGAGAATTTGAATATTTGATTACTATAATGAATTATTATATTGCATTGAAGAATTTAGAAGATTATTTTTGAATTTATGTACATTTAAGAACAGAACATTCTTCCATTGTTTATATGAAATAGCATTCTTAAGTGATAGAATATTTTACAGAAGTTCTATTTTTGAATTTGATTTGTTCTGTTTTTGAATTTAATTTAGTTTTGGTTTTGAATTTTACTTGATTATTATTGTTTTGAAGCAATTATGATTAGTTATGATTTCAAGGTATATTTTTGATTAGTTTTGATTTTGAAGTATAATTTGATTAGTTTTGTTTTGAAGCTAATTTGATTAAATTTTATTTTGGAAATCATTCTGCTTTAAGTAATTGTATAAAATGGAAGATTATGAAAAAAAGGCAGCTCAAATTAAAATTGAGAGAGGTAGGGTTAAAGGCTCTGTAACTAGATTAGAGAATAGTTTTGAGAATGTGAATACGAAAAATGAAATTTTGATTAGGTTACAGAGATTAGATGATTTACTTAAAGAATTCTTAAGATTAGATTCTAGCTTAAATGATGAAGATTCAGAGTTAGCAGAATTTGAAGAGAGGTATTTTCAATTAAAAACTAAATACCAAAACATATTAGATTCTTTGAATTCTACTGAAGTTATTAATGCTATAACGCACAATTCTACTCAAGGTGGTCCTATTAATATTCCTAATCAGTGTAATATTCGACTACCTAAGTTAAACATTCCAGTATTTTCTGGAAAGTTTTCTGAATGGACAAATTTTAAAGATATGTTTGTTTCCACTGTTCATTCACAAGCAGGTTTAAGTAATATTCAGAAATTTCAATATCTTAAAGGATTACTTTCTGAAGAACCAGCTACATTGATTAAACATATTCCTCTTTCTAATGATTCTTATCAAGAAGCGTGGGATAAATTGCTAAACCGATATGACAAAAAGAAACAAATAGTAAATTCTTTGATTAAATTAATTTTAGAACAAAAATCAGTTCTGCATCCAAATAGTATAAACATCAGGAATTTGTTGAACATAAGTGATGAAGTTATTAGGGGTTTAAAAGCTGTTGGGGATGAAGCTACAAGTAGAGACCCATGGCTAATATATTTATTATTCCAAAAACTAGATCCTGAAAGTAGAAGACTGTGGTCTATTGAAAGTGCAGAAAATGAATTTCCCTCTTTACAAGAATTTTTTGATTTCTTAAGTGTAAGATGTTCTTCTTTAGAACTCATCTCTAGCAATGGAAATGATATTAACATTCCAAAAGCTCAAATTTTGTAGGTTCCAAACATAATTCAAATGACAAATCAAAAGTTTGTTTAAAGTGTCAAGGAACACACCCACTGTATAAGTGTATCAAATTTAAATCCATGGATGTTGCTGCTCGAAAAAACTTTATTAAGCGTAATAACTGTTGTTTTCTTTGTTTAAACTTGCATAAAGTTAAGGAATGTCCAAATTCTCATTTAAAATGTTTTAAGTGTGAAAGTAAGCACAATACACTGTTACATGAAGAAAATAAAAGCAATAATACTTGCTCTGTTAAATTTGAAAATAAAGTAGTTCCCGATTCATCTGAGAATAAGGATCATCAGTTAAATGAAAATTATGTACATCAGTCAACATCTCATGAATTGCAAATTAATTCTAGTGCTTCTTTTAATGACTCTAAATGTGTTTCTTTTCTACCTACTGCTAAAGTTTTGCTATATGATAATGAAAACAAAGCTTACTCTTTTAGAGCTTTGCTGGATTCTGGATCAGAATGTTCGTTTGTCAGTGAGAATGTTATAAGAATTTTAGGATTAAAAAGGAAGAACGACAGAATTCTTTTAAATGGAATTACTGGAGTATCAGCTGGACAAACTCGAGGTTCAGTAACTCTCAAAGTTGGATCAAAGCTTTCAAATGAATCCTTAAAGGTACAGGCATACATTCTGCCTAAAGTGACATCTCAATTACCTGCAGAATTACTTGATACAAAAAATATAGATTATCTTAAGAATATTACCTTAGCAGATGAAGATTTCATGAAACCGCAAGAATGTGACATTATTCTAGGATCTGACTGTTTCTTTACAATTTTAAGATATGGTAGAATTGTTAGTACTGAGAATGAGCCGATTGCCCAAAATACTATGTTTGGTTGGGTGGTAGCTGGAAAATTGCAATCTAATTGTAAATATTCTTCTAGTATCAATTCACATTTTCTTAGTGTAAAAAATGAATTAAGTGTTGATTTATTATTACAAAAATTTTGGCAGGCCGAAGAAATAGATATTAAAGGTCCGCATTTGTCTGAAGAAGAAAAATTTTGTGAACAACATTTTTGCTCAACTTATAAGATAACTCCAGAAGGAAGATTTCAAGTTAAGTTGCCAGTTTTTAAAGATGTCATAACATTAGGAGATTCTAAATCTATGGCAGTTTCACGATTGTTTGCTATGGAGAAAAAATTTCAGTTTGATAAAAATTTTGAGAATGAATACAGAAAATTTATGAATGAATATGAAGATTTTGGTCACATGACACCTATTGACAAAAATTCAAGTCCTACAAGCAACAAAGTATACTACCTTCCACATCATTCTGTTATAAAAAGTTATTCTATTTCTACAAAGTTACGGGTGGTGTTTGATGGTGCATGCAAACCACCTAATGGTAATTCTTTGAATTCTGTTTTGGCAGTTGGACAAATTCCTCAACCAAATCTCTTTACAGTTCTTATTAGATTTAGAACAAATCCTGTTGCTTTTACCGCTGATATTCAGCAAATGTATAGACAAATTCTGATTGCTCCAGAAGATCAAGATTTACAACGTATTATTTGGCGAGAATCAGCATACTCAGATTTAAAGGAGTATCGTCTGCAAACTGTCACTTATGGAACAGCATCAGCTCCATTTTTAGCAACTCGTTGCTTATTTCAAATTGGAAAGGACATAGAAAACGATGATCCTGTTACAGCTTCAATTATTAAAGATAGTTTCTATATTGATGACTGTATGTCAGGTTCAATCTCAAGTGAAGAAGCTATTAGAGTGATTGATAAACTTTCACTGGCTTTAGAAAATAGAGGTTTTCATTTACGGAAATGGAGGTCTAATTCTTCTGATGTATTGACTCATTTATCTTCAAATTCTCTTGAGTCAACAAACTTAGAAATTCATCCTGATGATTGCTCCAAAGCCTTAGGGCTTAGTTGGGATTCTACAAATGATGTTTTCATCTTTAAAGTTAACTTACAATTTGATGATAACATAACTAAAAGAAAATTTCTTTCAGAATCAGCTAAATTGTTTGATCCATTAGGATTTTTGGCTCCTTGCACTGTTTCGATAAAAATGTTTTACCAGCAATTATGGTTAATGAAGTTAGACTGGGACACTGCTCTTCCGGAAAATTTCCAAGCAAATTGGAAAAAATTCCAACAAGAATTTGAACAAGTTTGTTCTATTCAAATTCCACGATGGATCCAATGTTCCAGTGAAGAAATCATATTGCATGGTTTTTGTGACTCTTCAGAATCAGCATATGCTGCAGTCATCTATGTGGTACAACCTGGTGAAATAAAGTCAAAGGTGACCATATTGGTTGCTAAAAGCAAGGTAGCACCACTTAAACCAGTTTCCATACCACGACTTGAGCTAAATGGTGCTTTATTACTTTCTAGATTATATTCTACACTAGTGACTATTTTGAATACCTTCGTTATTAAGTTTTATGCATGGACAGACTCGCAAGTAGTTCTATCTTGGCTGTCATCTCATCCTAGGTATTGGAAACCTTATGTGGCTAATAGAACTTCCGAAATTTTGGATTCTGTTCCATCTGACTGTTGGAGGTATGTTCCAGGCAAGGAAAATCCAGCTGACATTGCTTCCAGAGGGTTACCTCCCAAGGATCTTCCTGATTGTTCCCTTTGGTGGGAGGGCCCAAAATGGCTTTCTTTAAGTCAAGAACATTGGCCTGAACAACCTCAAATCAAAACTAATTTAGATACTGTGAATAAAGAGAAGAAAAAATCTAAATTTTGTTTTCCCGTAACTGTAAATAATTCTGTGATTGATATGCTTTTTGAAAAATATTCTTCTTTTACTAAAATTGTTGATGTTTTAGCTTTTTGTATTAGGTTTGTGAAAAATTGTAAGCAAAAAGTTGGCAAAATGAACACCAGTCCTTTGAATAAAGGTAAATTTCTTCCTTTATCAATAACCGAAAGAAGACATTCAGGTAATTTGATTATTTTTTATATTCAGCAGCTATATTTCGGAGATGAAATTAGTTGTATTAGATCAAATAGACCTGTTTCTAAAAAAAGTTCTCTTTTTTCACTTAGTCCTTTTATTGATAGTGATGGTTTGCTTAGGGTGGGAGGTAGGCTGAGAAATTCACCCCTCCAATATAATGCAAAACATCCTGTCATTTTGCCAACTCAGCATAAATTAAGTGTGTTAATTGTTAAATATTTTCATGTTATGCATTTTCATGCTGGGTTAAATTTATTAATGGGCATCATAAGACAGAATTACTGGATAGTATGTGCCAGGAAGATAATTAAAAATTGTATCTATAAATGTGTTACTTGCTGTAGATATAGAACAGCTTCTTCCAAACAATTAATGGTAGATCTTCCTCTTAACAGAGTTACTCCTAACAGGCCATTTTCTGCATGTGGAATCGATTATGCAGGGCCTATTAATATTTTGAAATATCGAGGTAGAGGAGCTAAAACTACCAAATGTTATATTGCTTTATTCATTTGTTTTGCCACTAAAGCTCTACATTTAGAGTTGATAAGTGATTTGACTGCTGAGGCATTTATTGCTGCATTAAACAGATTTTGCTCTCGAAGAGGAGCTCCTCAGCATCTATAATAGTGATGATTATCACTATCTATAATAGTGATAATGCTACAACATTTGTAGGTGCTAAGGGGCAACTTTCAGATTTATATAAATTTATTTGTCATATTGAAAGTAATGAAGAAATTTGTTATTTTTTGTCTCAAAGAAATATTGAGTGGCATATGATTCCTCCAGTAAGTCCACATTTTGGTGGACTATGGGAAGCCGCTGTTCGTTCTGTAAAATTTCATATTAAACGTGTTATTGGTAATACTAATTTAACTTTTGAAGAATTTTACACATATTTGACTCAAATTGAGGCTATTCTAAATTCTAGACCGTTAGTAGCAATTGATAATGATAACATAGACAGTATCAATATATTGACTCCATCTCATTTTTTAATTGGAGATGTTATTACTTCGCCAGCTGAACCGGTATATGAAGAAAATTTATCCTTACGGTCTCGTTGGCATATTGTACAAAAAATGAAATTATGTTTCTGGAAAAGGTGGAGTATTGACTATTTGAGCTCTTTGCAAAATAGAAAAAAATGGAGAGTACAAACTGAAAATTTTAAAGTAAATGATATTGTAATTTTGAAAGAGGATAATGTTCCTCCTTCTGTTTGGCCATTAGGCAAAATCATTGAAATTCATCCGGGTAAGGATGGTATAGTCAGAGTAGTGACTGTTAAAACCGTTAGGGGTATCTTTAAAAGACCTATTGTAAAACTTTGTTTACTTCCTTTGCATCAAGAATAACTTCTTGATGGGTGGGAGTATGTTCAGTAAAGCCATTTGATTAGAATAAAATTTAGTCTTAGTTAATTTTTTTTATGATAGATGGCAGCACTATGAATTCTGTGCTATGTTTTTAAGTCAGAATCAGTGATGTCATAGTTTTAGTTGAAAATGGGACTTAAAGGGGTCAAGAGGTGCTCTTGACTCACCTGTTAATTTTTTAATATATTTTTAATTAACTTCGCCCAAAGTTGGCTGGGGTTATTAATTATTATTTGAATTCATCCTTTCATATCAGATGAAAGAATTAATTAGAAGATTTTCTATAATTGGTTTAAAAGTGAAACCAGAAGTTATAATGCATTGTTGTGCAAAATTTATGTAAAGATCTGTGTTGTGAAGTATTGTGATGTGTTCTGTGTTAAACAAGAATAAAAAATTACAAAAAATTCTCAAGCATTTTCATTGGAATATTTTCAACACTCTTTTTCTAATGGAGAAACACGTTCGTGATTTTCACCCATACCACACGACCAATGAGATCGCTGGATCACACCTGACTGTGATTTTGGCCCTCCATTTTAAAATTTCGCTCACCGACAAGCGGCCTTATTCTCCCCTTATCCCGTAGCGGAACGGGATCGGAATTCAGTTCACCCGGAATATAGACTTTATTCCGGTTAGAATGGAAAGAGCTATTCTCCCCTAGTCAGATTCCGGCCTCGGAATAATCGATATATATTCCGCGGCATTTGAAAGGAAGTGACGTCTCAAATTCCAAGGAAGTGTGAAGAAACCAATCAGAATGAATGTTTACGTCAAGCTATTTTTGTTTGTTTATTTTTTTCGTTTAGTTTGAGAGAATGATTTAAGCGCCGATCCAGTGGCGTGGTCGGTAGCGACGGCTCCTCCCACACCGCTGGACCCTGGTTCGAATCCAGCTAGCGGCATGGATGTCTTGTGTTGTCCATGTGATGTGTATTAAAAAATGTATGTACTGTATTACATGTAATAATAAAGTGTTCTGTATTGGTTTCTGTGTATTAAGGATCATTCGAGGTAACAGCCATTGTAGCTTCTAGACCTCAAAACATTGTTCTCTCAAACCCTCTCAAATGATTTAAGCAAAATAATGATTTGTGAATAAATTTGAGTAACTGAATGAATATATAAAGTAAAATAAAACATTTCTCAATGATATATGAAATATTTGTAAAAAAAATTGAGGGGAGGGGGGATCGTTCGCTCAAAAAATTATTATTAAATTTTTAATTTCCATTAAAAAAAAAAAAAAAAAAAAAAAAAAAAAAGATGCAGTTTTTTTATTTTAAATATGAAATATTTCAATCGGATGAATTAAGTATTGATGGAAAATTATACACTGATTCATTTGTTACATTTTCTTTTTATTAATTTTACAGTTTGATAGACAAATAATCTTATGACATTGGATACAAAATTTTAACTTAAATTTGAACCAGTGTACTTATGATCTGTGAATAAAAATATTACAGAAGAAAAATAAATTATATTTAATAAAGTCAGTTTCTTAATGCAATTTTTGATTTATTTCTTTTTCTTTTTTATAATTTATCTAGTAATAAATTTTACACTAATAATGGTACATACCATTTATTACACAAATGAATCAGTAAAAAAGTAATAGCTACTTAAATGCTTGTTTATAGATTTATATTAATACTGTACAGGTATATGAAGAACGGCTTAAATTTACAAAACAATTACAAAATTTTAACTTGAATTTGAACCATTATATTTCATGATTTGTGAGTAAAAATGTTACAGATAAAATATAACAACTGAATTTCTTATTGCAGTTTTTGATTTGTTACATAAGTTTAATTTATTTTTCTTTTTTTATAATTTATGCACTGATTTTGACTTTTTTTTATAATTTATCTAGTAATAAAATTAACACTAATTTAATTAAAATGAATAATAATAGTAATGAAATTTACTCCATATAGTACATATCATTTATTGCACAAATAAACAGTAAAAAATAATAGTTACTTATATGCAAGTTTATGAATTTATAATAATACTGTGCAGTTGAATTTTTAATTTATCACTTCAATACATTTCTTGCTATTATTCTGGGGTGTACCGCAAAAGGAGGGAGGGGGCATAATTTAAGCCATTTTCGCAAATCCCACATATTACTTATGCTTAGTAACCCAATCCCCCCCCCCTCCCCACACACACACAAACATCCTCCTGAAACAAAATCCCGTGAAATCCACTGTACTGTTGACCAGTGGTGAAGTTGTAAATGAAAAACCAACGGTATATGCTTTAAGCAGAGGAGCACCATAGAGTGTACATACTATAGCTTTATTGGTAAAGAGGGTGTATGATGCTTTTTTAAATAATCCAGAAGGTATACGGTATATGTATACACTTCACTACATCTGTTATCATACTTTTGTAGTCTTTCTTTTTTTTTTTTTTTTTTTTTTTTGTTGAACATTATTTTAATGCACATTTCTCATTGAAGTAACATACAGATGCAGATAATGCTAGCATTCCAGGGAAATTTTCTATTCTAGATTAAAAATATATGTTGCTTGTATATTTAGTTTCTTAAATTATGTAAGTTATCTCATTCTTGAAAATTTAATTATCTTTTACATAAAATGATGCAGTGAAGATCTTCGCATGATAGGGGTTATAAATCATTATTATTCATAAATTTTTTTTTCAATGTTTATAAAATAGGTTTAGTATAAGTAAAGGAATATGTAAAAACTGCAAAGCCCAAGAAGTCAAAATAAATTTCATTGAGCAGTTTATGTCCCTTAATAAATTTGATTATTCCATTTAAAATACTTATACTCTGTATTCACAAATACAATAGCTTAAAAATAGGGATGCACCAAATATTCAGAATTTGGCTTATTCGGCCATGTTACCAAATATTCAGCTAGGCCAAATATCAAACTATTCGGTTAAGCCGAATATTCGGCTTGGCTGAACATGAAATTATTTGGCCTGCTGAATATCAAAGTATTCAACTGAATCCAATGCTTAATATAACCTTTTAAAACACATTCTTAAAAACTTTTCACAATTTCTACTTTTAACTGTCAATTTACAAATACATTTAAAATAATTAGAAAGAAAATCATATTTAAATAAAATAGAATGTTTTTAACCGACTTCAAGAAGGAGGTTATGATTTCGACCTGTATGTATTTGTTGTTCACGCATAACTTTCGTAAATATGAACCGATTTTGATAATTCTTTTTTTGTTTGAAAGCGTATGGGGCCCATGTGGTCCCATTCAAATTTCATAAAAATCTGTTGATTAGAACTTTTTAAAAAATTAAAACATTAAAATTCAATATCTTTTCGAAGCAATCGACCAATTAGAAACGTTCATTTTTCATGTTTTTAAGTTACACTTACATAGACACACGATCTTTTTAAAGTGTGAAATCCTAACTGGACAAGGTTCACATTTATTAACAGTGTACACTGTAAAAAAATTGACCCTTTTGCTGCATAATTACTCCCCCGTTTTTATAGAATATCTCTTTCTTGACCCATGAGACTTCTCCACGATAGGCTAAAGTAATCGTTTTCTATAAACGCGGTAGATTGACGATGCAGCAAAAGGGCCAAATTTTTTACAGTGTACACTGTAAAAATTTTGATCCTTTTGTTGTATCGTCACTCCCCCGCTTTTATAGAATATCTCTCCTTTGACCCATGAGAATGCTCCATGATACATTGTTAAAAATTTGACCCATTTGCTGCAGCGTCACACCACAGCTTTTATAGAATATGTCTTTTATGACCAATGAGAATGCTCCATAACACAGTAAAGTAATCGTTTTCTATAAAAGCGGTGGACTGATGATGCAGCAAAAGGCTCAAAGTTTTTGTAGTGTAATTGGGACAAAAGCGTCTGTAAAAGAAATATTTGGGAATAAAATGCTGTCACTCTCTTATAGAGGCAGCCAGGTATAGGTAATGAGTTTCACATTCCTCATCGAATACGCCACCGCTCATTTCTGATTACAGTGTCACTGTAAAAAATGTGACCCTTTTGCTGCATCGTCACTCCCCTGCTTTTGTAGAATATCTCTCTTTTGACCCATGAGAATGCTTCGTAATTGGGTGAAGTAATCGTTTTCTATAAAAGCAATAGAGTGACGATATAGCAAAAGTGTCAAATTTTTTACAGTGTAGGATTCCTCAATATGAATATGACGACACATGTAGCACAGTATATAATTGGTTGAAACGATTCTGGACAAAAACGAGTCACCAAGCATCTTGTTGAGCGAGCAATTTTCGTCAATCTTGTTAATTTCTCATACGAGTACAATCGAATTCTTCCAGGAAATCATCATTAAATTCCATAATAAAAAATGCCTGGCAATGCAATGCACTGTTAAAAAATTGCAACTTTTGCTGCATCGTCACTCCATCGCTTTTATAGAATATCTTTATTTTTATCAATGAGAATCCTTCATAATGCATTTAACTAATCGTTTTCTATATAAGCGATGAAGTGATAATACACTGTTAAAAATCTGCTGCATTTTGTTGCAACGCACTCCGCCGCTTGTATATAATGTCTCTACTGCGACCTATGAGAATGCTCCTTAATACAGTCAAGTAACCGTTTTCTATACAAGCGCTGGAGTGCGTAGCCAAAAAATGCAGCAGATTTTTAACAGTGTACAGCAAAAGTTTCAGATTTTTAACAGTGTAGTTGGGACAAAAGCGTCTGTAAAAGAAATATTTGGGAATCAAATGCTGTCACTCTCTTATAGAGGCAGCCAGGTATTGGTTATGAGTTTCAGATTCCTCGTCGAATCGCCACTGATCATTTCCGATGCCATTACTGCCTAGGTATTAGATTGTTGCTGTTTATCGATTGAAGCATAGTGCGATTTTTGCTAAAATCTTTCTTTTTACTCTTTCTGAGTGAAGGGGGAGTACTTTTGACTGACTACACTAGAAAAGCACTTTACTATACATTAATATATGAAGTCATTTTGCTGCGTGTTCATTTATGGAAGCACTATGTCGCGCTCTTATGTGTAAGGACACTTTACTTGATGGATTGTCACCTTTTGATACCCACTTTCGATGACCGTAGGATTCGATGCAGACTAAGATTTCATAAATGCGGTAGCTTTTCGAAGTGGCAGATCTTGTCTGAAGAAGTTACCATACAAAGAAATTCTTAAGATTCACAACGATACTAACGGATATTGTAAGTGGTTTCAGAAAAGTTGACAATCAAACAGTGACAAGTAAACTGAATACATCAGAACTTAGCAAAGTGCGTACATTAGTAATGCATTGCAAAGAGCTATCGTGTGCCAGTACACATAATTATGTATTACGGTATGCATAACTAAAAAGTAGGAAATAAAATAAGCTTTTTAAGAAAAAAATATCAACCGACTTCAAAAAAGCGCTAAAAAGAATTAAATAATTCTTTAAAATTCTCTAATGACAAAACGTTATCCAATAAGCACACATCGGATATCAGGTACCGGCATAAAAAACGGTTAAATTTAATATGTATAATTTAATGTCCACCAAACATAGATTTTAGAGATAATATTATTTTACAAGAGATGAATTGAGATATTTATGATTTATTTTATGAATATATACATATAAAAAGTAATGAATTACTTTTTGAAGTTGGTGCCAAACTATTTGATGTATATTAAGAATTGTAACTAAATTATGCCTAGTATCATAATTAAAATGGGGGTAATCATTATCGATTGTGATTGTTTGGCACCAACTTCAAAAAGTAATTCATTAATTTTTATATGTATATATTCATAAAATAAATCATAAATATCTCAATTCATCTCTTGTAAAATAATATTATCTCTAAAATCTATGTTTGGTGGACATTAAATTATACATATTAAATTTAACCGTTTTTTATGCCGGTACCTGATATCCGATGTGTGCTTATTGGATAACGTTTTGTCATTAGAGAATTTTAAAGAATTATTTAATTCTTTTTAGCGCTTTTTTGAAGTCGGTTGATATTTTTTTCTTAAAAAGCTTATTTTATTATATTATTTATTTGCTGTTTGTTAAGTATAACTTAAAATTAACCCTGAAAAGGATTAAAATGATGATTTATTAGGATTCTCCATAGGAATAAATGATGTGCAGATGCAAGTTCCTAAATTTTGTTTAGTAAATAATCTGTTTCTTGTTTTTCCCTAATAAAAGTCCTTAAACAAGAAAGGAAAACTTTTGAGATTAGTAATAGCCATCAAGGCGGACAGTTTTTATCCATGAAACCATAATCAACTTTATTGAGTTAAAAGTACATTGTATTTCACCTCACTCTAAGTCAAACATGTGTTTTCGTTTGTTGCTTTAACAATAAATAAGGTACCATAACTATATTTTAAACTTATATACTTTGATTCCATACAATTTGATGTGATGGGAAGGGTGGAAAATGCCATCGTTCATAAGAAAAGAACTATGAGCTGGACATTCTTTTATTCAGAATTTCCCTTTTTCATTATTTCTCTTTGATTTTAAAATGTTTGTTTTAATTTGTTCAAGAAACCATGAAATTAAAAATTTTAATAATTAAAAAAGTCTTATAATTGTGCTTCTTAAATAACTCAAGGGAGATTTTTTTTTTCACTATTAAATGTTCTTATTAAAAGCTCTTGTTTATCCAAATGTAAGTTTTTTTTAATTAAATATTATGTAAAACTGTTTTAAAAAATAGCATTTTAATACCTCTAAACTTTGAAATGTAAAAAGTATTTGGAAAGCAGAATATTCAGTATTCGACCAAATAGTTACTATTTGGCTGACCGAATATTCGGCATTCGTCCAAAATCACTATTTGGTGCATTCCTATTTAAAAATATCTGTTTGTAAATGGTTAATTTAATAATTTTGCATTTGAATATATAAACCAGTAGTATAAACTTGTTTTGTCTAAAATCATCTAAATATATCAAATTTTATATTCGATATTTAACTATGCCATAAGTGAACATCATTAAAAACATCATATGATATTAATTAATGATTTTTAAATTTAAATTAATTAATTATACTATCTTAAAATTTTAGAATTGTTCCATTTGTATAATTCAGTGAATAGTTTGGCGATTTGTACAATTTGACAAAATTGGTCTATGGGCAAGTAGTACCAAAAGTAATATATATAGTATATATGTTTGAAACTGACACATATCACTAATAGCCAAAAAGTATTTCCCCCCCCCCCTTTTTTTTAATGTAGCAGAGTCGAGAAAAAAAAATCAAAGAATTAAATTAGCTATTAAGATTAAATAATTATTTCTGATTAATTCAAGAACAACCATTTCATTGAAATAAATTACGATTATCAATATTTCAGATGAATAATGTTACAGTCAAAGATCGATAATCTGCAATTTTCTATAACTCGTGTTACTTTACGAATGTAAACAATGAAATAAACAATTAAGAAAATTTACAAATTTGGGATTTTTTTAAATCAAAAAAATTGAAAAAAAATCATAATAAAACATCTACTTTTTAAAATATAACTCTTTTATTTTATTAACAGTAAAAAACAAACTGTATTACGGAACATATGTAATTCTTTTTATTTAAATACACATATATATCAATTTTTTAATAAAATAACTTTAAAAATGCATTTTTTTGAGATAGCATGTTAGATTATTAGAGAATTATTAGATTTCATATTTATCTTTTCATATTATTTTGATTATAGAATTAAAACACCGTCTAGAAATAATGAAATGACGTATAATTCATAGTACTCTATAATCTACAATATTCCATAATCTGCACAACCTTTGGCCCCAACTTGTGCAGATTATAGAACTTTGATTGTACTTTTCACATTCAAATTTATTGAAATGATTAATTTTCATTATTATTATTATTTTATAATTTAAAAAGAAAAGTATTTTAAGATTAAAATATACTTTTATAAATGCTGAATTTTTTTCCAATTGATAAAAAATCATCATTGCTTTTTTTATTATTGTTATTTATTTAAAATTCTTATTTTAAAACAATAAAACTGCATGTTTTTTTTGGGGGGGGGGGGCTGGGAGGGGTTCAAAGCTTATTTACAATTATTGCATTATTAAGTAATAAATTAAAGATGGAAAATAAAAAGGATTTCAAATTCTAATTTTTTTCTTTTTTAACATTTTCACTTGAAAAAGAAAACTTTGTTTTAAGATTAAAATATACTTTCATAAATGCTGAATTTTTCTCTAATTTATAAAAGATCGTTTTTGTAATTTTTTTTTTATTCATTTAAAATTCTTGCTTTTAAAGCATCAAAACTATGTTGTTGTTTTTTTTCGGGGGGGGGGGGAGAGTTTATTTACAGTTATTGCATTATTAAGTAATAAATTGAAGATGGAAAATAAAAAGGATTTCTAAAATTTCATCATCGATAATTTTTTAGTAAACATTTATCATTTTTGACGTGACAACGTCTTGTAAATTGGTTTGCCGGGAGACACTTCAAGAAACTGCGTTACGTTACGTTACGCTCCGCTCACGATACGTGCTCACTTTTCTCTTAACTTTTTCCGGTCACTTGTGGGACCATTTTCTGAACGTGAATGTGAATTCGCTGCAAGGAAGGGGCGGTGCTTAATAGGAATTTTAGATAGTATCAAACTAAGACGAAATACGTTATGTATTAGTTATTAGTATAAAGTACAAAGAAAATAAGTGTAGTTTATTTCGTAATTCGGTGGTATATTATGGAAAACTAATGATATGTGATTAGTGAAAGCCATTTTACTTTAGTTATATTCTGCTCATTGAAAAATTCTTTAATATGCTGTTTACAAAATTCAACATTTGACATCAATAAACATGAAGTAAAATGTGTTTAACAAACACAGTGTATTGCAAGTTATTGTATGTATATTTGTATATAAATACGTATGTATGTGTAAAGGTAAAAATAAAATTTTGTTAATATGAAATTCAGTGCGAGATTCTTTGTATAAATTAATGTTTTAAATATAATTCTTTGTATAAATAAATGTTTTAAATTGTTACTATTATTTCATCCTTCTTCCTACTATACGAATGAATATTCACATTAAAATTATTTTACAACTCAAAGTCGTTGTCACGTAAAACTTTCGCCCGTATACCGACTTTACAGGCAACCAATTTTTTTTTTTTTTTTTTTTTTTTTTTTTGTAATTGACTTATTGTTGATAAATATTTTCAAAAGTACTACAGTAGACTCCTTCAAATCTGCATAGCTTAGGACCTGAGATTATGCAGATTTCTGGTAACTATTTTGTTTGCATTTTTAAACAATAACTTAAATGTAATGATGCAATCAAAATTATGATGAATGCTTGCAATATAGTAAAATAATTAAGTAAAGTAAATTGAAGTAAAGTAATAAATTAAAATGGTAAAAAGCAAGATAATTTAAAAAACGATTTAACTTTTAAAACTTAAAAATAATTAATAATGTATAATTAAATATGCACTATAAAGATCAGTTACATTTTCCTTGAGCTATTCAACTTTTCTTTAGCTAATAAATTTTATCTCGGGTTTAGCCAATCTTAATAATCAAAATAATCTCATTAATATAGATATATTTGGTAAAAAGTTAGTGATTAAAATTAATACCAGCAATCCTTTTTTTTTTTCTTCAAATAAATTTATATTTTCTTCAGGAAAAATCATTAGCTCAGTCATATTATCGAGAATTGCTAAAATACATACAAAATGGTATAAAACTAAAAAATTATGTAATTTTGGCTTTATATTTGAATTGAAAGTTCCATTGTTTACATCACCATGACATGCAGATTTAAAGTTGCAAATTTGAGGGAGTCTATTGTATAAATTAGAAACTGAAAACTATTACACTTAATATAAAAACTTAATAAATCAATTTTCTCAATGTTTCCCCCCCCCCCCCCTTCTTACTACAAAAATAAAAACCAACTGGGGAAAAAAAAAAAAAAAAAAAAAAAAAAATCGCTTCATCCAAAACACAAACTATTGAATCCAGTAATCAAGAAATTTTTATAGCGATAGAATAACACAAGAAAAATTAATTTACATTTATTTTAAATAAAAATATATGCTCAATGATAGCTTCAAAATAAATATCAAATATATGAAAACATCAAACATTTTGAAAGTAAATATCATGATATATATTACCAAGATCTGATCATACATACCCATTAATTTATACTTACCTCTAGAGTAAATAAAATAAAAAATAAACAGGTAAATATGCAATCCACATTAATTTATAAACTGGTCTTTTTTTTATTCTTGTTTTTATTATTATAGATTATTTGCTGACTAAAAGCCCAAAAGTAGAAAACATGCTTTTAACTTAAGAGCCAATATTAGTCATGCAAAAAGCTTGAGTTCTAATATTAATTCTCCTGGTTCACAGATTTCTGTTAGAATTTTAAATGATTTCTTTTATATAGAGTACCTGAGATTGATACTTTTCATTATGCATTTGTACTTTTTCGATTTTGGTCATAAATTTTTATTTAACATAAGGATAGTTTCATTTTCAGAATAGGTTCCACAAATGAAACTAGCCTCATATAAACTAACCACAATCAAAACAGAAATACTACAAATGTATACAATAACAGTTATCAATTTCAAGTATATACCTTATGTAAATTATACACATTTATAAATGAGATAAGAAATGTACATAATCTTCTCATAGGTATAACATTAGCATGAGTGTTTCTCTCCATGACTAGTATAGGCTCTTAAGTTGTTACTTCTGTCATGCAAAAGAATGAGAATTTTAATGTTAATCGTATTGGAGGGGGGGGGCATTATTTTCAAATTTCTTGCTTTAACTTTAAAATTTTTGAATGGTTCTTTTGCATAGGATAGCTAAGGACAATCTCTAACCAAGCTAGTTTTTACTTTTTTGATTTTGGTTACAGTTTTTTTCATATAAGAAAGTTTCTATTTTAGAACTGGTTTCCAAAAATAAAAGTGACTAAATTAAAAATACTTGTAAACAAATTGAAAAATGGTTGTTGTATAAATCTACTTAAACTATTCAATGCAAAAAAAAAAAAAGAAAGAAATATTTAATTATGTCAGAATGAACCTATGTACAAAATTTAGAGCAAATCGGATAATTGTGCATGAAAAACCTATTTACCTAAATTAAGGGAGAGATTACCCCTCTCTCTATGTCACTCCCTTTATACTTAATCAATGAACCATCAAAACTAATCAGAGAAGGGTTTTATGAGAATCAACCTATATACAAAATTTATAACAAATCTGATAATTCTGCATGAAAATCCAATTTATATAAGTTAAAGGGGTTAGATCCCCCAATCCCCTTTTTATACTTAATCAATGAATCCCTAAATCCAATCAAGGAAGCACTTTATCAGAGTGAACCTATATAGAAAATTTAGAGCAAATTGGATAATTCTGCGTGTAAGTAAAACCCATTTACCTGAATTGACAAGGGGTTTTACCACATCCCTCACTTTATACAAACCAATGAACCACAAAAACTAATCAGAGAAGTTTCTTATCAGAATGAAACTATATACAAAATTTAAAACAAATTGGTGAAATATGTTTTATTTAGCTTATTTTTTATTGACAAAAAAAAAAAAAAAAAAAAGGACAAAAGCCATTTTTTGACCCCATGTTATCATCATTAAAAATGTCATAATCTTCATTATCACAAAAAGTTGTTGAGCAGGTGACTTGAATAGAGTCTTGTGAAACTTTTATTTTATCCCAATTTTACGTTTAAAAAAAAAAAAAAAAGCAAAGGATGTCCTTGAAAAAAAATTAACATTTAAATTCTTTAACTTCAATGAAGTTTCTTTCATAAAATAAAGTAGTTCTTGCAGTGCTAATGTTTTATGTATAAAAATTAAATGAAACTGTCAGTAAAGTAAGTAAATAAATTAATCAGATTTTAAATTTGCAAAATAATAATAATAATAATAAAGTGGAAAGGAGGGGGGTGGGATTAGTAGTTGAGTAACTCATACATAACTTTAAAATACAGTGAAATAATAAAATTTAATATATAAATTCGATGCAAAAAATATCAATTTGAAATTAAGTGTAAAAAAAAAAAACTTACCGAATATTTAATTTACATTATCTTTAAGCAAAGAAAAAAACATTTTAGTAACTCCAGAGTTATTACAGCAGGATTAAAATTCTAAAATTATTTATTTTTTTTAGTCTTTTTTCTTACTTGAATAAGAGTTTGGCGATCATCCGTAAACATTTTTGGATTAAAAACAGCTAGCAGTCATAAATTGGCATCAGAACTCTTGTCCATTGGCATCAAACCTCTGTGCTTTCCAGAATTTCAGTCTAGCTGGTACACACTCAAAAGCAGAGATCAAATAACACCCCATAATGCTTTTAAAAGTGGCACCGGCTGGACACTATAACTTGTAATCTTTGTCATTAGATCCTATAGACTCTTGCACATGCTTCACAGTGGACAAAAATTGAAAAATCAACTGAAAAATAAAATAAATAATATTACAATTATAATATTAGAGTTTCATCATGTAAGAAATATTTTTCTGTTTCTAAAAAAAAAAAAAACACAAGAGTCTATTAAACATTAAATATCATAAAAAAGAATAACTGACATAATAAAGTTTAAAGGGAGAGGGGGGGGGGGGGAGGTACTTTTCGATTAGCCAAATGCCAGTGTTATATAAACATATATACTAACAGTGTTATCGCTGACAATTGACCAACATTAGTAATTTGGCTAATTAAAAATAAAAAACATTCGCCAAATGAAAAAAGTATTAGCTAAATAGATTTGCCGTGTAGCACAAAAAAAATCTTTAATTCTTTAATATACCCCATTTTTTTCAATATGTTCTAAAATAACCTAAGTTTTTATAACTGCGAAAACGATTGTTATTAATCTAATTTCAACTATCTGCTACAAGTATATGAAAATATGGGTACTTCTAGGTTATCCTGTTGACCAAAAAATTATCGCCAAATTATAAGATTAAATTCCAATAATGGATGATTGTAAATGTCACATTCAATGACATTAAATACGATTCACGTGTTTAAAATGTCATTGATTTTTATTTAGACTTTTTCTTAATATTTTACTAATTATTTGTTTTTTCGTTATTTAAAATGAAAATTTTGTCTATGTATAATTTGGCTATTATTTAAGCAATTTGTATAATTTGGCAAAATTGGTCGATGGGATAACAGAGTAGTACCAAAATATGTATATATTAAAAATATGTATATATGCAAATGTATGAAAAACGGAAAAGAAAAGAAAAAAAAAAGTATAGCAATTTGGCGAATCTAATCGCTTGTTTACTCGCCAATTTGGTGCATTGACGAGCGACAACGAGAACTCTGCTATTAACACTGACATCCCAGCTAACAAAGAAAAGAAAAAAAAAGCACTTCAACACAATATAATGCCACTAAAGCCTGTATTTGACTGCCTCTGTATAAAAAAATTGCAAAATAAGAGTGGATGGCATTCTTTCATTGCAGAATATGGAAAATTACTTAAAATTATTGAGGATATAATAAGTTAGATAAAATCAAATCAGATATAGAGAAATGATAACATGTTGAAGTAAGAAAATATTTTAGTAATCCAAGAACAATATTAGATAACAACAAATTTTATTACATAATTCTTGCCTGAATTTTAAGAAAAATTTAATGTAAGTATAATGATAGCGATTTAATAAATAATAAAAATCCTCTGTTTGCAATCATCAACGTGCAACATGAACATAAAAATTTAAACAAATAACCAACAGACACATTATATGCTGATGCAACTTGACAACTCAGAATTTATTTATTTATTTATTTTTTTAGAAAAGCAACAGTTTTTCAGCCTATGCTCAAATTGTTTTGTAATAAATAGTTTGAAAATAAAAAAATTCAAAATTTTGAATTCAAGATCAAAACTGTAATTAATTATAACTTCAACATTTGATCATTTATTAGATATTATAAATATTAAACAAAGACTTAAATATATTATAAAATAAGGATTAAATGTTTAGCCAGCATAAGTAAGTCGTTACATAACTTTATTTATAAAAAATATAGGAAAATATTGTTTCTGCAAGTAAAAGCCAATAATAAAATGCAGTTATTTTACTCACATTAAGTTGTGCATATAAAAGTAATTTAGACCCCCCCCCCCCTACCCCTCTGAAAAAAAAACAAATTTTAGATAACTGTTTACTTTTTGAAAGTAGAATTAGCATTAACCTGGGAGAACTCGCTACATGAGATTTTCTTTCTCCATTGTACCTTTTTTTAAGGCACTTATTTAAAACATTTTTCATTTTAATTAAATTTCAAAATGGGATTTCGATTAGTATTTTATCTTTTTAGTGAATAAAAGTACTAAGCCAAACCAAAAGGTTGATATTAAGTGAATGTAAAGTAAAAAAAAAAAGCAATTGGGCACTGTGAGAGAAATTTTCACTAGTGAGTTCTCCCGGGTTAAAAACAAGAACAGAAAACTAGTTCTAAACATAACAAAAGTAGTAACAGAAAATTTAAAATTTTAGTTATGTGAAGAAATAGTCATTTATTTTAAAATAATGATATAAGATGTGTATACCTATTAGCGAAATATTATTCGGATATTACAAATAATGCAAAAAATTCTTCTAGTAAGGCTGCATAATTTTTTTCATTTCAAATTTACAAATTTTCCACATTATGTGTAAATTTTAATTGACTAGTGCAAAATCAAATTTTTAACCTTCTTTGATACTAATAATTTTAGATTATAAATAAATGCTTTAGATAGCTCAAAGCGACTACTGTAGCCTATATAAAATTTAAATTTATTTGCAAAATATCACATGAAAGTTTGATTGTGAAACTGTAGAGTACACAACACGTATTAAGCATCGGAATGTAAAAATATGAAGCCAATGTAATTTATTTAAGTATATTTCAATAATAACTTTAAAAAATAAATAAACACAAGCATACAAAATATTACTTATGCAAATAAACACACTTAAAGCACAATTTTTTAAGTTATATGAAACTACAAAGGCTATTTAGAAATATTAAGTTCAATTTAATAAAACAAAATTTCAAAATACATAAGAAAGATCGATAATGTTAAATAAATACTGTCAAATATTACCAAGTCATTTAAACAATTCTAATGGTACATCAATATTTAGATCGCATTAAATATATAAATTTACTACATAAAATCTGAATACAATATATATATCGCGTGCAAAAAAAAAGCAGAATCTAAACTAGAATAAATTTTTTTTTAACCATAATACAAAATAAAACTAACTTTTACCTTAATTTCTGGAGATAATAATAATTATTAAAAATCAATCTGCAGGGAAACATTTCCCATTTTGATTCTAAAACTGGGATTAATAAAAAAAATAATCACAAATAATGTAATTTACCTCGAAACACGCAATAAATATTTAACGAATAATATTTGTTTACATCCGCCTTTGCTTATTCCGCTCTCCGAACGATATTTCCATTTTCCATTTACATTTTACATGCTTTGAGGTAGACGCTACAGTTATTCGCCGGCATAACCTCCAATGATCACAAGAAACCACTTAGAACACTTTATTACAGAATATCCGTTATATCCATTATCACAGGGACAACACAAGACACCCATGCCGCTAGCTGGACTCCGAACGATATTCCAGCTACCTCTGACTAGCCGTAAAAAAGTAACAGATATTCCGCGTATTCGAGATGCCTGAATTCCGGATTCCGCCGGATTTTGAGGGGAGAATAGCTCATCTCCGGAATAACATCCGGAATCGCTGAATTCAGTACGATATTCCGATTCCGCATGAGGGGAGAATAAGGGCGTACGCCACCGTTTATACAGTGACTCCAATCTCAATGGTGGCCAATGGCTAATTTTTAAACCGTTACTCATAGACATGTAGTTCCAATTGCAAAAATGCTTTAAAAAAGGTAAAGAAGTAGTTTTCAAGGGATTTAGGTAAAGAAAGAATATTAAAAAAAGACGAAAATTAAAATTTTATACGGTCCGCCGGTCATATAAGTGATGTTAAGTAAATTTTTACCTCTACTCTAACAAATAAGACTCTTATTACTTATTATTGTATTACTTGATGGGGTGATGGAAATTCTTTACTAAATATCACTTATAAGACCGGGAAACCATATAAAAAGTTAATTTTCGTAATTTTTTAATGAAAAAAATTTTTTTAACCTAAATCACTTAAAAAAAACAAATCTTTACCTTTTTTCTAAAGCATTTTTTCAAATGGAACTATATGTCTATGAATAATGATTTAAAAGATAGCCATTGGCCATCGTTGAGAGTGAACACACTGTATAAAATGTTGAGTATTCTGACATATTTTCAAAGTATTTAATGAGCATTCATACGTTGTCATGAAGGGGCTGGATTTGTGTATAAATAAATAAAAAAATGCGATGTGTTGTACGATATAGAAGAATGAATAGATCTATAGTTAGTACCATATTACAATTTTGTCCTTCAAAAAACAACTTTTTAAAAAAACATACGAGCTTATCATTATTCGCTGCATTATTCCTTTTCGTAATAGAAGTAAACTTTTTCGAAACAGGTGTCAATCGTTATCATATTCGCAGGTGTTAGGATATAGAGCAATTTTTTTTTTTCACCCAGTGTTGTTTATTGGATTCATCGATCATTTTAAAGGAGATAAAAAAATTTAACCTTTTCGGGTTTGGTATACTATTAATAGTACATGTTTTTTAATGGAGTATTATTTTGTTTTAAAAAATAATTTTGCTACAATTTAAATGTAGTAATTTTAGTATTTGCTATGCATTTAATATATGACATCATTTATGTTTAGGCATTTAGTAATAATAATAGGTATAATAATTAATAAATAGGTACAATAATAGGTAATAATAATTATTATTTTCTTTATTCTCTTTGTGCTGTTTGCGATTATTTATTTTAAGCATACATTTCAGTCTTTGATTTTAAAATAAAACTTACTTTCCTGGAAGAATCATGTGTAATAAACTGCAAAAAGCATTAGAAAGTTGTAATATAAATTAAATCTTCTTGTAATACAATATTTTCTAAACATCTCCAAAAATTCTCCCTTGGTTTATTGTCATCTAAATATTAATTGGATAGTACACAAATGTACAGCGTTAGTTAAGATTTAAGCAATGAAATATTCGTTAATCACTAATTAATCGATTTAGTGTTGATGCTATTAACGTAGAACTAATTTTTTTCTAAAAACTGAAAAAAAAAATTAGACTCAAAAGGGTTAAATTTCTTTGAAATGTGATACATGTTAAATAATTTTAAGTTTATCTCATATGTCTTATACGTTTAAATTTTAAATTGTTGCAGATAAAACGAAATAGTTAGAAATTCATGTCTAGTAACGAAATATGTTCTTTAGTTCAAGAACGCAATCGATTATGAATATACTCTTTTAAATGAATTCCTGCTTAATCTAGATAAAGGAGTCTTTTTTACAGCTACCTTTATTACAGTTTTTTTAAAAGTGCAAAATCAAAATTCTTTATCATTTTTAAGCAATTTTCAACACAGTTAAAATATTTTTCTATAAATTCGATGTCTCTGTAAGCCCCACCATTGATTGAGATATTTTGCTCTGAAACATAATCGACCGGAGATGCTGGGTTCGAATCCAATAGCACTCGTCACCCGAAACGTTCGGAGTTTTCCGCGATTTCCTTCAAACCATGTGTGAATACGATTAGGATCCCTTAGAAAGATGTTCTGAACAGCTTAACCCCTTGGGGGCGAGCGACACGTATACGTGCCACAAAAAGGCTTAATCAATCTTGTTTTTTCCCACCAGTAAAATTTTGCTGAAAAATTTTCTTTATTTAATCGGAGCATTTCCTCGATTTAATAAAGCACAAATTTCTGTTTTCTAAAACCGGTGACAAAACATTAAAAATTTCGGAAAAGGCTCACATCGCTAAGGGGTTAAATACCGATTATAACATCCACAAAAAAACATAATGGAATGGGTGCAACATCTAATGTACTTGACGTATTTTAACTTTTTACAGGATCGCGCAAAAGAAGTCTGATGCATGACCATCCACGAGAAAAACTTGCGGGAATTGCGTTTTCAGTTGTATGGCGCATTTTAAAATTTAACTAAACTTTAATGTATCGTTTGGTGCGTGTAAATTCTATTGATCGTTTACAGGGATAGTCAAAAGAATTCGAATGGAGACGACGGGTAAAAATGAGTAAATATGCATTTTCAACCATCCTTTTTAGCTGAATTCATTTTTATACTTCTATAGGATATGAGTGCAGCATAAACAAACTCATTTATTAGTCGGCCCAAAAGGATATGAATACGTTGCCGTCCATACATAACAAATACCAGCAGAGCTTTTTCAGTTATGTCACAGGTTTTCAGGAAAAATTAATTTTTTGTTTAGCATGTAAAAACTAAATTTAAACTGGAGTCCTACAAGCCATTCAAGACCTTGGCCTACAGTATTCAAGTCCCCGTTTCTTGACTGTGAACACTAATGTGCAATACAGTATATGTCCCAGCCAAGTCGTCAGACTAACGCGGATCCTTCAATGTTTAGTTTCCAAGCAAGTCTGGAACAAATTTTATTGACACCGAAAGGATATAAAGCTAAGTGAAGCTTGATCAGTTTGCCGCCCGAAATCGAACTAGGGACTTGAATCTTGTAAACACGTGCACTGAGAATCATCCTAATCAGTTTTATTCTTATATAAAGATTATAAATATCTGTTGATCATATACAGGGTTACAAATATGAGCTCGATAAATTGCCATCTACACGTAGTTCTAAAAATAGGTTTTTAACTGTGTTATGCATTCTAACAATTTAGTTATTTCCTTTTATAGTATGAAAAAACAATAATGAAAATTTATAAAATATTTTTTATGCGTTGAAAGGTGCGACTCCTTCGCGAAATATTTGCAAAATATAGTCAAACTACTAAAATCTCTATTGCGATTCACTGCTACAATATAAAAAGGCCCACACACATCATTTAATTATATTCAGGATTTGATTGAAAACTTTAATGACCAGGGATATAGTGGAGGTTATACGGGGGTATACGCCGTATAACTTCGGTTTTTAGCTCATTAGCTCACAGGCTATCATAGCCTGAGAGCTTATGTGCCCGTCCGTTCTGTATGTACGTGCGTTCGTGCGTAACGCGATAACTCATGATAAAAATATCCGATCCACTTGAAATTTTGTATGTAGGTATATCCTGACAAGGCGCTTCCCTGATTAGTTTTTGGAGTTCATTCGATATGTATAAGAGGGGGAACGGGGGGGACTCATGCTCCTCCCCTTAATTGATATAAATGGGATTTTCATGCAGAATTAAGTTTACGTTCAAAATTTAGATTAGGATCATTCTGATGAGGCGATTCCGTGACTGTTATTAGGTGTTCATTGAATAAGTATAAATAGGGGGAACAGGGGTTCTAATGCCCCCCCCCTTAATTTATATAAATGGGTTTTTCAAGCAGAATTGTCAGATTTCGTTCAAATCTCTGAATAGTTTTGGAAGTTTAATGGTTAAGTATAAAAGAGGGGGATAACTCCTTTTAAATTATATCAATGCTAAATGGGTTTTTATTAAGAATTATCTCATTTGCTCTGAATTTTGGATATAGATTTTTTATATGATAAAGCATGTCTTTGATAGTATAGGAGGTTCAATGATTAAGTATAAAAAAAGAGGAAAGGGGAGAGCTGTTTCCCCTTCTTAATTTTTTTTCGAACGGAATTAACCCTTGAAAATATAAGGCTTTAATGTACTATTAGTATTTGTAGCCTGTGAGCTCAATGCCATCAGTTTAACTGGGCAGTATTCTTTTTTATTTAACCCTTTGAAGGGCAGAGCAAATTCATTACTTAAGTATTGAAATTAATGACTGACACCGGAATTTGAAAACAACTTTATTTGTAAATAAGAAAAGGCTATATTTCACGCATTCAATAAACCGTATTTTTTTCTACCAAAATTCCGGTGCCAATGTGGCGTTTGGGGATTAAAATTAAGTGGTATATCTATTAAACCACCGCCCCGCAAGGGGTTAAAGGAACACAGTATACCCTCTGTTTCTTAAGTAAGCTATAGTTTACACACTCTAAGATATACTCTCTGCCTTGAGTGTATATCCTCTTTTATTTTTATTACTACACCCCTGTTAATGACCAAGGTATCATTACGTTTCCGTGCATTACTTCGAAAGCTGATTAATCGGATTTTAGTATAGAACCCCACTAAAAGAAACAAGTTGGAAATTGCACGCCAAACGTAACAAATGAGATGCGTTTTTACTATAATAAAATTTTAAAACCATTCAGATCTTGGTTATTAATTATTATTATTATTACGATATAGTTATTAATGGACTTAAACAAGACTTACTGTTCTTATATTTCACATTGATATTATACAATGTGTTTCACATTTCTGTCTCGTAAGCCGTGTTTCAGATTGTAGAAGTTCCCTCATATCCAAACTGGATACTTTCTAACTCATGTTTGGATTCATTGTTGTTTTTAAACGCATGAAACGTACAGATGATCTTTTTTTATTTACTTTTTATTATTATTTTTTTAATGTATGCAATTGAACAGTTTTCCATTTTTGAATAAAGGTAAAAAATCTTTCAAAAAACGTCTTTAAAGTTAGCGTTTTGAACTGAACTCCCGGATGTGACAGCAGGTAAAAGGAAGAATAACTGCCGTCACGAGAATAAAGTCTTTTGCATCTCAGGATATAATTCATGTATCAGAAAGTGAAAAATGAAACATTAGGTAATAAATAATTTCAATAGTTATGTCTGCTAATTTTTTTAGAGTTTTCAAATGAATTCATAAAGGTGTCAGAAAGGTTTGGTGTTGTAGAACAAGACTTTCTTATTTTTAGAGAGGGGGGGGAGTAGGGGGAACCGGATCACTTCAATAACAGTCGGGAAAAAATTACGCTGAAGTTGTAATTTGCTGTAACGCAAAGTTTTAGTGGTCATTTTTAAATTGCTGATCCTTTCTTTGGAAATTAACAGAGAATTGAATATATATATATATCATACATGTAGTACTACATACACACGCTCCGCCCCTTCCCCTCCCCCCCGACACACATAGGGGAGCAAGAATGCTGCAATAAAAAGATCATCTTTATTTGATGTTTTTTTTTTAATATCTGTATCTTCCAAAATTGCATTAACAAGGCCTTGATAGATTGTATATTTTCTCCTTGAAGAATGAGGGGGAGGGAAAGGAGGCAGGAAATATATAAAAAAACTATCAAATTAAAAAAATGTATGTAATATAAGTATTAATATTTATAGAAAATATCCATTGCATAACTCATAAGTAATGAACAAGCAGGGAGGGGCAGGGCCGAAGTTAGAAGTGAATAATAGGAGGGGATAGCTCAAGAAAATGTAGGAGGGGGGGGGGCTTATATTTTTTCTTTCTCTCTGACGCGCAAAGATAAATTGGTTAATATTCACTTTGTAGGTACTATGTTTCTTATTAAACTGTTGCAATAACTTCATTTTATGGTAAGAAAAGAATAGGATGATGAAAAATTTGAGTGCATAACTAATGCAATATTAAACTTCATGTTAGCTTCCTATGTGCAAATCGAATGATCGAGTGCTGAAACACTTATTTAGAATTTTGTATTTCTGCAAAACTCTGAAATGGGCTCGAACCTAAGTAAAAATATTTAACATAATTTCATTTTGGTTTTTTTACATAAATTCATTGAGTGACCTTGTAATCGTTTTCAGGGGAGGCTCAAATGTTTTAGGGTGGGACTGATCCACCCTTAACACCCCCTTAGCTACGACCCTGGGGAGGAGGTGGCAAGTTGATGATCTAAAGAATTATGTTATGGAAATCCCATTATCTAAGCTTCAATTAAATTTGAAAGATTATTTAAAGTGTTTGAAGTTATTTTCTGTAAAATAAACTTAGTCAAAAACCAATCATCTGTTGAGCAGAAAAGGACTTTTGTCCGGTGAAGTTTTTGATCGCTAGACATTTTGTCCGCATCGAATTATAATTTCGGAATAATATGATATACAGGGTGGTCATAAAAAAACTTTGCCGATATACGGAGCTCTAGCGGCCAGTCCGCTCAACCGATCTAAATGAAATTTGAGATATAGCTATTCAGAGGTATGAGCTCGAGATTCTGTGAACGACAACAAAATGGCGTTCACGGTTACGGTTATAGTTATAGAAACTCGAAAATTTCCAATGGCAACACCCATTTTTTTTCAGCGCATGCGAAAACCATAAAGAGCGTTGGAACCGTACGTGTATCGCCAGAAACGGACATGTTATGCACGCACAAAAAACCGTTCTGCGAATCCCCCCCCCCCATAAAAAAACTCGGTTGGGGTGCAAGGTGGAAATTTGCATATGACACAGAGTCAGTACCCTAATCTCTGATTACAATACAGATCGGAGAAACTAAAACTTTTATTTTGATTACACATTTTCCACATGGGTGTCATCACAGGCAATTAATGGTGATGGCAGCCATGTGGAAAATGCGTAATCAAAATAAAAGTTTTAATTTCTCCGATCTGTATTGTAATCAGAGATTAGTGTACTGACTGTGTGTCATATACAAATTTCCTCCTTGCGCCCCAATCCAGTTTTTTCTATGGGGGGGAGGATTCGCAGAACAGTTTTTTTTGTGCGTGCATAACGTAGATTAGTAATGTAGTATATTTTGTAGTATTGGATAATTCCATCAATCCGTATTATGAAAATTAAGGTTTATAAAAAATAAAGGCGTATTTAAAACTTTCCAGGTGCATTTCAAATTTTAAAATGAGATTAAAAATCTTCGTTCCATGATTTAAGCAAAAATTTATATATAAAAAAAGCTTTTACGAAAAAATGAGGGGGGTGCTTTCATAATTTGATGTGTGGAGTTGTTGAATAAAGTCTAGAAGTGCTAACTTTTTTTTTAAGAATTTGTATTCCAATTTATTTTTATAAATATTTTAAATGATATTAATGAGAAATGTGTCATTCATTGAAGTAATCTCTAATTATGTTAATTCTTCTGTTAAAACATTCATTTTTGATAACTATTTACATTTTGATTTAAAATGTTAGAAGGTCAATTGCGTTTTTGCCTCTTTGGCGTATCCGCCCCCCCAGTTGCACCACTGATTAACATAAAAAACAAGGTAACATGGAATCAACGCCCCAATTGATAAAAACTTAGTATTTAACCTTTTTTGCCTTTCATAAAACTCCCTTTGAATGTATGTTTTATCTTTCCGGTTTTTGAGCCCCGCTATCTGAAATTTCGATGCTGAAGTGCAATTTTTCTAGCCGGATTCCTGATAACGAAAATTATTATCTGCATTTCAAGTATTAAAAGCTGAAAGTTATTCTTTTCCAATCAGTTATTTCTGAGTATTTTGCTTAGAAGAGATAATTACATTTTAAATATTTCAAATTTTTTGTAACTGTTCAAACACAAAGTGTTTGTGTTTTAATTTTGTGTGAAGAAGTACTTTTGTAGCATTTTGGGATTTTTGTGAACAGTATCATCTTATTTAAGATTCCAGACTATTACAGAAAACGGTAAGTGAGATAAGATAACCTATTATAAATTGAATTACAGGTATGAATTAAATTATTGTGTGTCCTTTTAAATGTTTTAGCTTAAAGATTTTTCTCAATAAAATAGGAAAAAAAATCTTTTATTTTTGCTTCTTATGATTTATTTATATTATTAACTATTTGGAAAAAAATGTTGTTGTTTTCGGTAGAGAACTAGGAAAATCTAAAGTATATCATGCATATCTGAATCTTTTTATTGGTTGAATTCAGTAATAAAGTTTTATTCATTTCCTGATTGGTCCAAGTTTAATGTCCAAAAATGGAATACTTCTGTTGCACGATGACTAAAAAAGTAATAGAATAATAATAATTTAAAAACAAATTGTGACAGAGATTTCAAACAAATTTCAATAAAAAGTGCATTTTCCTCTTTACGCAACGGTGTAAAAATTTTAAATGTGCGATGTTAAGAAGTTGAAAAATTTGCGTTCTAAAAATTGTAAAGCTGAAATTTCACTTAAAATTTGTTTGTGACGGGCCTAGGAATATTAATGTTTAATCCATGTCATATATAATAGGAGGCGTTCAGGATTCAATCTGATTAACTCCATCCAATAAAAATACACATTTTAAACAGTTAAAGTTGTCTATCCATATATTTTGTTGTTTTTATCATTGCTCTAGGAATATTAATGTTTTATGCACGGCGTACGTAATATATGACTCGTTATGATCATCCTAAAATTGACGTTTATTATTATTATTAATTTAAATGTACAATTTATTTATAAGTCTTTAAAATTTGAGACTTTGAAAATATCCTTTTCCAAATAGTTGTTGTAATTTGTTAAATTACATTTTTTTTTTTTTAATTGGGAGTATGAAAGTTTAACGAATTTTAAAAAATACGTTTATTACTGTACAATTATTATATGTTATTTTGATTTAATGATGTTTATCAATTTAAGTGATTTTATGGATCTTCAAAAAGTATTTTATCGTTTCATACATTTTCATGTATTTTTTTAATGGCTCTGTGAAAAAATAGTAATGGAGACACAGTTTTATATTATTTATCTTTATTTATAATCCAACGAATTTTTACGTCCTTGTTTTTAGGTCTGAGAAATAGTTGTTATTTTTAAGACTTTAACTTTTTTCTGCTTTCCCCCCCCCCTAAACAATGGCTACAGTCCATAAATTATATACAATATATTGTGATTTTTTTTCATTCAAAGAATTTTATGTAGCAAACAGTTTTATACTAACGAAAATAACTTAGAAGAAATTTCTAGGCAATGTCTCAGTAATTTAACGTTCAAAAAGCATGTGAATGAAGTCTTTAAGGATTAATTAATGAAAATTATTTTGCTTATTCCCTTATACATTTTTTTCAATTTGATTTTTTATTTTTTATCCTTTATGATCATGTTCTTTCATTATTATAATTATATTCCAATGAGAAATAACTGTAGTGGGAAAACACATGCTCGTACTTATATCTATGTATTCTAAAATTTAGAAAAATTTAATGTTGTCACAGTAAATATATTTTTATTTTGTGACTGGCGGTTTTTCATGACTGGTAAGTACTGAGTCAATTTTTATATATTGCTACATATTAAGAAAATTTTTCAGTTAAAAAGATAGAAATTGGTAATTTTACAGAAAAATATTCGAAAAAAATTCTGAACTCTACAGTTTTAAATTGAAGATTTATTTAAAGTTGTATTTATTTTAATGTTGTTGAAGTCTGCCAAAAGAGTTTTGTTAAAAAAATATATCAAACAAAACTATGTACAACGATTTAATTATCTCTTGCAGGAATATGCATCATAAGACTACGGTGTGCACTGTTAAATTGGTCTTTTGATTTGACTATTTTTTTTACTTTATTTTTTAAGTTTTCATTCAAAATTTCATTATTTCAATATTTTTTTTTATTTAAAAAGGGTAATTTTTTCACTTTTATGCTAAATTCTAATGCAGGGAAAATAACAATATTTCCTCCTAATTAAAAAACGTGTTTATTCGGGGATATAAAAAACTGATAAAAAATTAAAGTAACAGTTACAAAATCCTGTGTTCAAGGTGACAAGTAAGAAAAATTATTTCATAAAAACATTTTTATACGTGGATCTGATAAAGAGAAATAAATATTTAAAAAATACCATCATAAAAATGTATTTATACGTGAATAATTGAAAGATAAATAAAAATTTTAATAAATTATATCATAAAAAGGGCATTAATCACGTGAATAGTAAGAGCAAAAATAAAACTCTCCAATAATGAATAAATTATTGCGCGTTAGAAGCAGTAAATGCTGAAAATTAGGCCATATTTTAAAATTTCAAATAATAATATTGCTAAACATTTAAAAAGATATTTACATTTAAAGTGAAAACTGTATTTGAACGCGAATTTAAAGACTTAAAAGAAAAATCTGGTGAAACTAAGACATTGAAAACGATACATTAAAAAAAAAATTACTTAAAATGTCATTATGAAATTCTGGGTGAAAGCGGCGTTGTTTAATTAGCCATTTTATACTAGCGGATTTTCAAATGTTTGGTTTGTTTTATTTAATCAATCACGAAAACAACCGTTAGCTATCGAGACAGCTTTATATTCTCCCTTAAAATCCTCGAGTCAAAAGAAAATGAATGGAACCCTGATTAAAGAAAAATTACTATTGGTAGTTTAGTTATAATTCAATATTTCGTTATTATTATTATTATTTTAAAGCAAAGCGTACATGCGTGTTTAGAACCTGCGGTGTCTGAACGGGAAGTGAAAAGCTTAGATCGAGAGGATAGGAGGAAGAGGTCTCTTTAATCTGCACATATACAGGGTGTCCCTAAACAAATGGTATATACGCTAGGGGGTGATAGAACACATCAAGACGAGTAATAGTAAATAGGAAACTAAGGGTCCCAAACATTTTCCAAAGGAGATAGACGCCATTAAAGTTTGGGGTCCAAAATTTCAAATACACATAAAAAACTTAAAAATTGGTCGATTGATTTGCGGTTTTCACTAAAATTATTCTTTACGTTGGTATTTTCTTGAAAATAAATTATAAATATAAATTTCGAAAAATGCCGATAGAGGGCGCTTTAGACTTTGACGTAATGAAAAACTATTTTTTGCCGTGATTTTTTGCATCCCATAGAATGGTTTCGTAAGCTTAGACTTAAACTTAAATTTTGAGCCCAAAATCTGAATAGTTGGAAGCGGTTAAGTAGCACAAACTTAACTGTGTTCAGAAGGTTTAAATTTCAAATGATTATAAAAAACGGAAAAAATGGTCGATTGATTTGCGGTTTTCACTAAAACTATTCTTTATGTCGGTATTTTCTTAAAAATGAATTATAAAGATAAATTTCAAAAAATGCCGATAGAGGGCGCTTTAGTCTTTGGATTAACGAAATAATCCATCCTAACTATTTTTGCCGTTATTTTTTGCGTCTCATTAAATGGTTTCGTAAGCTTTGACTTAAACTTAAATTTTGAGCTCAAAATCTGAATAATTGGAAGCGGTTAAGTAGCACAAACTTAACTGTGTTCAGAGGGTTTAAATTTCAAATGATTATAAAAAACGGAAAAATTGGTCGATTGATTTGCGGTTTTCACTAAAACTATTCTTTATGTCGGTACTTTCTTAAAAATGAATTATAAAGATAAATTTCAAAAAATGCCGATAGAGGGCGCTTTAAACTTTAGAGTAACAAACAACTACTTTTTTTTTTTTTTTTTTTTTTGCATCTGATTAAATGTTTTCGTAGACTTAGACTTAAACTTAAATTTTGAGCTCAAAATCTGAATAGTTAGGAGTGGTTAAGTAGCACAAACTGAACTGTGTTCAGAGAGTTCAAATTTCAAAAGATAATAAAAAACGGAAAAATTGGTCGATTCGTTTGCGGTTTAAAATAAAACTATTCTTTAAGTCAGTATCTTTTTAAAAATGAATTTTAAAGATAAATTTAAAAAACAAATCCGTTAGAGGGAATTTTAACCGTTTTTAACCAAATTTTAACCGTTATTTTTTGTATCTAATTAAATGCCGAAACTTATTCCAAAACTTATTAAATGTTTTCGAAATCTTAGATTTAGACTTAAATTTTGAACTCAAATTCTGAATCGTTGGGAGGGGTTAAGCACAAACTGAAGTGTGTTCAGGAGTTGAAATTTAATCCCCCCCCCCTCGAACACAGTTCACTTTTGCGCTACTTAAACACTCGCAACGACTCAGAATTTGATCTCAAAATTTAAATCTAAGCATTTTAAAGCATTTAATGAGATAAAAAAAATAACGGTTAAAAATAGTTGTACGCTACTCCAATATCTAAGGCGCCCTCTATCGGCATTTTGTGAAATTTATCTTTAAAATTTATTTTCAAGAAAACGCTGATTTAAAGAGTAGTTTTAGCAAAAACAGCAAACGAATCGACTAATTTTTCCGGGTTTTTTATAGTTTTCCGTTTCGCTTGAAATTTAAACCCTCTGAACACGGTTCAGTTTGTGCTACTTAACCACTCCAGATTCAAATTTTGAGCTCAAAATTTAAGTTTAAATCTTAGCCTACGAAACCATTTAATGAGATGCAAAAAATAACGGCAAAAATAGTATTAGGATGGATTATTTCGTTAGTCCAAAGACTAAAGCGCCCTCTATCGGCATTTTTTGAAATTTATCTTTATAATTCATTTTTAAGAAAATACCGACATAAAGAATAGTTTTAGTGAAAACCGCAAATCAATCGACCAATTTTTCCGTTTTTTGTAATCATTTGAAATTTAAACCCTCTGAACACAGTTAAGTTTGTGCTACTTAACCGCTTCCAACTATTCAGATTTTGGGCTCAAAATTTAAGTTTAAGTCTAAGCTTACGAAACCATTCAATGAGATGCAAAAAATCACGGCAAAAAATAGTTTTTCATTACGTCAAAGTCTAAAGCGCCCTCTATCGGCATTTTTTGACATTTATCTTTGTAATTGATTTTCAAGAAAATACCAACATAAAGAAAAATTTTAGTGAAAACCGCAAATCAATCGATCAATTTTTCCGTTTTTTATGCGTATTTGAAATTTTGGACCCCAAACTTTAATGGCGGCTATCTCCTTTGGAAAACGTTTGGGACCCTTGGTTTCCTATTTAATATTACTCGACTTGATGTGTTCTATCACCCCCTAGCGTATATACCATTTGTTTAGGGACACCCTGTATATAATTATCAATCTCATTTTTACTTTTTCAGTTATTTGATACCTAATAATAAGAAATTTTATATGAAGCTGCACATTTATCATCTCAGTAAATTGCTTAAAATATAAAACAATGATTATGCATCGACATAAATATTATTGTACTACTATATATACACATATATATATAGTAATAAAGAATATAATTCAATTTTAATTTGCGTATTCGTTAGCTTCGAAATCTTTTAATTTTCATTTTACTTTTTTTACGCCTTTTTTTGTTTTTTTATTTTTTGAATTGGCTCATTTTATGCAATTTATTTCTACTGTAATAAATATTTTACATATTGAAAACTATCGAAACATTAAGGTATAGTACACTGAATGTTTTGAAATTATAAAATAACATCAATATACAATATTGTAAAATATTTGTAAATGATTGCAAAAAAAGCAAAAGTGTATTAACAGTCAGCAGCCTTCATGCATTCAGTGTTACGATGTTTTATTACCACAAAAGCATCTAAAATTTTATATTAATAATTAAAAAAAATATTTCATTATGTATTTAAAAACTGTAATTAATTTAATTTATTTCTCAATATTTTTTCCCAAAGTTATAATTTATAAATTTGTTTTATTCGAATTTTGTTAAAGTAATAAATTGATAAAGGAGAAGGTAATTTTAAGAGTTAAAATGTTAAAAACATTATATTATTAAGACTGCATTGTTAGTTGCATTGAAAGTTATCGTAAATGGATGATTTACCATGGTAAACAGTACTGGACTATTGGTTACATTAGTTAATTGGTTACATTTAGTTTTGTAAGTAAAAATACACTACATGGCCAAAGATGACCGTCCACATGCGATTTTAGGCATTTTGTTAAATATCTGAAAAAATACATGATGAATTATCCTGAATTTCTAAGTGCGTAAACATAATAGTACAAGTCATACATTTCCCTGAAGATTTCTTCCCGAAACTCCATAGGGGATCGTCAACAAATTTAAAAATAATGACTATCTTTTGGATAGCCCTGTCAAAACTTATGTAGTAAAAGCACTCAAACTGTAGATTATGATTAAGTGGCTTATTGTAATAAAATGTGTTCATTTTTTATGCCTATAACATGTATACACATAGAAAAATTGATGTTTTTATAAAAAGTCCTAAATTTTTCCAAGATTTTGCTTATAATTTGCAGAGTTCTCAATACAAAAAAATGTTCTTTTCTGAAAATGTGATAAATAATATTGCACACAATTCCCTGTTATCAAAATTAAAAAATAATAAAAATTGTATGAAAAATGAGTAGGTTTATTAAATAATTTTTCACTGCGCATGCGTCAACGATATAAAAATTTTATTTGCATATTATGTTATCCAAATGTATAGAGCAACTTTTGTGAAAGTCTCAAAATCATAGCTTCAAAATTCTGAAAGTGATCGCTTATAGAATAAGCACAAAATCCGTTGTTCCCAAAATGAAGCAAAAAAAATGAGGGGTTTTATCCAAATGTACGTCCCATATTGTGTATTCTATATTGACACTAATCAATGAATATATGGATACAAACATAGATTATACCACTTTCCAACACATTCAGAATATTATAATAAAACTTCACTGCTTAATAAATTGAAAAATGATTTATAAATAAACAATCTGTAAAATGGTCGAATGTATGAAAACAAAATCTCTAAAATTACTAACAATAGTTAGAACAAAATACGGATTTTTTGTGCATTCCTCTATGTGATCTTTAGATTTCTCTTATTGTAAGTAATTTGGTAAAATTTAGTTTAAGTAAGAAGCCATAGCACAGTTGAAATTACAGTAGAACCCTGCTAATTCGAACCCCGTTAATCCGGATAATTCGGATCGGTTTGGCCAATTTTTTTTTTCAAGTTTCAGGAGCGATTTAGCTAATTTCCATAACATTAACTTGTTTCATCGTCGAAATCTGAATTAAAAAAAAAAACTTTTTTCTGAAATCTTTTCAGAATATTGCCTTAAGCTTTCTTATTTAAACTCTTATTTAAACTACACCCAACGAACTACTTATGCTCAAGCAGATGCATGACCGTACGGCTCACAAAAGGTATAGAAAACTAGCACAGCAAAAATTTACAAAATTTATATTATAAAGTAAACATTTTTAATGTCTGTAAATAATCAATAAGTTAAAAATAAAGGTGATTTTATGTAAGTATGTTTTATTTAATTTAATTTTTTTCTAATTCTCCGGATGATCCGGATTGGGTTTGGGGTCCCAATTAATCCGAATTATCGGGGTTTTACTGTACTTCAGATGTTTTGTGCAGCCCTGTATATGATCTATAAAATTTATACAAACTAATTATTTTTTAAAATTGATAAAACGCACCTTAATCAATGTACATTACAAAATAGAAAGTTGCCTCATATGTTTTGTACAACTTTGTATTCGATCTATAGAATTTATACATACAAATTAATAATTATTTTAAACGTTAAATTTAAAAGCACACATCACAACGGAAAACACATTTCCAGCAATTGCTGCTAGACAGTATTGTACACGAATTATTTTGCATATGCTTGCATATTATCAGTGAAATCTATGCAAGCTCTATTCTATAGTAAACATCTTGTAGTGTGCATTAGATACGTATGTAAATATCAAAATGTTTGAAATAGTGTAACGTGAATAAAATACACAGCAAATGATTTTCCCCCGTAGGCAGTATGATAATTGAAATTTCTTGAATGATCCTGTAAAGGATCTACAAATTCATAATGATTCGTTTTGAATAGCGAAAATGCCATAGCAAGTCTAGATAACATTAATCAATTTCATGACAAATTGACTGCATTTACGCAAGTTGAAGCACGGATATATAGATAGACATATCGAACTCATACAAACTTTTCAACTATGATGGAAAATGTTAATTAGCTTGAATTTTTTTTACAGTGAACAGAACAGAAAGATGTGTGATGGGGGGGGGGGGGGGGTGCAGGGATTTATAATTTCATTTGTAAACATATTGGGAAAAACGTAGAAGTTGTGACTTTCTTATCTGTATGTTTTTATACGTATGTTAGATATTTTACATAAACAATAAGAATTATAAGAAAGTGCTTAGCCCTCCAAAGTGCAGTTTGGAATAATGTTAATATTTCAGATAAAATATTTTCTTTTTTTGCTTGGTTTTCGTAGTTTAGAAGACCTTTGAATTATCTGACTCTATTGCGTTTCTATCCCCCCCTCCCGTCTCTAGTTATATCGCTAAATAATAGAAAAAACAAGATAGCATGGAATAAATGCCTGTAAAGATCGATAATTATCACCATTTAACCGTTCTGCCTTTGATAAACGCCCCTTGGATGTAAATCTTATCGTTCTATTCTTTTCTGTGAAACTTGAAATTCAGGTGTGCAAATTTTAAACCTGGATTCGCTATACGATAAATTCTTATCTTCATTTTAAAGATTACAATTGAAAGGACTTTGAATATCATTTATTGATAAGTTTTTTTTCTTACCCTTTCGGGTCTAGGGTACTATTAATAGTACATGCTTCTTCATCGAGTATTATTTTGCCTTAACACTTACTCAGTTACTTTCTGAATAGAGAAATGATAGCATACGGCTATGCCTTTCTTATTATGACTTCATTTATGATTTTACATTTGGTAATAATAATAGTAATAATAAAAGATTATTTAATACTCTTTGCATACTTGACGATTCCTTTGTTTTAAGAATATATTTCTCTCTTTAAATTTAAAATAAGAGTTATTTTTCTGAACCAAACATGTATGATAAAACGCAAAAATCATTAGAAAATTGCAATGCCCTCTCAAAACCGATCATAAAACGTTATTCAAACGTCTTATAAAACTCTTCCTTAGCCTATTATCATATGAATATGAAATAAATAGTACGCAAAAAATGTATATTCGTAAAACTTCAGACAATCTTTAAACATCCCTAAATGTATTTGGATAGCTACGATAAAATTAATATTGTTCTCAAATCAGAAAAAAATTCGGACCCGAAAGGGTTAAGAGCTGGTCAGTAATTTTAGATGCTTTAGAATTTTATCAACCGCTTTGAATTATGTGATGTATCATTATTTGGTAAAATTTTATTTCTTCTTTTTACACTAACATCTTGCATTTTATTTCAGGTTGATCCAGATAAGATTATTTGCCCACATTGCAAACATATTACAGCTCTAATTCCAGGTAAAAATATTTTTTTCCAACTTCCTTTTTCCTATTTTTTAGTTCAAAGATATTAATCATTAGAATTCAAAATGGTACATAGTCAAAAATTTTCTATATATCGAAGTAGCAAATTGCCGGAAAAAGAAATTCGATATATAGAAATTTCGATACATAAAAGCAATCTCAGTTTTATCATAATTACTCCCAAAACATTAAAATGCATGCTAGGTTTAGTAAACGAAACTCTGTTTTAAATTTATATTTAAATCTCATTAAATGAAAGTTAATGTTTAAAAAATGCATTAACATGAATAGTGAATGAATAATTATATGCATCAAAATTGGCTAAATCTTTTTTTCAACTTGAATGTTTAGTAATATTTGGTAAAATTTTATTTTTCTTTTTTATACTATCGTCTTACATTATACTTTTTGGCAAACCAGTTAACTTTATATTTTAACATAGTAGATATCACAATTTAACCAGCTTGATACAGATATTACTTTTTTTCAACGCTTTTTTCTTTTTCTATTGTTTTAGTTCAACGATATGAATTATTTATATGGGAAAAGGTATTTTTATTCATGCTGCTTAAGATTATTTTAGAAATTTTTGGGAACGGTGTTTATTTTTTACTTGTATGAATATTTATTAAATCGGGAATTTCAAAGTTTAATGAATTACATCAAGTATATTTCTTCTTAATATTGTTATATTTTATAATCTCTCAATAATATTTATCATTTTAATTACCTCTACAGATCTTTAAAGCTTCTCAAATTGAAAAGAATGCTTTAGTTGTACTCCATCTAAAATGGCAAATAACGACAGTTTTAACGATTACCTGTACATTTCCCTTCTTATGACCGTTATTTATTACTATATAAAGTGTTATTATTTTTTACAAGTTCTAACAAAGTTGAAAAAAAGCTTTTCACTTCGGTTTGCCAGTCCGCACTGTAACTCTCGTAAATATATTAGGGTTGCCCTGAAATCTTTAGATGTTATTGACTTTTACACAAACACGAACTCTAATGTAAATCTCAAAATATACATACAAGTACTTAAAAGGCGTAGAAAAAAAGTATTATTTATTTATTACTTACCTTAGATCTTTCGGATTCCATAGCAGTCATTTTCAAAAGACGAAAAGAAGATAATTGATTAGAAATAGGAAACGTAAAAAAAAAATTACGTTTAAATTTTTAAATTAACTGTTTTTACATTTTTCAAAGGATGAAAAGATAAGTGATTAGAAACAAAAAACGTAAAAAAAAATTACGTTTAAATTTTTATTTTTTTTTAATTTCTTTTACGTTTTTTATTTCTAATCAATTATCTACTTTTCGTCCTTTGAAAATGGATGCGATTTGTCTGGTTTTTGATTTGTAGATGTTTCCTTAGTCAAATTTTATGAACATCATTTAAAAGTAGACATTATGTCCAATTGTTTGGTACCAGGCACTTTTTTCTGTTATAATTAGTTAACAGGGGGATGTTTACATTTATTTTTTTGTCCCACTCTTTATATACTTTTGAAATTGTACTTTATTATGCGATTTCCAAATAACGCCTACCTTGTTATTTATATATTTTAAATGTGGTGCCAGAACCTGTTAAAAAAACTCCCCAATTCTCATCGCTTAAACTGTGCCACAATTTGTTGATAACATTTCACCCCCCCTCCTCTCCGCTCGCGCCCTTGCGATGTAATTAATGGACCATCACTTTGGTGCATTTAAAATTATTGTTTATCACAATCTCGAAGCAGCCTTTTTCCCCCCCTTAATTTGCGTACTGAAGCAAAAACGTAAATTATGTGACTAATTATATTATAAAGGCCAAATGTATTTGTGCGTAATGCATACGTCATTTTGCGAATGGCAAAACTTTGAATTTTGAAATGCCTTTTTCGTTTTCCAATTTTTGCTATTACAAATTTAATAATTTCTAAACGTAGCACATTTTTAATTTTTACACCGTCGTATAGGGAAAAAAAATGTACTTTTAATCGCTGTTTATTTGAAAATTGTATCTTAATTTATTTTTGAAATATTATTTTTTGTAGTTTTTAATACTATTTTTCCAATTGTGGCTACAGGAGCATTCCATTTCTATTAAAAAAAGAAGATAAAAAGGAAAAAATGATTACTGTACCTTTATGTTGACATTTGCCCATTAAAAGAGAAACTAGTTGGATTTGCTAATCTTAAAACTTTCTTCTATCTCATACGTACATTTAAAAATTCGAAAAATAGTTACACATACTGGTACACTTTAATACTATTAATTTTATACTATACCAAATTTGCTTTTTATATTAAATTTCTGCTTCAGACGAGTAATCACAGTAAAAACGAGTTAATGTGGATCATGATATTTATTAAAATCGATTGTTTTTCCTTATTTTGTTATCATCAACAGTTTTCAAACAGCCAGCTTAGCAGGACTCGAGTTCCCGTTCCTCTACGATCCGATGGAGAACCGAGAAAATGATACAAAAAGCGCTACACTATCACAATGCTGCTTTCACAGTCATAGCCCCCCCCCCCCAAAAAAAAACATAAAAAAATTGATTCAATTCTGTACTTGACTTTATACACTTTTTGATGGTAAGTAATGAAAATGGCACAGACATTGCGGTTATAGTGCCCCCTTTCGGCGGATTTCTTTCAAAATCTAGGAAAGTCTGCTGACCATAGCCAAACACTTATACATAAAATATGGCTCAATTCCAGGCAAAACTTCATACACATTAGGTGGTACTGTGTAAATCGCACAAAAACCGCTATAACAACGCCCCCTTTCGGCGGATTTATTTCAATTACAAGGAGGAACAACTAGCGACAGCCAAATATTTGCACACAAAATTTGATTTAATTCTATGCATAAATTCATACTTTTTTCGGTGGTACAGTATTAAAAATGGCACAGAAATCACCATTGCAGAGCCTCTTTCCGGCTGATTTTTTTCTAATTCAGGGAGAAACAACTAGCCATAGCCAAACATTTATACAAAAGATTTGGTTCAATTTGATGCATAACTTCATACACTTTTAGTCAGTACAACACTGAAAATGTCACAAAAGTCGCTATTGCAGCGCGCCCTTCCGGCGGAATATTTCAAAAATGAAGGACTTGCTTGCCACAGTCAAAAACATTCACAAGAAATTTAGTTTAATTCTATGCATATCTTCATACACTTTTTGATGTTAGAATTGCGACATACGGACACACACACACACACAGGCACATGGACAGACAGATATTTTGTAAAAATATGTTTTTCGGAGTATCTGACCTCTAAAACGTGTAAATCCGTCGAAAACCGGAAGTGGGGAAAAATGTCGATTACAATACTTTCTTCTATTGGAGAAAGAAGAAAGTAAAAATTTAAAATTTAAAAATGTGCTGTGCCAAGATTATCGTCTGTTATGAAACCCGGTGAATTTTGGCTTCATTTACAAAATTTCTTTTATGCTTAAAAGAAAAGTTTGGTGTCTGTTTCAGCTAATAGCTCCAAGACTACAAGTTTTGAATCAAAATGATCAAATAAAATCCCCCTATTTTTAAGGTGAATACAGATATGAAAATTGCGTATGTAAATTTTGATATGGTGAAAATGATGTCAGGTTTAGATTTCACGGAGGAAAAATTTTATGATTGAGTCAAAGTGGAATAAATGTTACTTTTTTTTCATTTTGGAATATAAGCATAAAAGCTTTAATTGATAACAATATCACAATAACAGATCTTTATTATTTTTTACATCTTACATGCCCGATTAAAATTTAATTTTAGCAATTTCAATAACTGAGTTCATAAAAATAGTATTTTGTTAATTTTAGGTAAAATATCGTTTGTTTAAGAGGTAGATTTACCAATATAAGGTGTATTTTTATTGAAACTATGTTCGTAAGTTTATTATAAATCAATAAAACAGTTCCTTCAAAAATATTTTCTTACGTCGAAAATTGATAGATTCTATCTTGTTTTATTAAATTCCCATTTTCGTAGAAAGGGAAATGCTGTCTGATTTCTTGTTAAGTAAATGAGAATAAGCCAGAAATAAATGTGTTTGTGATTAAAACGGGATTTCGAGATTGCATTAAAAAACAGGCAATTTTTTATTTCAAAACAGTCCTTAAGGGAACGCTTCACCGTTGCTTGGCCATGGTGCTGAAAAACTCAATCAGGCAACGACTCTTTATTTAATACACTTATAGAAACATGATTTTCACCCTCTCAAAATTTAGTGCCGATGTAATGGGCTTTGAAAATTTTTTTATTTCTAGTATTTAAAATAAATCCATGCATTTTGAAAAATTAAAAAAAGTAAACTTTTTTTAACTTTTTGCATAAATACTGATATACAGTCGACTCTCGTTAATTCGAACTCGTCGGCTTCACAAGAAATGTTCAAATTATCCGAAGTTCGAATTGTGGAAAATATGAAATAAAAACATGCTTAATAGGGTACTATTACAAAGAAATTAATGTTATAGTGTTTTTTAAGTGTATTTCGTCTGTTATCATTAGAATATGACTTAATAATAAATTAGAATGTATAAATACGTAAACTAATTAAATAATTAGAAACAAACACGATGGAAGAAAATTTTGAGGTGTCACTGATGGACAGATGGGGCACTAAGAAAGTGGATATCAAATGCTTTGGATTATATATATACTCTTTCGGAAAAAATTTCAGAAAAATCAAAGAAAGAAAGTTATTCAAATTATCTGAAATCCGTGAGAAAGAAAGCAAAAATGAAAAATCGGAATTCTCGTTAGTTCGAATTAAACGAAGTCAATAGAAAACGAGTTCGAATTAATGAAAGTTTTTAACGTTATTCTGCCATTGAAAATTTCAGGACTTCCTGTTTAGTTCGAATTAAGCGGAGATTCGAATTATCGGATTTCGAATTAACGAGAGTCGACTGTATGTTTATTTTTTATATTTATTTTATTTTGATAAAAATGTATTCCATTAACAAAAATAGTTAAAATGTTAAAAATAAATTTTAAAAAACGCTGCACATCAGCGTTTATCGAAAGTAGTGTTATATTATAAATAATCACTCATCTAAATTTCTTTAAGAGGCTACTTTAGTCAAACGAAAAGTCCCATTAACTGATGCTTATGCTATGGAAGAAATATTTAAAGATCTCTCGTTTGCATTTTGGTATTTTTAAACAATTCTTTGTGTGATGGCTAGCTGAGATCGATTTGTACAAAAGCCGTTTTTTACTTTTTCGATTTTGTTTACAGATATTTTTCAAGAGGACTTTTTCCTTTTCGGAACCTGTTTCGGAAGTAAATGCATCCTCTCAGAAAAAAAACCCCCTGCATTCAAGTAAAAGAGGGCGGGTCTTTTCAGGTGACTGAAGTAGCCCCTTCTGTATTTCACTATCAGTAAAGCAGACACACCATCGAACTATTGACGCAAGCATAAAACATATATATATATATATATATATATATATATATATATATATATATAGACATCGTTTTCCTCTTTTCAGGTGACACTTTGCAACATCAACTTTTGGAAGAAATTTCTCCTCTTTTGTAGAAAGAATCAATCATTACAGAATCTGATCCCCACCATGTCATATAGCCAATATATAGAAGGATCCATTTCCTATCATAAAAATGGAATTGATGAAGACGTCGAGTGGCAGATTGCGAACTTTTCCACTCTTTCATCGAAGGATGGCGCATACTACTACAGTCCTTTCTTCTCCTTCAAAAGTGAAGATTGGTACTTGGGAATCTACCCGAATGGCTGGAGTGAACGCGATTCTTCTGGATATGTGGATCTGCGTCTCTATAAATATCGTGATCAGCGGCTTAGTACATGGCTTCGTGGTCGTCCCGTAGAACAATCATTTTCTCTTTCGCTAAAAATGGCGAAAGGGGAAAAACTCCACGAACAATATTGCACAAAAGAATTTGATAATACTTTCAACTATTTTCATGAGTTCATTCGATTTATTTCCAGATCGGAACTCACCAGGCGAAGGTCCGACTTGGTACCGGACGATGTCTTGACAATCGTCTGCACCATGAAGAGGTGGCCATGCCGGTTGCCTACCGGAAGTGACAGTAAGTCTTTGTAGGCTGACTTTATATACAACATAAAATAATCTTACATACGCGTTTTTAGGTGCGTTCGTAATTATGTAAATACGTAGCACCTATAGTTGTCGCCCAGTCCGTCCGTCTGTCTGTCCGCATGTAACAACGCTAAAACTATCCAACCGAATCGTTTGAAATTTAAAATACATAATTATTACATAATTTTGCCGAGTCATTTCAAATTTTATGAAAGTCGGATGGATAGATCAATTACAGGGACAATCAAAAGTATTCCGTTACATTACGGTCAATGGGGAAAAAGTTTCAAATGCATTTTAATGGTGTTACATTCATTCGAACATAATAAAATTGACATGAACCTATGAAGTATATACACTGAGGTGACAAAAGTCAAGGGATACCCTGCTAATAGCGTGTCGGTCCTCTGATTGACCGGGGAAGTGCAGTAACACGACATGGCATGGTCCTCACGAGTCGTAGGAAGTCCTCTGGAGAATATTGAGCCATGCAGCTTCTATAGGCGTCTATAATTCCAAAAGTGCTGCCAGTGGAGGATTTTGTGCGCAAACTGATCTTTTGATTATGTCCCATAAACGTACGATGGCATTCATTTAGGGCAATCACGGTGTCCAAATCATCCGCTGGAATCGTCCAGAATGTTCTACAAACCAATCACAAGTAGTTATGGCCCGATGACATGGCGTATTGTCAGTCTGGAAAATTCCATCGTTATTTCGGTACATGAAGACCATGAATGGTTGCAAATGTGCTCCCAGTAGCTCAATGTAATCATTTTCAGTTAACACTAAGTTCAGTTTTACCAGTTGGCCCAGTCCATTCCATGTGAACACAACCCACACCGTTATAGAACCACAACCAGCTTCCCCAATCCTTTGTTGACAACTTGGGTACATAGCTTAATGGAGTCTGCGCCACACTCGTACACTGCCATCACCGGTTTTCAATTGAAATCAAGACTCATCTGACCAAGCCACTTTTTTTCAGTCGTCTACGCATCCAACTGATACAGTCACAAGTCCAGGGGTGCCACTGTTGGCGATGTCGTGCTTTTAGTAATGGCATCCGAGTCGGTCTTCTGCTGATGTAGCCCTTGAAAGTCAAATTTTATAGGACTCTCCTAACGGACACGCCTGTCGGACATTTTACATTCATTCCTGTGGTTGTTTCCATGTAACGTTTCTTCATTTTTAAAGAACGTTGTTCATTGGTTTAAAATGAGTTAGCTTTGAACATTTTTTTCCTTCTATTTATGGCAACATAAAATTACATTTTTTATACGCATACACTAGAATGATTATGATTTTCTACACAAAAATACTTAAAAAAGAATTATGTTGAATTTTTAACACGTCAGGATCGCACATCTCTTGAAGTGTCTCCTAAAACAAATTTGCTTTTTTAAAAAGGAAATATAATGCTAACGGTGTCAGACACTAAAGTGATCATAGCTGAAGTTAAACAGATGGCATCAAAAATTTCTTTTGTATTCTTCCTTGTTTTCTCATTAAATGTGATGGCATAGTCCTGTCTCAAACTGCAACAATATTCCAAATAACCTTGCTGTTTCAAAAATTTTGCTATTTATTTTTATTTCTTCATGCTTCAAGATGCACAGATTAAGAGATAACAACTGAGTGATTTTTTATCCATATTAATGGATTATTTTAGAACATTATGAAAGTTTGAGAGTGCATAATATACCCAAACTAAGAAGAGTAATGAAGAAATTTCTGATCTAACACATCCATTTCCTGTAAGAATAATTTTAATAGCAGTCATCAATATTTTTTGATACTCCAGATCTCTTATTTGAAATTTTATCAGTGTTTCATTTCTGGCATCCCGTATTGTAGTGTTTTCTGAATTGACAATTAAACTATGTCTATGCTAGGTAACACTGTATATGCATCAGCTGAGTATAGCCTACTTTAGTAACATTCTCATTTTCTAATTCTAAAATTTCTTAGGTTTCAAAAACTAAATGAATTCACTGTCAGAATTATTTATATTTTGTCTGAATTAAAGCTAAGATATATCTATTCATTTATTTAATTAAAAATCATGCTTTATTTTTTATCCTTATTACTTGATTTTGGTGCTGAAAACACCAGTTAATATGAAGGAAAAAATATATTTTTTCACGAGACAAATTGTTTGGTAAAATAAGATAAAGATTACTCTTCTTTCAAAAGTGGTGGATAACCATAAATTTCAATTTTAATGAAGAAAAAATAATTCGGACCTTAATGGGTTAAGATCAGTGCTAGAACGAGGATATTAAGTGCACAAACTATGCATCTTTAAATTGCCTATTTAGATAATGCATACCATTTGAAGACTAAACTTGTAACAGTTACAGAGTGTTCTTTTAGAACGTAATTTTTAAGAATCATCTTGGGAATTACAATTTACTAAATTCAAAGAAATAAGTGGAATGAAAATGTTTACAAATATTTAAAAACTTATGACTAATGGCACATGCAATTAATTCATGCTGAATTTTGAAATATTTGTTCTTACAATTTTTTCTTACAATTTTGATTATTTTCTTCACATTCAAAATTTCTCTGAACTATTGTAATTTAGATCAATATTATGATTTGAAAAGCCCTCAGGCTTTCTCTTTGTTAATTTTCTTTCTTTCTTTTTTCTTTTTTTTCTTTTTTTTTTTTTTTTTTTTTTTTTTGTTCTTGAAACAAGACAAAATAAACTTCAAAAATAATGTTTCTTATATAAGAAATTCCACTTAAGAGATCACAAATGCTTTGTAAGTTGTAAAATTTCCTAAATATCGTATATTAAGAATTTTCAATAGAACACGTGTTTAATATGCGGGACTTTGTTGATAACGAATTCCTGAGATTTTTAAGAATGCACTACACTTATTTTTTCAGAAATTTTAAACATCATACATGCCCATGTATCTCTTGCCATTCCAATCATCATTACATTTGTCACTTGATTTTTTATAGAAAAGGAACTAAATGCGCTTAAACTTACTTTTATTTTAAATTTCTATTAATTTTTATTACAGCAAGGAATAATACTAAACATGCTGATGTGGGAGCATCTGCTCAACAAGTGGATGTATCGATTCAGACTATGGAAGCATCTGTTCAAACTGTAGAAGTATCTACCCAGACTTTGTCAGTAAAAAGTAAGTTGGTTTATTTTAATTGACACAACGCCATTAATCACAAGTTATTTTATATGCTTAGTTAAGACAAAATTCATGTTATGTAAAAGAGGGAAACAAAGAATGCACATCTTTTTTTTCTCTCAAGTAGGTGAAGCCACCACCTCAGGATCCTCCGCAAATCTTGATGAGAATAAGCTCCATCAAGACTTCAAACAATTATTCCTTAATAAAGAAGATTGTGACATCATCATCAAGGTCAAAGGCTCAGAATTCCCGGCACACAGAGCAATCCTGAAAGCCCGCTCTCCTGTGTTCGCTTCCACTTTTCGACATGACATGAAGGAGAATGCGACCGGTATCGTTGAAATCGAGGACTGCGACCCTTCCTCTTTTTCAGATTTCCTCTGTTTCATCTATTGTGGAGGTTTTGGCATAATTTCCCAGGAAAATGTATTCGGTCTTTTCACAGCCAGCGACAAATACCAGGTTTTGGATCTCAGAGCGAAGTGCTTGGAGTTCATGAAGCAGAACCTGAGTGTCGACACCTTCTGCGAAACCCTCACCTTGGCACTGAGGCATTCCGAAGCTGAACTGATCAGGCTGTGTACCGATTATTTTAAACAGAATGTGCCCAAGATCATTGTGACTGTCAATTGGCAAACATTTCTAGCAGAAAATCCGACAGAGAGTAACGAGTTGTTGGTCAAATCCTTCGTGCCCAACAGCAGTTAAAGCAAGTGATTCTTTGTTTATTTTCTAGATGAAACTATATGTATTTTAATCACATGTGCTGCTCTTAGTTGTGTTTAAAGAAAGACTAGTTTTCTGAGCTTGTTTATAACATTCCGAAAGCAAGTTGCGCAAGGTGTACTGTTTAATATTACTAATAATGTAATTGTTGTACTCGCAGTTCACCAGAATTTTTAGTGACAGTCAAATGGAAAACATTTATAACTGAAACTCCAACATAAAGTAATGAGTGTTAATCAAACTCTTGGTACCTCATAGCAGTTCCAGAAAATGATGCTATATTTTAAATAGAGAAAAATGAAAATACTATAAAGTTGATATTTTTTCCGCAAGTGTGTTAAAACTTTTTTGAACATATTCGCGATAGTCAATAAAATACAACTAACCATGCTAACTACCAATTATTTTTTAATAAAAATGCATAAAACATTACTATAATTTTCAAGTGACAATCGTCTAACAATCTGCCCAACTATAATAAGACTTACCTGATTACAACTTATTATTAACTTTTACCTGAAAGCAGCTCAGATAATTGATTCTTGGTTTTCAATCAAGATAAAGGAAAGTACCGCAATATTTGTATGTTTTTTGAATGCATAAATAGTGGCTATTTATCTGAACTCAGTTGTAACAGTTTGAAACTGAGGTAATCAAAATAATGATCTATTTTTTATGTTTATCTAAAACTATTGTGATAGATGAATAGCAATTGTTTTTAGCTGGGAGTAAAGATATCTTGGTGCCTGAAAATAGTTCCAGCAATTCATTCTTTGTTTTTTGCTGAGAGAATGGTAAATTATCGCCCCCTGATTATGAGGTCTGATCCGGGACACAAAAATGACAGCTGTTGAAGTTGGATTTTTTTTGTGTACATTCAGTGCCTTGAAGATTGGTACCAATAATTTTGAAAAGTTTTTTTCCACTTTGTTTTTCAGAGATTAAACGAATCAAGGAAATCTTTTATAAAGTACTGATGGCTGAATTTAAGGGAACGTACATTAAATGAAATCAGCCTTCGGAAGACACTGTTTTTGTGTCAGCGATCAGGTCTAATATTCAGGGAGCAGTAAGTAATTCACGCATCCCTCTGCACATATGTCGTTTGCAAATGTGTTTAACCCTTCGTCTGTCGCAATTTTGGGACTTCCGAGTTCAAGCACAATGAGCCTGACAAACATTCGTCAGAAAATCATTATCAACTAACCGACAGAATTCTAATGTTCTTAAAGTGAACAGTGACCTTCATTCGGATGTACATATGGGGAATATTTCAAATCTGAATGAAATAAACTCAATTATTGCATTCAAATGAAATAACTCTACGCGCTATAGTGGCGGAAAGGATATTTGAAATAGTTGAGCTGTGCCTGTCAGATCTATAGTAACCGACAAAGGGTTAAAGTTGATTTTTCATAAGTATTTGTAAAATGATCAAGTTGCCTTCTTTTCTAAGAATGCACCATTATTGTAGTTTCAGGTGGCAAATTTTGTTAACTGAGAATCTAATCAACAATGTAGTACAGACTTTTGCTAACGAGTAACTGTTCAAGCATATCATTTCTTCCTTTTTGTTTCAAGGGAAAAAAATTGTGTGCATTACTTTTCTGTTTTCATTAAAAGCCCACACTACTGATTGAAAAAGACCTGGATGAAAAATGTTAAGTCTATAGGGGTGTTCTTTTCAAATATCTCACTCAAATTTTAATATGTTGACGCGATTTTTTTTCATAAGGTAGCTGAGGACAATCTACAACCGGGCTAGTTTTTATTTTTTCAATTTTGGTTTCAGATTTTTTAAAAAATTACTTTAACTTTCGAAACTGGCTAGAACCGGTTCTGAAATTGAATTTATCATAATATAAAAGAGTATATAACCAATATCTATAAAGTTAAAAATATCCGGGTTATAAATCATCCTCAGCTATCCTATGCAAAATAAATTCTTTAAAAATATTGAAATTTGAGCGAGATGTTTGAAAAAAAACGCCCCTACAGACTTAACGTTATCATCCGAGTCTTTTTCAATCGGTAGTGTGGTCTCTTAAGGTAATTTTTCGTTTTGTCTCCCGTTTCTCAATACATTTGTAATATTCTCAACTGGACTAAACCACAGGTTGGAAGACCTCCAGGCTTGGATAAACTTTTAACTGATAGTGAATTATTTCTGCAATATTAGCAATTTTACAATCGAAAACATTTAACTGTAAAGATCAAGTTTTATCCTGTAATGCAAAACAATCTTCCCTTTTAGATAAATGTAACACTGGGAAACATTTTAGGTCTGGAATTAATGGACTTTTTGCACTCATGGACTGTTTAAGTGACCGTTTACTTCTTTATCAAGTGTCAGTTATTTTTAGTTGAACCTTCTAATCATAACAATGAATTGTAAGTCAGAATTGTAATAAGTGTTTCATATTGGTTTTTGATCGAAAAGAAAGCAAACACATTTCTGAATGCAATAGGTAAATGGTAATTGTTTTTGACAGATTATTTTCATGAAAATATTTTAAGGTGTTTACATAATTTAACACATTTAAAGTACTACTGAAAGTTGGTTTTTGATTTCACTTATTTGTTTTAATAGATGGAGGTATATATGCATACCTCTGCATGTATATATTCCTCCTACCATATATACCTTAAATTGTTTACATGACACATTAAAATATGTATTTGATGTACATAGAAATGTAATTTTTTTTATTTATTTTGATATATGAAGTATGACTCTGTTTGCATAAATATCTCCTGCCTTAGGAAATTTACATAATATAGCATATTTCAAACGTGCATTTATTAATATTGATTTGTTAATAAAATTGTTTTTTTTTTAAATGTGATGAATGTGTTATTCTTTCTGTAATGTAGTTTTTTCTCTAAAAATTCCTATATATATAAATCGAAATTCATTTTTATTAATATCCATACTTACTGCTACAATACTTTAATGCATTCTCCATTACAATAAAATGATGCGCAATAATTTCAAAACTAGAGTAGCATCCGTCACCTTATGACAGGTGCTATATTCAGAACAATCCGACTTTAATTTCAGTTGTTAAAATCTGGATGTGCCACTGTCGTTTTTTCTTTATTGTGAATCATTCTCTGAACTAGAAAGGGGCATGAACGTTATGTAGTCTCCGTTCTTGATTAAAAAGTAGGGAGCGATGCTACACAGGGAATTCGAAAGTTGGCCTAATGAGTCAGGCAGTTTCAATATTTTATTCAACATCTTAAAAAGTTAGGGGAGTAAATAAAATTTCATGGTGATCATCAAGTAAGTACAAACTTTGTCCCACAATGTAAGAAAAATTTGAATGTTTTTGCAAATTCTAGCTTGTAAAAGTTTTATTTAAACCAACCTCCTCCTAAATTTTTTTTTTTAGGAGTTCTCACTTTTACCAACCCCATCCACATGCAAAGTTTAAAATTTGTAACTTTTTTATATACTTTTAATTCTTCTGATATAATTTGTACATATTTTTTCTTTCTTTTTTTAAAAGTGAATATTAATATGCCGTATATACTCATGCATAAGTCGACCTCTCCTCCCTCCCCAATTCTAAGACAAAATTTTGTACAAACTTGAATTTTCGTTTATTAATCAAATTACACTTCTGGAAAAATGTTGAAAAATGATTTGTGGTCGAGGATAAAAAAAATATATCAATAATACATTTTTTATAAAATTAGTATATTTTTTAAATGTTTTAATTAGGGATTCAACGATTTTAACCAGTTGATTTAAATTATGATTTAAATCATTATTTAAATCAATTTATTTTTTTTAATCATTCATTAAAATCATAATTTTTTAAATATTTAAAACACATAAAGTATTAAAATCTAAGATACACATAATTAGGAAAGTTTCTACAGATATTGTAACTTATGAATGCACATAAAAATATTTAAATAATTGTTTCTAAGCTTAATTCCTGAGTGTAAAAAAGTTAAGTACAGTATGTTTGTAAAAAGCATAGTTTTATCTAAAAAATATATAAATCATTTAAAAACGATATTTAGCAACTAATACTGCAACTAAAAGTGTAAAATAGCCACATCTGATTTTCTCATTCTACTTTTGCAATAATAAATTTATACCAAATACTGCAACTGAAGAACAATGAAAGATTGACACTGGCTGAACTGCGGTAGTAAAAAAATTTATAAGTGATTTGTCGTTGTTGTTGTTGTTTAACATAGCAAGAGATTCTTCAATAAAGTTGAATAAATGTTTTTTAAATTTTTTAACTCATATACAACACATGCAAATTTTTAGGGATTAAAATGGCAGCAAAGCTGTTTGAAACACTGAATGCTGAGAATCCCCACTAAGTGCTAATATTGCTGCTTATTGTTTTGAGGATTTCAGATATAACTGTCAATTTCTTATATTTACTCTGCATGTAAGCATGAATGGGTTAACACATTTTCATATTTTGGAGGGATTAACATATGCATATGTTTGTGTGGGTTTAGATTTAGGCAATTACGAACACAAATGCAAAATGATCTGCAAATAATATTGTTAGTTTATTACTTGTGCTACTAATTAAAATCAAGTTTTTATTAATTCTTTAGTTAATTGTTGTTTTCTGTAAGGCATATTTTTACGGTGCTAAAATCTTCCCTTTTGAAATGGGCAAAATACACTCTGCTTTTAAAAAATAATGAAATTGAATTATAGTCAGGGGTCGATTTAGAAAAAGAATTTTGCATAACAGTAACTGCTATACAAAGTCAGTTTTGAATAGCAGTTAGACACTTTGTATAGCAAGTAAAAAATAGCTAACGTAACTTTTAAATCTTGAAAATTTACAAAAAAAATTACAGTGACTGTTCATTTTAGAACCACTCAGGGCCGCAGCTGGAAGCAATCTATAGGGGGGGGGGAGGAAGGCTCAAGAGATTGTAGGGGGGGGGGGCTCATAATTTTTTTTTTCATTTTGACGCAGAAAGATAAAATAGTGCATATTCACATTGTAGGTTCTTATTAAACTGCTGCAATAACTTCATTTTATACTTAAAAAAGTGTATGATGATGAAAATTTTGAGTGTATAACTGCTGTAAAATTAAACATAATGTTCTCTTCATATGTTCAAACAGGATGAGGGTTGAATTACTTATTTTAGATGCAATTTATTAATTCTGCAAAACTGTGAAAAGATATCAAAACTATGAATTTTTGAACAGAATTTCATTTGAATTTTCGATGCAGAAATTCATTTAGTGATCTTGGAATTTTTTCCAGGAAGGGGGGGGGGGGCTCAAAATATTTTAGAGGGGCTGAGCCGCCCATAGCGCCCCTTTAGCTACGGCCTTAATCACTACAACATGCACGTCAAACTTCTATGAGCAAACGCCGTGATTAGCGAGTAACAGTGATTCAGTAATCAATCACAGCATCAAGGCGATAATAAATCATGTGTTTACTGGGAAAACTGCGCCCAGCAATGGCGCCTCGCTGTACTTCCATTGTAAATAAACACTTAGGGAGAGTGAAAACACAACGTATGTCGTGTAAAAACATCTTTAAATTTTAACTTTAAGTGTACATGACATAACAAAGGATGTGGGAAATATACATCGCAATGATTGCAATTTAATGCATTTCTTGGATCGCATTTTAGTTAAATTTGAATCGCAAATTGCGATGCGATATCGCTTAAATCGAACCCTGATTATAGTAGGTAGAAATCTTTTGGAAAAAGAAATCTTTGAATTTCACAGTATTTTTTAATCAATGTATCCAAGAGTGCAAAGATTTTAGTACTTTAGTTAATTGAACTTTATGTATTGCATTTCTGTAGTTGCTAACAAAAAATTATAGTTCTATTAATTAAAGTATAAAAAATTTGATTAAGGAGCAATTAGAAGTTTAATTTTTTGGTAACTTGAAACTTTTTTTAACTATTCAGTATTTGAAATTTGGGAAAAAAAATCTGATTTAAATTTTTAAAAAAGCCGAATTTTTTATTTTAAAAAAATCAGGATTTTTTTACACATTAGCTTTATTCAGATTTTTTTTTAATTTAACGTTTTAAAACTGTGTAATTATGTAAAACCGGAGAAGTTTAAAAAATTTTGAAACCTATTCACAACAAATCAATGATACCTATACATATATTTATAAAATATTTCAAAAATCTATTCGCGCTTTATTTACAAGAGTAAACAACTTCTTAGACTACTAAAATATAGTACACTTCTTTACGCTATAGACTTTTACATGAGATATTTAAAAGAGTTATCAAGTTGAACTCTTTTTATAAAGCGGATTAAAATGCTGAATGGAATGCTTCTGTATTGAAATGAATTCCATCAAAAGAGAGTATAGATGCAGTACAATTACAGGGACTTTTTGAGCTTTTTTGTGAATCACAGAGAAATGAAAAATTTCCGCTTTTTTTATTTCCTACCTAGATCCATATGTGATTACTAAAATATTTAGACATTCGCCAATTACCAGCAATTTTTTTTACGCTACTTTATCTACAAGTCAACTCCCCATTTTCAACCCCAAAATTTTGTCTAAAATTCTTAACATATACACAAGTTTACACGGTAACTAATATATCACTTCAAATCTCCTTTACCCACAACCTGAAATTTCCTCTTCTTTGTTTTCTTTGGCTAAAATTGCACATTAAGAGAGATTGTGATAGTTGATGAAGCGAAAAATGATTTATCATTAAAAAAAATATCACTATTTTTATTTCAGTTTAAAGGAAAACAATTTTGAAACATAAATAATTAAAGAAAGGCATTTATATTATTATCCTAGGATAATTTTTGTTTTCTATTTTTTGGAGGGGGGGGGGGGGTGCATATGTGAAAATTTCAATCAATATTTTTTATGTATTTGTAGTTAGAAAATTTTAATATTTTCGAGTGGTACAGTCTCTCCATATCCAGTTAATGCTGCACTGCTAGGCGGAATATTGATTAAAATACAAAGTAAAAGTATATTTCAATTCATTTGACATACAAGTAAAAATTCCATTAACAATTAAAAATGCAAACGTTCCGGGTTACGTTTTAGCCTCTCATCAGTGCAATAACATTTAAATATCCAAAAAACTCCAAATCTCATAATCAGTTAATAATTATTAACAGTTAAAATTGCAGTGATGAGGCACTAAAACTTACTTGTGAATGTTTGCATTTTTAATTGTATATGTATTTTACTAATTTTTATTTGTATGTCTGATTAAATGTAATATATTTTTAAATTTTGCATATCATACGCTAAATAATGTTGAGTTGTTTTGATACTACTAGAAAAATCTGTGAAATTCTCCTATACACATAGCCATCACGGGTCGGCATTAATTATTTAATAAAAGTAATTTCAAGTATGTAAAGGGATTTTTTTCTGTAGATTTTTACCTCTAGTTTCCTATTGCTTCTTATAATGGAAGATATTTGCATTTAACAATGTTTTTTATCTGTATAAAAAAGAACACTTTTGCATTTTGAACACTATATTTGCATCTCAAAATTCTTTCATTTGATATTAGTAGTTAATCGGCAAAAGATCATATGACATTGCAACGTACTCGGTAAAAGGTTACTAAATGACCAAATTATCAAAAACTGATACACAGAAGCTTCAAAACTGATTTAATAGTAGTCGGGATACGATGATCGGGTACTCATAAGCCGAGCGGACAAAGAGTCGTATATGTCGAACCCGGAGAGGGAGGTCGCCAGGACGAAATGTAATCGAGTTAGGATTCTCGGCGGAAGTTCGGCCAGGGATTATTTGCTGTTTGGGATCTAACTATGACATAGTTTCTAATAAAAAATTCTATTTATTTAACAATACTTCTGAAAACAATTTTTTTAATTTTTTAAATATACTACTTAATGATTCTAAAATTTATAAGAAAAACAATTCGTTTGCTTTAATTAATTTGATAATTCATTAATTTAAATATAAAATTAATTTTTAAATATAGGTGCATAAGACAATTACAAGTAAATGAATACATAATTAATATAAAAACACCGATTATATTACAATTTTCCAATCTGTCATTTACGTCAACGACACTTACCATTCATGTAGCACTTACTGAAAAGCCACACCCTTATTATCACACATAATCCTCCCCTAACCAGGTTTGGCTTGTCCAGTGGTTAAGGCGTTCACTTCCTGAGCTAGGGCTTGCGAGACCTAATCCCGCCTGTCCTGTCACCGAAATATGTTCACTGTCTCTCAAAATACTTGCTAGAGTGTTTACCAGATGGCGCCACCAGAGAATTTTTTTGCTTGTGCCGGGCTCCAGCCGGTATTCGTGTAGCTAGCTATTGGCATAGTTTTTTGCCGATACCGGACTGGCTGCGTGCCTCATGAATCGGGCGGCATTCGCGTGGCGTATCAAAAAAGATACGGAACCGGTAGCGGCAACTGGCATCGATCCAATACGGCTGAAAGTGACAAGCGATTATCGTCCGATTGCTTACCGATAGCCCTGTGTTGCTGGGTACATTCAAAAAGCTTGGTATTATAACACAAATTGTTGTGTGTACACGTAGATTCCGTTACAATAATCTTATACAAATTACCTTAATCTAAATCTTTACAAAAAAAAATTAAGCGCTAAATAATAAAAGGAGTAATCAACTGCCTGTATAAATCTTTAAAAAAGCAAAGTTGAACACTGGATATTTATGAAAACTGAGTATAATTTATTTATTGGAATTTTTAAGCCCGTAAAGTAATTTTATTGCATTTCTATTTTGCTGTTTTTTGTTAAAACTGAAAAATAATTAACAAGAATCGAATAGGAAAATTTCGAGGATAAACAGTATTTTCGTAACATCACAGTGGTTATCATGTAGTTGTAAAAATAGTGGCTAGCGCATTTGTTTATCTTATAAGCCGGGAGGTGGCAGCACAGGCAATCCCCTCCTTGAGTTGATGGATGAAATATACAAGATTATATAAATCTGGATTCGCATATTAAAACGCAATCGATCTACCAAGTCGTATCTTGGCGGAAAACACCTAAAAACCCGCTTTTAATGGTTGACTCATAGGTTTACCATTATGTTTTCCTGTTCCCAAACTTCCATGTTTTCATACTTTTGTTTGTAGGAAAGTACAACGGTAAGCCTATGTGTTAACCACTAAAATTTAGTTTTTAACTATTTTCCACCAAGATAGGACTTGTTAGACCCATTGCGTTTTAATATACGAATCGAGATTTAAAAATCCCAGATTTTCATTCATGAACTCGATGAGTTGTAGCCTTCCGGTCTATTTTTTGCATTATTTGATGCAACTTTAATATAGGTAAATGCATGTGTAAAATATTACAGATTTACCTTGCACGAATTATCTTTGATAAATAGTTAAATACATATTAATTAAAATACATGTACACTTATTGGTAAAAACTATGGAATTTTATTTTATAAATCAAATGAAAAATATACATCCAATTGCATTAAATTAGAGAAAAGAAAATAAAGAGTCCGTCCTTGAAAAATCTATATATGCATATAGTTTCTAAACACAATATTTTCCGACGTCGAGATTATGAATATTACTATCAAGCAGAAAAGTTTTCGTAGTCTCAAACCCAAGAGGAGAATAATGTCCGTTCGGCAATATAGTAAAGAATCAGATTCTTCATATTTTTCAAAATAAACATAATAATAAATAAATAATAATTAATTATTTAATTAATTTTAAAAAATCTCCAATTAATAATTTCTGAATTTACCATAATTTTTGTAATTATTTGTCCAAATAAGAAGGTCAAAATTATTTAATCACTTGGGGGTACTTTTACAATATATTTTTAAATTATTAATATTCATTTCAATAGTATTTATTTATGTAGGTAACGATATATGAAAGAATAGTGTATCTTCATAAAACAAATAAGAGTGATATTTGAGTTAAAATACATATTTATAAAGGTGACGTTTTATCGAAATTCTATTGTATATCTATCAACACTTTATTTTTATTGTTTAACGCACTGAGTGACAAATCCATTTTGCTTGTCTTTCTGTTTGGTTTGGGCTACGAAATAACATAACCGTAACATAATCTATTTTTCAAAAAAATGTAAAAGTCTTTAATGTGCGACGATATTGTAAAATATTCTACTGGCAAAATGTGGTGCACATTTGGTAGAGGAATGGCCTGAAAATTAACTAGCAAGGAAGGTCTCCATACTGGGCATACTCAGAAAAATCTGAAAAAAAATTACAGAATGTACTTCTCATATGGATATATTTCTTTATAAAAGAAATTTTAGCGGAACCTCGATAGAGAGTCTTTAAAAAAAATGAAATTTTCGTTTATTTGGTGATCTATCACCGATTGGCGATGAAACAGAATTTCAAAAAATACGCTTTTATCTCGAATAGTCTTTAACATCTTCACGACGAAAGTCGTTTGCTTAATTTTTAATCTTTTATCACTAGTTTTTGTAAACACAAATTTTTTTCATAACGAATCATGAAAATGCTCTGATAAAGTAAACTTTGCAATAAAAAATAATTGGTGGGAATAATGAAAGATTCTAAGCGACAGTTAACAAGCCATTTTCAGATGCATTAGAAGGGTGTACTTTTGGTGAGGAAAAATCCTGCTCGCCAAATCTCATGTCGATTTCATATTTTCGCGCCAAATATTCGACAAAAAAATTTTCTTACAGATTTCATACTGAATCGTAATAATAATTCATAATCATTATAATAATAATTCATAATTTCATACTGAATCAGTTAAATTTACCGGCGGAACGCCGGTAAATGTAACTGATCCTTTATTACATAGGTAAGTAGTACAAGAAGCATTTTTTTTTTCAACATTTTCTGAGTAAGCCCAGTATGGAGATCTTCCTTGTAAGCAAGCTGCTGAATGTGACACCTACGAAAGACACCCGTTTTTATGTTTACTATATTCAGACATGCTACTTTTTCCACGGAAAAGCGGAATTCCGCTTTTTTTCGGCGATGAATTTTATTATCCCTGAGATCGATGTAAATATGAAATAAAATTTTTTGATATTTTTATTAGGGGGAGGGAGCATAATGAATGAAATACAGCAAAAACACGTGTACAAACTGCACGAAATTAAGGAAATTTCTTCAAAGTATCGCAAAAAAAGAAAAAAAAACTATAAGTTCATCAAATGGTAACGGAAAAATGCTATTTCCTTCAGAGGATCGCGGGAGATAATGCGATTTCCATCAAAGGATTGCGAAAAAAAACACCATTTCCATAAGGATTGCAGGAAAAGACACGTTTGTTGTTAAAGGATCACGAACAAGCCATAATTTTCGTCAATAGATTGCAGGAAAACGCAATTTTCGTCAACAAATTTCAGAAAAATACTCGATAGTTTGCAGAAAAATACTCGAATTTCATCAAAGAATCGTGAAAAATACTCAAATTTTATCGAAAGATAGTACAAAATACTCGAATTTTGTAGAAAAATCGTGCAAAAAAATATGTGTACAACCAAAAAGTGTGCGATTTTCGTTAAATGGTCACGGAAAAAAATGCTAATTTTGTAAAAACACTCAAAAAAAAAAAAAAAAAAAAAAAAAAAAATGCAAATTTTGTCAAAAGTCTGTGAGATTGTGAAACTTCAGCTTTTTTTTTATTAATGAGCATGTAGCAAGTTTGTATATTCTAACAAAACCCACTGATATTTTTTGGTAAGAAAGATTTTGTACATTCTCTATACAATTCTGAAATTACTTAAAATTTATTCAGAATGTGACTTTTAAAATTGAATTTTATACTGATGTATTTTATACTGATATTTGTGACTGATGCAGTCCAAACGGAAAATTCAATGTCAGTCACCAGTGACTGACATGGCACTTAAGTTGTTAAAATAGAACATGTATGGATGATGACTTATCAAGGTTTTAATGTATATTTGTAAAGATATTAATTATTTCCATTTGAGGAGAAAATAATTAAGGGGATTTTTTTTTTTAAATCAGGACGACTTTTGGAGGTTTTCTTGTCTTTTCAAATTAAATTATTCATTTAATTTAAAAGAAATTTTAAAGAGAGGTTACTTATAAAAAATTTAATATATGTCTATAAAATTTAGGTTACATGAATGTACTGGAATGTATTCTATTAAATACGAAAAAGTATTTTCTAGAATGACGACATATACTTTTTTAGTATGCACATACTTAATGATGTTTGATTGAATTAAGACACATATCAGAGTGGTGACTTATCAAGGTTACAGTGTATAAAAAAATGAAGAATGATCATACATATATATACAGAAAAATTACTCCATAGTAAGTTTACTGAGCTCCCCTCATAAAAATGCGATGCATACCAACCAGCTACTAACAATGTCTAATAAGGAATAATACAAATTTGTTTAAGTGGTAATCTACTTCTAAAAATTGAACCAAAGTTGAATGTTTGAACTTTACCGTCAAATATCGAACAGAAAGCAATTTGTCAATCTAGGAATTGTAAAAAATTTAAATTTTCAAATTTGTAATGTTCATTTTAATTTTAATTTTGCAAACTATATTGCAAATCGGATTTTAAATAAGGATTGCCAGAAACAGGTTTTTAATACAGAAGACGAACTGGAACAATCATTTTATTTTCGGCCAAAAACAAAAAGTCAATTTCTTCGTAATTAATACATGAATAAATATACATGATTATTGATATGTATGCGTGTTTATTAAAAACACTTACTTATTAACCCTTTATCTACCGACGGTACTTATAAGTGCCATTGTGGAAAATTTAATAAAAAACGTCTTTAATCAGTCTATTAATAAAAGTTCTATTTCTTACCACACAATATACTTTACTCGAACTGATTTAGATAGAATAGAACAAGTTGGAAATTGCATGTGAAGCGTAGCAAATAAGGTGCGTTCGTGCGATAACGAAGTTTTAAAAATATTCAGATCTTTCTGTTATAGTAGACAGTACTTCAGATATAGTATAGTATAATATATGTGTTCCTGTAAATATACAGAAAACTTTTATTACACCTCAGAAACGTATATCATATTCATAAAATGTGAAATAGTTTAATATAATTAACACACTCCCCAAACAATATTTTCCCGTATAGCATTATGTAGTGGAATACTGTTGTGTGACCCTGTAATTTAATAATAAATATTCTTTTCATCACAGATTGTTACAAAATATAGTTTTTAATAGATATATATATATATATACTTCATAGATTCATGTATTCAGTTATATTCGAATGAGTGAAACACCATTAAAATGCAATTGAAATATTTTTCCCCATTGACCGTAATGTAACGGAATAGTTTTGATTGTCCCTGTAATTGATCTATGCATCCAATTTTCATAAAATTTGAAATGACTCGACAAAATTATCTGATAATTATATATTTAAATTTCAAACGTTTCGGTTGGGTAGTTTTTGCGTATTATATGCGGACGGACGGACTGCAAGACAACTATAGGTGGTACGTATTTACATACAGATGGGGGACAAAACAATACGAACACCTGTGAAAAAGTATGACATATTTCACAACTACAGTACAGAAGTAACAGAAGTCTGCCACCTTGTGAGCGTGAAGAGGAAGGTATCAGTCTCTTAACAGCAGTCATCTGTGTTGCATGCGTCTATCGAACTGTCTGTGCTAAGTTGAAGTGTCAGACCTGCCAGAGTAGCAAAGAGGTATGATTTTTGGAGCGCGTTTAAGTGGAACATCCGTTATGGGAGCACAAATTTTTGGGGGTTTACAAGGAATATGGTATCAGCCGTTAAGACAGCGTACATGAAAATTGGTAAGACAACGTCTTCAAAGCACAACAGTGGCCAAAAGTTCAAGCTTGTTGATAGGGATAAACGAGCTTTGAAGCTCATAATAGTCTGAAAGCACACGCAATCGTTATCCGAGATAACATCCAAAATGAACAGCCACTAATTTCCACTACCCCGTTTCAACAAAAGCTGTCAAAAGGGAACTTCATGTTGTGAGAGTTTGTGATAGAGTGGCAAATCGGAAACCTTTGGTGACAGCAACTAATGCTTTCAGGCGACGCCAGTAGTGTAAAGATCACAAAGGGGGGACCCCACAGCAGTGGCAACAGGTAATATGATCAGATGAATCGTCATTCACCCTATGTCAGATGACCGGACGCGTTTATGTCTGGTGAACGCTCAGAGAAGCTTTTAATCCTGAATGCCTCATGGTGACTTTGAAACATGGAGATGGCTCCATTATAGTATGGGATTCGATATTTTGGCACGGTCTTGGGCCACTTGTTATGGAGGATATTCCAAATCTGCGTTCGTGGCTGTAAAAGGTCACGTGGTACCGGTAATTTACCCAAAGAACTTCTAAATGATAAGCAGGGAGGCTGATATTGCTTTCCCTATGAACTGTTTCATTAGCTAGTGGGGATTTACACTGCGTCTAACGAAGCTTTCTCTTCTTTACGCTGGAAATTTTTGCCTTGATCACGTGATCATAACGTAGGTGGAATATCCTCCATTCTGCATAAGAGAATCAAATCCAATCACTATCTAAGCATTCTAAGGGATCATGCCCACCCTTTTGTCCAGACAGTATTCCCTGGAGAGCGACCGCTTTTTCAAGACACCAAAAACCATATCCACACTACTAATTGTGTTCAAGCTTGGTTCGAAGAGCATGATAATGAAGTTGAATATCTTTACTGACCCACTTAATCTCCAGATTTGAATATTATTGAGAAATTATGGGAATAGTTGGAGTTCAAACTTTGATCCCGATTTCCTCCTGCATCCAGCCTTTCAGAATTAAAGACCGTTCTGCAGGAGGAATGACTTAATATACCTTTAAATACTGTCCATGACCTTTATGCATCTATCCTACGTCACATTAAATCTATACTTCAGTCAAAAGCTGGTTCAAATCCCTATTAAAACGTAATATTCCGTACACTAAGCTCCAGGTTTCACTGCAATATAAGAAATATTTAGGATAATCTAACTCTATGGATTTAATGAATTTTCAATGCATTTTAGAATGATTAACACTCTCAGGGATTACATTTATGTTTGTAATTATTTTTTTCAATAATGTTGAAAGAATCATATTTTTATAGCATTTAAAACAAAATGCAGAGTAAACAACATTACAATTTGACCCTTTTGCAAGACGCTTGGAGGGTTAATAAGGATTTTTTATTATTTCACAGGTGTTCGTATTATTTTGTCTTCCATCTGTAATTACGAACGCACCTAAAAACAGTTGAAGCTAAATATTTTTAAAAGGAGGCAATTTTCTTAATCATTTTTATAGATACATCTTTTTTTTTAAGTTATTTGAAATATTTTTGACGGTAAAAGCCTTTGTGAAACCATTTCTTATTCCGTAGATAAAGGGTTAAGCGAAACAAGTGAATAAATGAAATTTATCAAGAGTGAAGAAACTGCCAAAATCTTCATTAATATAGACGATCAGTTAGTTACTGAAAAATAATCAATTGCTAGATGTGATTATACTGCTTCAGAATTTTCGACAAAAGCTAACTTTTAGTGATGATGAAAGACATACTGAAACTGAAGATGTTTCCTGGAATACAGTAGACTTTCTCAAATCCGCAAACCTAAAATCCGCACATAATTTACAGATGTAAACAATCAAAAATTCAATTCAGATATAGGGGAAAATTTTTGACTTTTGTACTTTTATATCATTTCCATGTTTTTATTGGTAATTTTTGTTAATATTACTGTATTCATGTTTTTTTTATGAAGGAAGAATAAATTTATTTCTGAAAATATTCAAGATATTGATGATATCACTGGCAATCACAATCTTCTTAACAGATATATTTATATATTAAACAAGCTTTTTTTTGGTTATTAAGTCTGGGTAACTTCTGAAATAAAAACTTCCTTATTTTATGATTTTGATGTGAATTATTAATATACCTTTATGAGGCAAGTTCCTTTAAATAATTTAAGAAAAATACACTTCATCTTTTTAATGAATATTTAATCATACATTATTGATTATTAACATGGCCTTTGCTTTTAATATTTTATCATTTTAAAAATTATCTAAATTTTTATTATTTCAGTTCATTACTTATTTTAATCTTTGATTATATTGTAAGCATTCATTATAGTTTCGATTTCATAGTTGATTACATTCAAATTACTGTTTAAAAATGCAAACAAAGCAATAACCAGAAATACGCAAAATTCTAAAATACGCACCTCTGGTGTCTAGCTCTTCAGATTTGAGGGAGTCTACCGTATTAAAAATTTCAAAGAAGCGGCTAAATACAGTGGTCAATTCCACAGTTTTTTTGTAAAAAAAAGTGTTTGGGAGGATTAAAATTATTACATGTTTAACAAAAACACATTAAAACATATTACATGTAATCACTAGCAAAGTCAAACTTTTGTAACAGTTTTTTTCTTGTCAAAAAATGTAATAAAGAGTGAATAAAAGTATGCACAGTTTATTTTAATTTTTAATGCTTAAAAAATAATTTCAATTTCTGATTAATCATATAATAGAGTTTTAGGCCATATAAAAATCAATTAATAAATCATTAAGAATAAAGACATTCACGCAAAGAGAGATATGCATGAAAATACATGCATAAAGAGATTCTTAGCAATATTTTAATCGCTGATGTTTTCCCAAAAGAGGACACCTCCGAAAAGCGAATAATTCTCACGCTCCCGAGTTTCCGTTATTTAGAGGTTTTACTGTAGTGATCTTTCAACGAAATTCGTGGTTTTTCCAGTGATCTTTAAACGAAATTCGGGTTTCTTTTCACAAATATACAGTAAAATAAGCGTTTCCTTTTCATGATCTTTCAAAGACTTTCTCGATTTTTTTCCGTAATCCTTCATCGAAATTCGCTTTTACTTTCAGCGGTCTATCAAAGAAATTCTCGTTTTCTTTTAACGATCTTTCAAGGAAATTCGCGCTTTCATTCAGCAATCTTTGAACGAAATTCACGTTTTTTCTGCGATTTTGAAATGAAATTCACTTTTCTTTCTGCGATTTTCTGACGAAATTTGAACTTTTTTTCTACGATCTTTTAACAGTATAATATAGGTGTTTGTTTCCGTGATCTTTCAACAATATTCGCATTATTTCCGCAATCTTTTCACGAAATGAACATTTTCTTTTCACGTAATTCGTGTTTGCACCACGATCCTTTGATAAAATGTATTTTCATCTCCGAATGATTAATGAAATTGATTTTCTTACGCGATCATTTGTAAAATTTAGGACGTTTCAGCAAGATCGATAGACAAAATTCACGACATCATTCCGTTACCAATAGGGCAGTTGCAACTGACGTCACATAGGAGGTCACACACTAGAAATAGACAGTTGTGATTGGTGGAAATAGCCTGACCTCCACTTGAAATATAATTGCTATGAGCTGATTGCAAGTTCCATATTAAGAAATTTCGCTGTATATTTCGCGATATTCTGGTGTAATTTTCAATATTTTTCCTGGATCGTTTATCAAAATTATTCATTTTTTGCGCAATCCTTTAACGAAATTTGTGATTTCTTTCTGTAATCTTTTAAGGAAATTTAAGTTTTATTTCAGCGACCAATTGAAAGAAATGGTATTTGCTTATAAGAACCTTGACAAAATATGCAATTTTTTTTCAGCAATCGTTTTTTTTTCTTTTTTTTCGATTGATTCACGAATTTATTTTGAGAAATTCCAATGAAAAAATCGGTAACTTCAAGAAATTTAAGAAATACTCGCTGGAAAAATCACTGACTTCTTAAAAAATTTGGAGGTGGAAAATAATAGCACAAATACTTTTTATTTGTAGAATTTTCCTTTTCTGAGTGCAAAATCATGCACGATGTTTCAAAACCTGCCTCTCAAGAATTATTTTAAATGGTGCACCTTCTTTTAAGGAAAAGAATTCTTGATATAAATATTTACAGAAACACGATTCTCTCGTGCTTAATCTCCATTAAGAGGATTTTATGTTAAGAAGTTTATTTTCCAATAGAGATTTTTCTTTTTTTGTGCATGAAATTTTTATACGTTATTGATGTTTACCCTAGCACGACACCTATTGAAAATGAAGTATCTACCATGATTAGTTTATCTACAGAGAGAATCAAAAGTGTCCCAAAACATTACGGCCTATGGGGAAAAATCGTTAATATACTCGGATTGCCATGAAATTTTAGGACGTTATTGACATTTACCCTAGCAGGAACCCTATTGAAAATGAAGTTTCTACCATGATTAGTTTATTTGCAGGGAGAATCAAAAACTTTCCGTTACATTATGGCCTATGGGGAAAAATCGTTTCAAAGTGATTTTAAAGTTCTAGTATTACTCTTCTGGCCCCGTCCCAGTGTCCCAGCTAGCGGATGTGGCCTGTTGATGAGCGCCATTTGCTATTCAAGCACGTAAGCAAGCAAATTGTTAATAAATACCAATAGTCATTAACCCTGTCAGACAAAAAGCGCCCTTTTGGCGCTTATTAGTTGTCCTTATGCATATATGATATCTATACCCTTTTTTTTCTTTTGGCTGTAATTATTACTTGTAGATCGAAACCAGGCGGCCTGGGTAAAATAGTAAAGATAAAAACCATCTTTTTAAATTTAAAATTTAAAACTAATAAACTTTCTACATGTAATATGCTTTTTAGATTGCCAACTAAAACTAAAAAATGCATTTTTAATCTTTTAAGCTACCTGCATTCTAGTATTACCCTTCTGGCCCCGTCCTAGTGTCCCAGCTGAGCGGATGTGGCCTGTTGATGAGCGCGCCATTTACTATTCAAGCACGTAAACAATCAATTTTGTTAATAAATACCAATAGTCATTAACACTTTAAGACAAAAAGTGCCATTTTGGCGATTATTAGGTGTCCCTGTGCATGTATGATATCTATATCCTTTTTTTTCTTTTGGTTGTAATTATGGAATATATACTTGTAAAAATGGAAATTTTGGCTTTACTCTACTGGTTCAAAATTTATGCATTTAGAATTTTATAATTGCGAATTTAGCCTCATACACCACTATCCTTTTGGTACTACTTTGTTATCCTGTTGACCAATTTCGCCAAATTATACAAATCGCCAACTATTCGCAAAATTAAAGAAATTGAAATAACTTTTATTTTAAATAACGAAAGAATAAATAAATTAATAAAATACAAATAAAACTTCATATTAAGAATCACTTGATGGCGTAACAAATACGTGATATGAGTTTAATATTACGTGAATGAGGCATTTTTGATCATCATTATTAGCTTTTAATCTTTTAGTTTGGCGGTAGTATTTTAGTTGACGGATTAGCTAAATAATACCACCAAGATTTTTGTTTAACATTTCTTCATTCGGATATATTTATTTTAAATGTCTGAATTTTTAAAAATTCAGCATATAATGGCTATAAATGAAAAAAAAGATGGATGACCTCAGGCAAACTGTTCCCAACATATGATATTTGGTATAACGGCCGGGGATGTAGCTAAGGGTAGGTATGTAGTGGAGGGTATACGCCGTATACCTTCTGTATTTTTTTGAGGAACATCGTATACCCTCTGTTTCTCAAGAAAGCTATAGCATACGCAGTCTAGGGTATACTCTCTGCCTTGAACTTACACCCCCTGTTTAGAGCGCATATCCTCTGTTATTTTTACGACTACACCCCTGGATAAGGGGGGCTGTGGGCGGCTCAACCCCTTTTCCCTAAAACATTTTGAGCCTTTCCTGGAAAAATTACCAAGGTCAAGGTCAGTAAATGATCTTATGTTCCGAAAATTCAAATGAAATTCTGTTCAAAAATCTAATTTAATTTTGATGTCCTTTCACAGTTTTGAAGAAACACTAAATTGTAATTAAAATAAGTGTTTGAACATTCACTAGTCCTATTTGCAAATAGGAAACTAACATATATTTAATGTTGCACTAGTTATACATTCGAATTTTTCATCATCCTATTCTTTTCTCAGCATAAAATGATGTTATTACAACACTTTAATAAGAAACATAGTACCAACAGTGTGAATATGCGTTAATTTATCTTTCTGCGTCATAGAGAAAGAGAGACAAAATATGACCCCCCTACATTCTCTAGAGCCCCTCCCCGCCCCTACAATTTCTAGAACAACCCCCCCTCCCGTGTTAATCACTTCTAGGTTAATCACTTCTAGCTACAGCCCTGATAACGACTCTGCTAATTTTATCCTCTTTTGCTCTGTTTACAACTTTTTTCTTGCGTATTATCCCGGTCGTGTCAGATATAACTGCGCCAAGATGGCACTTATTAATACAAATTACGGTAATTCTTACTTTTTGACATTTTTACAGTATATCATCCTCTATATAATAAAAGCCTAAGTCATGTGACTGTCAACACTTCCGGGCTTACCCATTTCACTCTTTATATGCTAAGCAGCCAATTTCATGTCAGCCAGTGCAGGTGATAAGTCGCCAATCTATACTATCCCAGGTCTCCCCACTTCACATTTTTATATGCATGATTGCCATTTTGGTGTTTTTATGCTAGCCGAGTGCAGGTTTGCCAAATTTTATGCTATATGCCAGTTTCATTTGAAACAAACTATAACTTTTATTTCTAACACAGATTAAAAAAATATGTATATCAGATTCATTCATTTTATTTAAAATACAATACTAAATGTATTTTTCCAGCATAGATAATTGGCAAAAGAAAGTGAGTGCTAGGCAAGAAAAGAAATTTGACAAAATCTTTTCTCGCAACATTTTTATTTTTTCATATGCACAATCACATACATAAATAATTAATAGTATTAATAATAACCTAAACCAAAATAATTTGTTGCAACATAAAAGCATTGTTTCTAATTTACACTTTTAAAAAAGTATGTATATTTTGAGATAACACCCACTGAATTTAAATTGACATTCATAGTTTAATATCGCTTTCCTTAAAAATAAATAAGTCGTAAAAGATTCATTCAATCACGAACGGGAAAAAAAATAATCATGGAGGTTCGTAAAGCAAGTTTTTCAACAATAAATGGACAATATTCTTATGACATCATTGCAGATAATGACGCGATTGTTTTGTTATGTCTTAAGACATCATACTAGGTAAAATTGTGGCGTTGTTTACAGTTTGAATTCACGTTTCTTTATTGTCATATTTATGAACTCAGAAACGAAATTAATGAAAAAAAGCATGCTTTTTCATTATTAAATTGTGAAATAATGAATTATGAAATGCTACTATGATTGCATACAGTTCTTAATTTTTCTGGTCGGAATCTTCCGATTTGGATAATGATTGAGGAAGTAAATTAAATTAAGAGTAAAAATAACATGATGGGATGCGTAGAATACTTTTAATGGAGACCAATCTGGTCGCCATAGGCTGCTAGTTCGTAATAAGAGCTATAAGAGCTATTATATATAATTACCTAATAATGATATTGCATACAACTTATTTATTTCATTACAGTTTAAATATTTATTGAAAATGATTCGTGTATTAGTTTATTTGACATTATTTTGTATTTTTAACAATGTTCTTCATTAAATAATGTTAAATTACTGTTTTGAACATGATTGGGAACGCTAATCAAAACTGGCAGTTGTCAACCATTTTTTGCGATCTATCTCATGGACCAGATAATACGAAAATATCAATCCATTTTCCCTTTTCAATTGATATCTTTGGGAATTTAAACAATTCAGATAAATAGTCTTACTATTATATATTTTAAAAAAACCTACATCACAGATGTCGTATATGCACCACATTGGAACATTTTTTTTACGCTAATTTGACGCAATCTTCGTTTTCAAATGTTAGTTACACATCTGTATATTATTTTGTTTTCTTTTAATTGAAAAAAGAAAAAATATTAAATAAAAAAAAGTTTAATTGACAATTACAGAATAAAACAGTTTAAATCGCTTTAAAAGCGGAAATAAAGGTAAGTGCGGCATAAGATGGCCATTTTGTTGCAATGATCTGTTGTTGTGATCAATGTTGCCGATGAGCTGTGAGTTAATTTGGCAATTTTTTTCAAAACGTGCCAAAATGCCATTTTTGTAAATAATTTCCAATCTGAAACTACGAGATAAAGCAACCAGGATGGTGGTTACTTTCAAAATTAAAGTGATTTTATACAAATTTAAAAAAAAAAAACAAGAAATGTTAAAAATTACAAAAATAAGCTTTGATTTTAATAAATTTCGCATCTAAATATAGAAAACTGGGTAATATTAAATTAAAATTTCCATAACGTGCTGTTTGTTTTCGATGTCGTTTTTCACTTGGGCGAAAAGTGATTACTGCTGCGCATGCCGAACTTATCTGGCTCTCAATTGCTGCAACGATCGTCCCCCTTTTAATTGCTAATTCAATTATTTCTTTCTAATTGCCATCAACTAAAAAACAGTTCAATAATTTAAAAAAAATGATAACACTTGTTCTTTTTTTTATAGATCAATAAACATTCTGATTTTCTTGATAGATTTTTGCATTTTTGAAATACACGTCATTCGAAACAGAAAATACATATCTTTCATAAACATACATATGTTACAGGTCAAACGCGATTTTAGGCCAAACCGGTCTATCCTAAGGCCCATCGGATAAACTAGTTATTCCTAGGCCAAACCGATCTATCCTAACGCTCATCGGATAAACTAATTTTTCCTAGGCCAAACCGGTTTATCCTAACGCCCATCGGATAAACTAGTTTTTCCTAGGCCAAACCAGTTTATCCTAAGACCCATAGGACAAACTAGATTTTCCTAGGCCAAACTAGTTTAGACTGCTGTTTATTGGTCTGAACTAGTTTATCCTAGGCCAATTCAATTTGGCGTGATTTTATGGAATTCAATTACCGCCTCAACGCCAACATTCTTGTTTGTCCTAGGCTGATCTAGTTTATACTAGGCCAATGTAGTTTTACGTGTTGTTAGCTGACGGGCGTCAAAGCCAGAGAAATAATGGGCTCACAGGTTGTGTATGTATGTATGTACGCATGTATGTACGTATGTACGTAACACGATAACTCTTGATAGAAATAATGTAATTTGACGTGTTTTTATCTCATCAGGCTGCGAATGTCTGAAAACTAATGTGCCCGTAGGTTCTGTATCTATGCATGTACGTTACGTAACGCAATAATTCTCGTTAGAAATCCTCGATTTGTATCAAACTTTCAATGTAGGTTAATTCGTATGAAGAGCTTTTCTGATTAATTTTGGGAGGTCATTGGAGAAGAATAAGGGGGGGGGAGGAGGAACGAGAGGCTGATTCGGCCTTTCCTTTAATTCAAATAAGTGGGTTTCCATGTATTAGCATATTTTATTCAAATTTTAGATATAGGAGCATTCTCTTGAGGCGCCTCCATGATTAGTTTTAGGTGTTCATTGTTTAAGTATAAAGGGAGGGAGGAATAGGGGTAACGCCCCATAATTTATGTAAATGCTTTTTTCACGCAGAATATTCTGATTTGATTCAAATTTTAGAAATAAATTCATTCTGGTAAAGCGCTTCCCTAATTAGTTTTGGGTGTTAATTGAATAAGAACAAAGGAAAGAACGGGGGGATCCCACATAACTTTGGTATATGAGTTTTTCATGCAGAATTAATTGATTTGCTGCAAATCTTGGATTTCTTCAATTTGATGAAGAGCTTCTCTGATTGAATTTGGTAGTTCTTCGGTTAAATATAAGAAGGAAACTTACAATTTATTTCCTTCCTTAAATTAGATAAATTGGTTATGATACAGAATTATCTAATTTGCTTAAAATTTTGGACATGAAATCATTTGATCAGGCGCTTCTTTAATTAATTTGGGTTTTTCTTTTGGTTAAGTATAATGATGTAGTGAATGTTTTATCGTTTTCCTTAAATTAGATAAATGGGTTTTTATGCAGATTTATCCGATTTGCCATAAATTTTGAATATAGGTTTTCTCTTTATAAGGCAAATCCCTGAATTGTTTTGAGGGTTTAATGATTAAGTATAAAGGGAGGAATGGGGATTACCCTCCTTAAATCAGATGAATGGTTTTTTAGCAGAATTATCTGATTTGCTTCAAATTTTGGATAATTGTTTAATTTTATAAAGCGTACGTGTGATTAGTTTTTGGGTTCAATGGTTTAGTATAATTGGGGGAAATGGGAAAAGGTAATCCAAAATACTTTATTTTTTGAGGGTGTTATTCTTTAAAAAAAATAAGGCTGTAATATACAATTACTGTAAACAGCCTGTGAATGCAAAGCCATCAGTTTAATTGGGCAATATTCTTTTTAATATTGATCCCGACTACTGCTTCATAGATAGCCTTGTGCAAAGCGGTTTTGTCATCACCCTTATACAATGTATTTTATTCGAAGGGTTGTGGAATACTGTCAGAGGTTTGCACGGGCCGGAATTTCGAGGCCCGAGTTATTTCGATTAGCCTCCCGTTCGATCGCTTTATTCTTATCCAATGAATTCCCAAAATTAATCAGAAAAGTACCTTATCAGAATTAACCTACATCCAAAATTTGAAACAAAGCGGATATTTCTATCAAAAGTTATCGCGTTACGTACATACGTGCGCACATACGTACATACATGCGTACATACATGCGTACATGCATATACAGAACCTGTGAGTACATTATTTCTCTGGCTTTCACGCCCGTGAGCTAAAAACACTTAAAACTACATTGGCCTAGGATAAACTAGATCAGCCTAGGACAAACAAGAATGTTGGCGTTGAGGTGGTCATTGAATTCCATAAAATCACGCCAAATTGAATTGGCCTAGGATAAACTAGTTCAGACCAATAAACAGCAGTCTAAACTAGTTTGGCCTAGGAAAATCTAGTTTGTCCTATGGGCCTTAGAATAAACTGGTTTGGCCTAGGAAAAACTAGTTTATCCGATGGGCGTTAGGATAAACCGGTTAGGCCTAGGAAAAATTAGTTTATCCGATGAGCGTTAGGATAGATCGGTTTGGCCTAGGAAAAACTAGTTTATCCGATGGGCGTTAGGATAGACCAGTTTGGCCTAGGCCAATCTAGTTTGGCCTAAAATCGGGTTTGGCCTGTAACATATATAGGGGAAGATGGGGATACTTGAGCCATTTTTTGAATTTTAATTTTTTTAAATTTTTTATAATTTCTTATAATAAAATAAAATATTGAAAATGAAAATTTGATATTTTTTCTTCAACTGAAAACCACTTTCAATTAATTTTGAACTATTTTTCTATGTATAAAAAATGTTTATTTTTTGTTTTACATGGTGGCTCAAGTATCCCCATGGGAGGGATACTTGAGCCATGGTGAAGGGATACTTGAGCCACTACAGAAAAATACCTACAAAAGTAATTTTTTTCGCCTTATTTTTGCACAAACATTTTACAGAATGATAAATTATGAAACATAAAGTCCTTCCAAACCAATTGAGAAAACAAAGTTAGTAATACGATGATTTTTTGTCGTTAGAACTGGTTGTCAAATGATAATTTCAACTTGAGTTATAACGACGGTAGAAACACCCTCAGTTCAGAGCCATTTAAATTTGGAATCTGCTATTCTTCGGGCAAATTTCATTTTCAAAATATTAAGTGCTTATCCAACAAATATTTTTAGTTTTCTTTCTGGCATATTTTATTAGTAACCAACTATCAATAGAAGGTTTTCTTTTCACATCATCACCATCATTGGCAGAATTTTCCTCTAATGATAATGTCGAACTCATGCTTTTAATTTAGTAGCTGTCGGAATTTAAGCCAGATGTATCATTCTACCATTTCAAACACTTTTTTGATTTCACAGGAAAAGATTTTGTCTTCCTCTTTGGCTCCATGCAGGTAAATTTGAACTGGGATTTTTGTTGCTTTTCTTGTTTTTTGTGCGCTCTTTTTACCAATTTTTCTTCAATTTTCTTAGTTAAAAAAAAATTACAGCAAAGAGGTTACGATTTCAATATAAGATATTAATCTTAATATGTTATATTAAAAAATAAATATTTTAATATGTTGGACCTAACTAATTAAAGTATTAGAGATTATAGCCTGTAAAACAGTTTTAAAAAGTTATTTTAATTTAATAAAAGTTAAATTGAAAACTATGTTTACATTTATCTAGACAGGCTATTTTGCTAGTCAAAATGAAAATTAAAATGGATATTTTCATTTAAAAAATATACATTTTTAAACATTTTTAAGTCGTTATTTTTTTAAGAAAAATAAAATAAAATGAAAAATTATTCTCTCTTTTATCCAGAAAAAAATCTATTAGTGAATATAAGGAAGGAATTTTATTTTTTGTTTGTTTCTCCTATGTTTAATTTCTAGTGGGGAGGGTTGAGACATGGCTCAAGTATCCCCACTCTCACTGGCTCAAGTATCCCCACTACCACTAGTTTTGTTTCCCATAGTTTTACTAAATAAAGCATGCAGCTATTAGAACTATTTTAGATTCAAAATACAATTGAAATTATGCTTATTAAATTTATGTATATAGTTGCAACTTTAAACAAAACTTTGATTGCAAAAAAACAAAAAACCATGTACCCAAAAATTTACTTCAGATAGGGAAAAGACAACTATTGATCACTATACTTTCAAAATGGTACCAAGATGTGTGATTTCTTTTTTACATGTTCAGAACTATAAATGTGTTAACATATTGGCAGTTTCAGAAAGAAAAATTAACCAACTGTAGAGATAATAGGGGTGGCTCAAGTATCCCCTATGCTCAAGTATCCCCACTCTCCCCTATATAAAAACTGAAACAATTTTTATTAAAATATATCTCTCTTTTATTTAAATGTTTTCGCCATCAAAACAGTTACTACAATACTGATATTTGAATTTAAAAGGGATAATTTAGAAAAAAAAAATCTTCTATATATATAAAATAGCGATTTGAAAATGAAGCAATGAAAATTTATGTAGATACCTATTAGTCCAAGAGCCGACCGCACAAAACCCTAAGTCATCAAGCAGAAGAAAAAATACTTTATATTACGGAAGAGCAGTCATGGGGGAATCTAATGATCCATGTGTGCCGGAAGGGAAGTGGTGCATAAGTCAAAAATTAATACTACTAGTGGCTCAATCGTAGATCTATCATTTTGTTTGCCGTAAATCAAAAGTTTGAAAATGCGAAAAACTGGCTGCAGGAAAACATAAGCTAAGTCTATGAGTCAACCACTAGTGGTATTCATTTTTGGCTTATGCACCCCTTCGCTTCCGACAGACATAAATCATTAAAGCGCTATTACACGTGTCGTGCTGCAGGCGTCTCCATGTTATCCTATGGGAGTAGGGGAGTCGCTTGGTTAGCGCGCGATTCTCTTGTGTCGAAGCGTCTTTAACGCCTGGAACGAAGCGAGTCGCCAGTAAGAGTCAATCAAATGCTTATAAATCCAAATGATGGTAAAGACTCTTCTCGAACAGCCAACGAAATGCTAAGAAAACGAAAAATCGCAGGCGATTTTTGTCGCTTGCAATTTTTACGTGTAATAGCACTTTTAGATTCTCCAATGGCTACTCTTCCGTAATAGAAAGGATTTTTCCTTGTGCTAGATGAGTTAGGGTTTTGTGCGGTCGGCTCTTGGACTATATAGTCTTAAGAAAATTTGTGTAGACACTGCTGTGGAAACTGCAGAGGGACTACCATCGGGGAAGGAAACGGTTCTGTAGCCAAATGTCGCCAAGTTTTTCGCCAACTTGGTGATGCATTGCCAAATCTTGCGCTCAAACTTACTTGCCAATATTGAAGCCAACTTGGCGTTATTTTCGGCATTTCGCCAAACTAATATGTCTTCTAATATGTTTAAACTAATACTAATGCTAGTTTAGATTTGTTAGTTGAAAGTGATTGTTAAAGTTGTTAAAAGGATCTGAAAAAGCTATGAAATCACATAAAAAACTGGTGGAACCAGAGAGAAAAGTACAGCTCGATCTAAAAAAAATATTTCAATAAATATTGGGAAATATTTTCAATTTAAAAATATGCGTAGAAAAGAAATGGAATCAGATGATCTATAAAGCCCATGAAATAACCCAAAATTTTGTTAGCTGAAAATATGGACTGGGCTTTACTGGTGCCTTATATTCAGAATTATACTATTATCTACTCCAAATGATTACTGTGCAAAGTAGTCAATATGATATATTGTTATGGTGTCTCAAATCAGTTAAGCTTCACAAAGCTAAACGAATATAAACCATGAAGTAATAATTAAAGTATAACATTAATATAACCAGGTTGTTGAGGAATTGATGTAGATAAATATGTCTGAACACAAATATTTATTATATGGTTGAATCGTACCTGTTCAAGGTTTTGGGTATACTTGGAGCTTTTGTCTTCCATTTATAAAAAACCGCTGGAATGGAATTGTGTCCACACTTTGTACTGAACGGACCGTTCTCATACTTCATTACATTACCTCAGCCTGTAACCTATAGTTATGAACCCAAATTTTTAAACTGGCTATGGATGATTGGAATATGAAATGAATTAAAAATGCCTCTTTTTCCCTGATTGATTTTAAGGCACCAGTAAAGCTCAGTCCTCATTTTCAGCTAACAAAAATTTGGGTTATTTCATGAGTTGTACAGATCATCTGATTCCATTTCTTTTCTACGCATATTTTTAGATTGAAAATATTTCCCAAGATTTACTGTAACATTTTTTTAGATCAAGCTCTACTTTTTTCTCGGGTTCCACCAGTTTTTTATATGATACCACTAATGGTTGACTCGTAGGTTTAATATTGTGTTTACCGTACAATAAAAGTATGAAAACATGGAAAACTGGGTGCAGGAAAACACAATGCTAATTCTACGAATCAACCACTAGTAGTATCAATATTTGGCTTATGCACCCCTTCGCTTCCGGCTGACATTATATTCCTCTATTTCTAGTTTTCCATAAAATAAAGTATTTTTTCTTGTGCTCGATGACGTAGGGTTTTGTGCGTTCGGCTCTTGGACTATAACATTTTCAATCCCAAAAATTTAGTTTGAAAAAGAGTCAACAAAACTTTAGTTTCAGTATTCTGACGACTTACTTATCCTCTGTTCGAGATCAATTTTACGACGAGATTTTTTAAAAGTCATTAGGAAGAAAAAAACATTTCCAAAATTTCGTAGTAATTAATTTACTTACATACATACAGTCATGATAATTTTCAGAATTGCTAAATGTTGCAGAACAATGTTATAATAAAAACAGGGAGTTATTTTTGCTAGATACATTTGTTCTTATGAACTCCCTCCCCCCCTTTGAACGTCGAACTTGCGTTTTTTTTTTTATTATTATTTGTTCAGCCCTATCACTTTATACAATAGAAAATGCGTTTTTTGTAAGCTGCGTGTTCGTGATAAAATAAATATTTTTATTAATTTGGGACAGGAGACTCAAGGCAGAAAAACAATTAATTCGCTATTGATCTGAGGTCGTTATGTCCGCTGTTTCAGTATTTTGCCGTGATATATCGCCGAAATAAGTATCTTTTACGTACTTTATTGTGCTTTTATTATTCGTAATTATGAAAATATATAACACCTATAGTCGTCGTTCAGTCCGTCCGTCTGTCCGCGTATAACAATACAAAAACGACACAGCCGAATCGTTTGAAATTTAAAATACGTAATTGCTACATAATATTGTCGAATCAGTTCATATTTTATGAAAATCGGAAGTATAGCTCAATTGCAGGGACAATCAAATTTATTCCTTTACACTACGGTCAAAACGGAAAAAATAATTTCATGTGCATTTCAATGATGTTATACTCTCTAAAACATAATACAATTCCTACGCATCTATAAAATATATACTAAAATGTACACTCTGTACAATCTGGGGTGCAAAAGTTTTTTTAATATTATACAAGGCCACACAAATATACTCTATTACATGACGTCATAGTGGGAAAGATTGTTTGAGGTGCGTTTTAATTGTATTAAACTATTTTTCATTTTAGGAAATTGATACGTTGCTGAGGTTTACTATAAATTAATAAACTGTGTAATATAAAGCATTTAGTATTTACAGGGACATACAAAAAAAAATTCAGATATTGTATTGCATCCGAAGTAACGTATATTTTAAAAACTTCGCACCTCATTTGTCACACCTGAAACGCAATTTCGGATTTGTTAAAGAGTAGATAATTAAAAAACTAGTTTAAAAACATCCTCAATAATTTTTTAAGAAATAAAGCGGTGATAATTACATTTGTACATTTAAATTATTCAAATGAAAAAAATAGAGATCCAATTAAACTGTCTCTAGAGTCAATAAAAATGTATTTCCTTTTTATTATTTACTAGCAGTTACCCGTGACTTCGTTCACATAACATTTAAAGAAGAAATAATTGATGAATCAAGCAAAAAATTTCGATGATGAAAAGCATGTGTAATTGACTTTTTATCGCGAATTTATGGTAAAAAAAACTTCTGATAATCCCTAGTTGCTAATTTGTTTGCTGGTCAAAATTTTCCTTTCAGCGATTAATACTAATAGATAGAAACATTCTTGAATTCTTTTGTTCAGCCATGTAGTTTTCCAAGTGCCTTTAATACACGAAAGTATCTTTCTAAAATTTATTTCAAACAAAAATATTTCTTATTACTACCTAAATTACATTTTCAGAAATTATCATCCGAAGACAACCTTGTATCCAGTTCTTTGCGGGACCCTGTTTATCATTTTATATATATACTACAAACATTTCTTAGTTTATTAAATGCAGTTCAAAATAAAAATGCATATTTTATTTAAAAACCACCTTTAAGTAAATTACACTCATATTCAGTAACCTTTCCGAGATCTTTTGTGTAACCCTGTATATCTAAATTTAACTATTTATACTATTAGCATTTATACTCTCCATTTAATATGCATATATTTAGCGAAACTTAAAAGCACATATCATAATTCAAAATGCATTTCATACATGCAACAGTCATCATCCATGATATACAGTACTTCGGATAGAATATATAATATTTGAAATCTTTTGTGTGTCCCTGTAAATGCTATGCACTTCGTATTATGCATGAAATAACTTACATTAAGCCTCAGCAACATATATAATTTGATTATACATGAAATCGTTTACCATAATTAAAATATGTCGGAAACTGTTCCTCCCTTTATTCCTATGCAATGGAATTTTTCTGTCTGACCCTGTAAATGAATAGTAAGTGCCCTTTTCACTACATACTTTACAAAATGCATATTTTAGTGCACTTTGTAAATGCATATAAATTTGAATATGTTCTACAGGCTGTAACACCGTTAAATTTAATTAAAACGATTTTTCCCCATAATGCCGTAATATAAGGAAATGTTTTGACTATCCCTGTAAATAAACTAATCATGGTAGAAACTTCATTTTCAATAGGTATTCGTGCTAGGTAAACGTTAATAATGTCCAAAAATTTCATGGAAATCGGAGTATATTTACGAAAGTTGGAAAGCGACCAGACAGACAGACAAACCGAAAGCATGATAACTTTTCAACTTTGTTCGAAAGTGTTAAAAAATCGAGCCAAAAATATATTAATCAGTTATTTTATTTTCCACCTTTTCCCCACAAAAAATTTCTTCCATTGATAATTATGAGTTTTGAATAAAAATATTCATTTGTATGTAACTTATAACTTATTAATTAGTATAAGTAAAAAATATTTCTGATTCATTTTAAATATGACGTCATTATTTATCTCGCTCCATTAGCTACTGATATTCATACTCCTTGTATTTTTAACGACTGCTATAAAGTACCTGTTTTATTTCAACTATGACGTCACATTTTCATGAGTGAACCATTTTATTAAAAATATAATTCTTTTTCATTCTTTTTACTTTTAATTTATGTCACCATATTTTACACAAAAATTCCCATTAACTAAACAAATATCCTTGTTAAATGTATTATAAAAATGCATCTTTTATTTTTATTTCAAACATGACGTCATATTTATTTTCTTTTAAATTATTTCATTATAGTTTTTCGCGTGGAAGTTTTCTATTAAAAATTCATTGCCGCTGAAAAATTATTATACCAATTTTTTATTTTCTTGGCAACAGGAAAGGAAAATGGTTAAATTTTATCTGAAAAATGCCTATTGATTTTGTATGAAAAATAATTAAATTTTGAATTATTAAGGAAAATATTTGAATAAAATAAATAAAAATTACCCTATTATTTAATCCGGACTTTACGTCTGCAAAATTTCAAAGCAATCGGTTCAGTAGTTACGGCGTGAAAGCGGAACAAACAAACAAACAAACTCACTTTCCGATTTATAATATTAGTAAGGATTACATTCTTTATTATTTTATTTATACTTTATCTGCCAATTTTTAGTATTTAAAACAATTCATTGTAGCAGTTTTTCAGCCACATGCCCTATTTTAGGGAGAATAGATTGATGCATTATTAATTCCATTGGTGTAACTTTTAATATGATATTGTTGTCTCGAAATATACAATCAAAATTTATTTAATTCATATTTTTCCTTTAGATTGGTAAATGTTGTTCATAGCAGCAGTTATTTTTGTGTGTGCAAGTTATAAAGAAACTGTTTTCATATTTAGATAAATTGTTTTTGGCTTATGATATTATTTCTTGATAAAATGTTTCTTAAATTGAAATTAAATGAGTGAAAAATGTCTATTTTAGATGTATTTGATATACGAATTTTATTTGAAGTGAACGCTGTAAAAAATAATTGTTGATTTGACAGTAATGAACCCTAAATAAACAATAGTATATTGTTTTATAAATGAATATGCAGAAATACACCTATTAAATATTACTTAGCAGTATATTATTGTTTATTTTGGGATTTATTATAGTTATTTAACAGTATAATTGTTGATTTTCTAGTGTTGTACAGGCAATTCAACTGCCAGTATAGTACTGTAAAATCAAAAAATTCGTTTAAAAGTTTATTAAACCCATTATATTTTTAAATCACAAGATTTTAAGAACTTCACCTTTTATATTAACATTTTAATAAGCAATTTTCATTACTTCAGAGAGGTGTTACAAAAAATAAAAAAAAACTAATTGGATGTGCCAATCCCAAAACTTTCTTCTATCTCATACGTATATTTTAATATTATTAAAAAATAATTACTCATTTTAATGTTTTAATAATTTTAATTCAATACCATACGAACTTTGGTTTTCATCTTAAATTTCTGCTTCAATCGGAGTAAAAATGAATTTCCATCTCTACACGAGCCGATGAACAATAGAATGATAGGCAGATTTTTTTTTTAATTCAGGGAGGACCTATTTGCCTTACCAAAAAATAATTATATGCAAAAATTTTAGTTCAATTCCAGGACTAATTTCATACACTTTTAGGTGGTGCAATATTGAAAATGGCATAAAATTGGCTATTGCAGCGCCCCCTTCAGGCGGATTTTTTTCAAATTCAGGGAGGACCAACTAGCCATAGCCATACACTTACACAAAAAGTTTGGTTCAATTCGTTGTATAAGTTCATATACTTTTCGTCGGTACAATATTGAAAATGGCACAAAAATCGCGATTACAGCGCCCCGTTCCGACGGATGTTTTTCATTTTCGGGGAGGACCAACTAGCAATAGTTCATACACAGACACAAAAAATTTAGTTCAATTCGATACATAACTTCATGTACTTTTGACGGTACAATATTGAAAATGGCATAAAAATCGCAATTGCAGCGCCCCCTTCCGGCGGATTTTTTTCAAATTGAGGGAGGACCAACTAGTTATAGCCATACACTTACACAAAAAAATTGATTCAATTCGATGCATAACTTCATATACTTTTGGTCGGTACAATATTGATAATGGCACAAACATCGCGATTGCAGCACCCCCTTCCGGCAGAATATTTCAAAACTGAAGGAGGACCTGCTTGTCACAGCCAAAAACATTCACAAACAATTTGGTTCAATTCTATGCATAACTTCATACACTTTTTGATGGTAGAATGGCGACATACAGACAGACACACACACACACAGACACGCGGACAGACAGACATTTTGTAAAAACATGTTTTTTGGAATCTCTGACCCCTAAAACGTGTAAATCCGTCGAAAACTGGAAGTCGAAAAAAATTTCGATTACAATACTTTCTTCTATTGAAGATAGAAAAAAGTAATAATATTGACATGTTAACATTGACATCATTGAGCACCATAATCATAATAAAAATAAAAATCCAAAATGTCTCACGGTTTAATACAAATGACACGATACAAATACCATATGACGTGATACAAATGACATTGTCGCGTGTCATTTGTACTAACTGTGAGACGTTTTGTGTTTTTATTTTTATTATGATTATGGTCCTTATTTGTTTGGAACCAAAACATGTCAATGTTATTTGTTTTCAATTTTTTCTAACACCTCTTTCAAGTAATATAAATTGTTTGTTATAAACAAAATAGTCTTTGTGATTTTTTTAGAAAAAGAGTTTAATGCAATTGGGAGATTTTTTTTTTTTATTCATTCCCTAAGGCGTGACTTGCGGGAAAATATATTAGAATGAATCTATGACCTCATAATTTAGTTCTAAAAATGTTAAAATGTTGTATAGGGATAAGAAAGACATCTGTGAACAAATATATACTATATATTTTTAATTTTACGCCATCAAGAAATAATAAAAAAATCGTTAACAAAATTCTATCTTTACTTACAATACCCATATTAAGTTAACTAACAAGTAAGAAAAATCAAGAATTAAGCGTAGATTATGAAACTCTTTCCGAAACTTCCTGAAATTTTAAACAAATCTTCATTATTTAGGGAAATAAGTTGTTACTGGACAAAGTCAAATATGTATGTCAATACTTTTGAACAGCCCTGTATTTGGTCTGTTGATTGATGGATATACTATATAATGGGAAAGCTTAGTTGAGCTAGAAACCGCCTAACTGGTTGAAGATTTTCTTCCAGCAATTCATACTAATATATGGAAACATACTTGAATACTTTTGCTCAACTAAGGAGTTTACCTAGTACTTTTTTTTACGCGCCAGTAATTTGCTAAAATTTAGTTCGAACAAAAACACTCTCAAAACTACGTAAACCACATTTCCAGAAATTGTCATATGTAGGTGATTATGTAGCCAATTCTTTCCGTGACCCTGTATCGACATTTTATCTATATTCCACAAACATTTTAGTAAACTAAAAGCAGTTCAACATAAAAATGCAAACCTTATTTAAAAGCCACTTTTAAGTAAATTACCCCATATTCAGCAATCTTTGCGAGCTCTTTTGTGTAACCCTGTATATCAACTGTAGCATTTATACACATTATAAAACATGCACACATTTAGTGAAATTTCAAATTGCATATTACAATTAAAAATACATGTTATCCAACCACCAGACATCATTTATAATATAGAATACTTCGAATAAAATATACAGTTTGAAATCTTTTGTATACTCTCGTAAATGCTATGCACTTTATATTATGCTTGAAATATTATGTCTCAGCGACGTATATCAATCTTATTATACATGAAATCGTTTAACATAATTAAAATAAGTTGCAAACAATTTCTCCCTTTTTTATTATTGCGCAATGGAATTATTTTATGTTTTCCTGTAAATGAGCAATATTATTTTCACTGCATATTTTACAAAAAGCATATTTTGGAGCACTTCGCAAATGCATATAAATTTGAATATATCTGATAGAGTGTATCACTTTTTTAAAATTCATTTGAAACGATTTTTACCCATAGACCGCAATGTAGCGGAATACTTTTGATTATCCCTGTAAATAAACTAATTATGGTAGAAACTTCATTTTCAATAGATCTCGTGCTAGGGTAAACGTCCATAACATTAAAAATTACATGGCAATCGGAGTATACGGGAGTTAAAGCGCGGACAGGCGGCCAAACAAACCAAAAGCATAAGCGCTTTTTAAACTTAGTTGGAAAGTGTTAATAAAGAGAAAAAAATAGGATTTTTATACGCTAGAAAAAGATTTTTTTATAAAAAAAATATCAGGTTTTGAAATTATTTTATACCAATATGCTAAATTAGCATATTGGTATAGCTTTCAAACTAATTGAATCCAAATTTTTTATACTGCTTGGAAGGGTGTAAAAATTGAAACTGTGCGATGTTCAGAAGTTAAAGAAAGAAAGAAAAAAATTTGCTGTACAATGTGAAATGTAGAACGCGAAGAATGTTACCACTGTTATATGACGTCAGCGTTACTCCCTGACGCAGTTTTACTATATTATAGAGATACAAATTGTGTAGATTGGTATATTAAATGGAAAGTATTTATTATATAATTTCTCTTACTGATATTTATAGACTTACAGGGGAAGTTCATTTATAAATTTCCATTTAAATTTGCAGATAATAAAATATGTTTAAATACATTTTAAAACATTTTGTTTTATCTAAAAGCTGGGGCGTGCGAAAAGAAAAAGTTAGTCCCGGGGCAAAATTTAGAATTTGACACCCCCCCCCATCCCAAATTTTCCTTGTGACAGGCCAAAAGTGACGTTGGTAATATAAATTAGGCGTCCACTAAATTTCCGCGCTCTGGGCGAACGCCCCTTCGCTCCACCTTTCGCACGCCACTGTTTAAAAGCACAAAAATTTAAAAAAGGGCGTTTTAAATGAAATTAATTATCAATGTGATTTAGCTAGACCTTATAAAATTTTTAATTCAGGAATTTGCAATTAAATTTATAGATAATGTAGCATGTATATTAAGTGATTTTTTTTCTTGCGATTTTCGCTATGCGTTTGAATTTAAAACTTTCGAATAAAACGGGAGAAAGGGGAATATATAGAAGATTATGTTTAACCCTTTCATTGACAAATTACGTTAGTTGCTAAAGTGTTCATAGGATTGAATGACGCCAGATTTTACAAACAGATTGTTTCATAATATGTGAAAGAGTTTTCTTAAAATACATTATAAATATAAAATTCTGCTAAACATTTCCGGCACACTGTGTCCAGTCCGGGATAGCCAATTTTAATTCCAAACTTGCAAACGGCACCCTTAATATTTTAATAAGATTTTGCTTTTACAGTGAAAGCTTAAATTAAGGGATTCTTAATTTCTCAAAAAGTCGTTTCTAAATTCCGGTATCAGTCGATAATTTCTCATTTTACTAACATAACCGGAAAGGGTTAAACTCAGTGTTGAATTCAGGGAGTGGCCTGGGGGAGGAACCCCCCCCCCCGGAACAATGAAATATCCCCCCGGAAAATTTGAGATTTTGGGTTTTCAATGTTTCAAAATTGTAATTTCCCTCCCGGGACTCCATAATGTCCACTCTGGAGTCATAAAAGTCCCTCCCGTAGAAAAGTGTCTGAATTCAACACTGGTTAAACTTCTTCGTGCCACTGTTGCACTGGATAATTTAAATCAGGTGGTTGATATACATTCCACTGCCTAGGAAAGGGTTAATAAGAAATATAGTGTTTTTCGAGAACGAAATCCATTTGCTCGAATTCTTTTTAGTGTTAAGTACACATTTAGAAGTAAATTCCACATCAATCCAGATAAATAATGTTAGTGTTGTAACTAAAATACTGATTATAGCAGTTATTTTATAGAAAATATGCGTGTATTTGTTTTTTTACAGGGCTCCACAATTTAGAAAAATTTCCGACCAGGAGCAAAACTTGCAGAAAATGCGCTTTCAATTATAGGATGATTAACTTCATTTTAATTGCGTTCCCAGTTATATGAACTAAAATTTCATATATATTATAGTATGTGTGTAAATTTTATAAATCGTTCATAAGGATCTGCCAAATAATCCGAATAAATTGCAAACAATGGGTAAGAATTAATTTACTGTTGTTGTGTAGAATAATATTAATTTTCCAGGTAACACATTTATGCTTTTACTATTTTTACGTTTGTCTCATGGGTTAGCGAGATTTCTAAATTTCCGATTATTTCAATTGCCGTCATCCCCCTTCCCTTCCAAATCACTTGACTGATTAAAAAAATATATTTAAAAAAATCATGAAATTACCTTCCCAAACGCTCAATAGTGTTTTATCATTTAACCTTTATGCCTTGCATTAACGCCCCTTGAATGTAACGGTTATCTTCCTTATTGTTTTGTGTTTCACTATCTACACTTTCAACGCGGGAGGGAAATATTTCGAACGAAGTACGCGATTAGATAAAACGCTATCTTCATTTCCAATATTAAAGTCGAAAGTCATTGTTAGTATATCAGTTATTTATAAGAATTATTTTTCAGAACACGTACGTACTTTATAGCCGTTGAAGGGATAGCGTAACTGTTTTCAATTTTGTGAAGCAATAAGTAAGCATTTGGGGAGATATTAATTTGATAAGTGCATCTTAGATAACAGTCTAATCCATATAAACGTATCCAATTGTTAACCAATTTAAACCACTACAAGTCAATTTTCAGGTATGAACTATTTTTATCTTCTTATTTCTACTTATAATGTTTTAAATTAATGATATCACTGAATAAATGAGAAAAGAAAATTTTTGCAGTATTTTTTATAATTTAAGTACCTAATTTTTTTCCAGTAATAAGGAATCTGAAAGTTTAATGAATTACAAGTGCGTATTTATTAATACTTTTGAGTCTAGTGTACCATTAATAGAACTCGTCTTTTAATTATGTAATATTTTGTTTTGATAAATATTTTTGTGACTGTTTACACGTTATGTATGTGTTTATGCTTTTACTATGCGACTTTATCAACATTTAGGCATATAATAATGATACAAATGAAATAATAATAATATAAAATAATAATAAATATTTGCTTAGTTCTCTTTGAACTGTTTACGATTGTTTTATTTTAAACATATATATATGTATATCACTGTATAAATTTAAATTCAAGAATACTTTCCTGAAAGAATCATGTGTAACAAAGTGCAAAAAGTATCAGAAAATTTAAAAAACAGATAAACGTTCTGGTTACAGAAAATAATAGGTTTTCTATAATGTCCCCAAAAAATCTTTTTTTAGCCTATTGTCCTATGAATATGAATTGAATAGCACGCAAAACAACAACATTTTTTTATGATTCTGATAACTAAATATATATTGAACTCTAATTGATCTATTTGGATAACTAGCGTTAATATTACAAACCTAAAAGTAATTTTTTTCCAAAAACTGAAAAAAAAAATTGGAACTGAAAGCATCAATAATATGATTCTTTCAATATGTTTATCGGTTAAAGTACCACAAACGATCTTTAAAGTATTCTACCACTTCTCACTTTTGTAGTACTCTTTTTTTACCCTGTAAAAAAAGCACATATGTGCTAATTTATTAGGATGAGCGAAGCGAAACATCTATTACGCTACACAAATTACATTTTGCCGTACACTTAAAAAAAAAACTACTTAGTATTTTACCTTGAAATTAAACTTAAAAATAAATTATGTTTTGTGGATTTGCACAATGTTTTTTTTTTTTTTTTTTTTTTACAGAATAGAAAAATTATTATTCTAATTAATTCATTTTACATTTTGTTCTATTATGGACTCATTCTTATTATGTGAAGTCATTTACCCAAACGATACACGCATTTAAAAATATATATATTCTGATTTCTTTTTTCTAAAATGGGAACAAAAGAATTGTAAACAAATAAAATATTTTTGTTAATTCGTTATATAAAGTGTTATTCAAATGCGAAGGCTGAAAATTGAACTAAGTAAAATATATTTATTATTAAGAAGTAATTAGTATTATTTTTAATATGTTTGCCGTTTAAATATAATTTTTGAAATTTGGTTGAATTTAATTTTTAATTTAATCCAATTTATGGATTCGACTAAAATTAAAATGCGCCAAAACATAAAACAATGTATATGCTTAATAAAGAGGCAAAAATAATGTAAACAAGTTGGAAATTGCACGTGAAGCGTAGAAAATTAGGTGCGTTCGTACGGTAACGAAGTTTTAAAAATATTACTTTCATATATCAATCTCATAAAATTGTAAATAGTGAATTACAATTAAAATGCTCATCAAACAATGTTCTTGCTATACCATTATGTAATGGAATACTTTTGTGTGACCTTGTAAATCAATAACAAATGTTTTTGCTCCACAAATTATGTAAGATGTATATTATAATATGTACTTTATAGTTGCATATAAATTTTATTAACTGAGTGAGTGTAACACGATTAAAATGCATTTGAAACATTTTTTTTCCCATTGACCGTAATGTAACGGTATACTTTTGATTGTCCCTGTAATTGATCTATTCATCCGATTTTCATAAAATTTGAAATAACTCGACAAAATTATGTAATAATTATGTATTTTATATTTCATACGTATAGAATATATTTGAAACTTTTCCCCCATTGACCATAATGTAATTGAATACTTTTGATTGCCCCTGTAATTGATCTATGCACACTATTATCAATAAATTTGAAATAACTCGACAGAATTATATAATAATTGCGTATATTAAATTTCATACGATTAAAATGCATTTGAAATTTTTTTCCCCATTAACCGTAATGTAATGGAATACTTTTGATTGCCCCTGTAATTGATCTATGCATCCGAGTTTCATAAAATTTGAAATGACTCGACAAAATTATGTAATAATTATGTATTTTAAATTTCAAACGATTCGGTTGGGTAGTTTTTGCGTTGTTATATGCGGACGGCCAGACGGACGGACTGAACGACCACTATAGGTGCTACGTATTATATAATTACGAACGCACCTAAAAAATAATGTTACTTTCAAATAGTTATCTAATGAAATAATGCTTCGCGAATCCAAACAAAGCATGGCTTTTGCTAGTATGATTCTATTTACATTTTCTGTTTTATGATTGCTTTTATAGAATGTCATTTACTTCTTTTAATAATTAAGTTGATTTTTATTTCTCTATTTTTTGGACTGAATGAAACCCAACATTATTTTGAGGAATTTTGAGGATTATTTTTACGATTATTTATTAAACTGCAGTTTAAAGATACCACTGAATAAAGGCGGAAAGACATTTTTATGCTTTATGAGTATAATTTAAATACATGAGTTTTCTTTTTTTAATAATCGGGAATATAAAACCTTACTCAATTGCAATAACTAAGTTTCGTACTTATAATATGATATAATATGATTATATGATATTATGATTATATGATATTGTGATTATATGATATGATAATATGACTTATAATATGATATAATTCTTTCAGTAATTTTCATCCGTTTACGTACCACTGCCGATCAGTAATGTATTGTACCGCTTCTCAATTTTGATTTAGTTTTTTTTTCTTTAAACCTGTGTTTTGTAAATAAGGACAAAAAAGACCATTCTTATAATTATATGTATATTTTCTGTTTAATAATTGCTATGCTGAATGTTATTCATTTTTATTTATAACTAAACTGATTTTAATTTCTCTGCTTTATAGTCTGAAAAAAGACAATCGGTATTATTAAAACTTTCTTTTCTTTAGCACTTTCCAACAAACTTGAAAAGTGGTTATGCATTCGGTTTCTGGGTCCGACTCTTCGTGTTATACTCAGATTTTCATATAACTTATAAATGTTATTTAAGGTCACCTATGAATATTTGGTATTACATATGAAGTATGTGGGATTAATAATTCATTTAGAGGGCCACCCAAAAGAATTCCATAATATTGTGATCTATGGAAAAAAATCGTTTGTGGAGTATTCTATTGATATTAAGCTACTTAAAATGCATTGAAATTCATATAAATCTCTAATTATATCACTATAAAAAATTTACAATAAAATAAAGCATTCATAATATTTATGGTGCATTTACAGGGACACACAAAAGAAATCGTTAACAGTAATGACTTTAAGTGCGTTTTCAATTTCAGCATGCATTTTTAAATTTAACTATTTTAATTTAACTACTTTTAATTACCCATCATATGTAGTACAGGATAAGTCTTGTAATTGTTTTGAAAATTGAAAAAAAAATTGGACTTGTTTACATGTTTCAGACACTGGAGATTCCGAAAAATCTATTTTTAGAAAAAAAAAATTGTCGTCCGTCTGTCTGTGTGTCTGTAAACGCTTTATCTTCCGAACAAATATAGATAAAGACTTGAAATTTAGTATATACGTAATATGTAAAAAGGGGACGAAGTCTATTGAATATTAGTAACCTCGATTATCCGGAACAATTTTTTTTGGACACTCGAAATATTCTTTCGGATGAAAGGTACATAAACATTTTTGATTTTTTTAATTTTAAGAAATGAATATAAAAGACGATACAAAGACATAAATTTTGCATAAAGAATAAAGTCGATCGGCTAATTAGTTGTTGAGATAGTTGTAATTCTGTTTTTCACATCTTCGATTATTCGTGGCCCTGTATTTGATTCAAATTTTAATTCAAAGATAAATTTTGTTTGAAAATGAGACCTTTAATCCGACGCAGTAAACTGTTAGTTAATATGATTATTATTTTTGGAGCTGTAAGGATGTTTCTTTTACGCAATTCGGTACTACTTGAGTAGTTTGGAGTTTTATATAATTTGTCGAAGTGGGTTCATCAGCAATTCATTAATACAGCATTACTCTGTATATTAAAAACATTTGAATGTACGTTTAAATTTTGTTTTGTAATTGCAATGCATTTTATAAATAGTTTACACGGGTTCTATTTTCCTATATTGTATTATGCCTATGCATGATGGGTAAGTATTACTGTGGCCCCCAACGACTAGTTTTTCTATTTTAATAGTTATTTATGAGTTATGTAGAATTCACGTGAAATTCGTCTAGTTAGCTTTAAGAGAATTTGCAACTAAAGTATGCATGTATTTCTTAACTGAACTAAATTTTGGCATGCATATAGTCAATAGAAATATATCTCTGTCATATACAGGGCTGTTGAAAAAATTAGTATAATTTTTCGATTGTAGATGGGAACAGCTGAAATTAAATTTTAAAATGTGTTGAACGTTTTTAAAGGATGGAAGTAGACTTACTAAACTGTGTAGTTTTGTTCCGTTATTCTAAATGTAGTGGAAATCTCTGCTTGAAGCATTAATTTTCTTTCCTTTTTTTTTACTTATACAACAGTAATTACACACAACAGAGTAAATAAGCGTAGTGTAGTTGGCATTAGTAATTTAAAGATTATGTAGCGAAAAATTTATAATGCGAACGAATGTAATCGCGACGAAACTTCTAAACAGCTACAAATTCACATGCAAGTAAAATGCGAATGAATTTTTACACGATTGGTAAAAAAAAAATACTCCCTTTTTTTTAGCTCTTTCCAACAAATTTGAAAAAAGGTTCATGAATCTGGTTTGAATATCTGTTAACTGTCTAATTCTGATGAATGAACTCGGGCTGTCATTTAATTCATATTTGTCATTGACGTTTACCATAACATGTCCAGTACTGAAAAACAAGTACATGTGTAATTAATATTTCGTTTACAGGGCCTTTCAAAAAATTTAGTTATGTTACGGTCAACGAAGAAAAATCGTTTGCAGTATATTTTAATTTAATGTTGTTACGCTAGTCCAAATATATTTAAATAACATTACTATAAAATGCGTATTATACGATATTTTTAAAACACTTGTCATTTTTAGGTGCGTTCGTAATTATGTAAATACGTAGCACCTATAGTGGTCATTCAGTCCGTCCGTCTGTTCGTCCGTCTGTCTGTCCGCATATAACAACTCAAAAACTACCCAACCGAATCGTTTGAAATTTGAAATACATGATTAATACATAATTTTGTCGAGTCATTTCAAATTTTATGATAATTGGATGCATAGATCAATTACAGGGGCAATCAAAAGTATTCCATTACATTACGATCAATGGGGAAAAAAGTTTCAAATGCATTTTAATCGTTTGAAATTTAAAATACATAATTATTACATAATTTTATCGAGTCATTTCAAATTTTATGGAAATCGCATGCATAGATCAATTACAGGGACAATCAAAAGTATTCCATTACATTACGGTCAATGGGGAAAAAGTTTCAAATGCATTTTAATCGTTTGAAATTTAAAATACGTAATTATTACATAACTTTGTAGAGTTATTTCATATTTCATCAAAATCGGATGCATAGATCAATTACAGGGACAATCAAAAGGATTCCGTTACATTACGGTCAATGAGGAAAAAAGTTTCAAATGTATTTTATACGTTTGAAATTTAAAATACATAATTATTACATAATTTTGTCGAGTTATTTCAAATTTTATGAAAATAGGATGCATAGATCAATTACAGGGACAATCAAAAGTATTCTGTTACATTACGGTCAATGGGGGGATAATGTTTCAAATGCATTTTAATGGTGTTACACTCATTCAAACTTTATAAAATTTATATGCAACTATAAAGTACATAACTAATAATAACACATTGCTCAGTGGTGCACAAAACAGGAATTTTAATATACTTTAGTACATATTAAAATAAAATAAAACTTTCAACGTTTCGCGCCGTCTTCTGCGGGCGTCTTCAGGAAAATATTAAATGGAAGGACTACGTTTGCATCTTGTTCGATTTTACATAATTTGTGGTGTAAAGAACACTTGTTATTGATTTACAAGGACACACAAAAGTATTCCATTACATATTGGTGTAGGGAGAACATTGTTTGATGAGCATTTTAATTGTAATTCACTATTTACAATTTTATGAGACTGATATATGAGAGTAATATTTTTAAAACTTCGTTATCGTACGAAAGCACCTCATTTGCTACGCTTCACGTGCAATTTCCAACTTGTTTTTTTTACAGGGACTCAGAACTGCTTTCAGAAGTATACTTGTGCAACAATAGTTGGAAGTGAGTTTACAATTTGGTATGTATTTTTCAATTTAAAAAATAATTTCGATATAATTCGATATCACTCGGCGTAACTCGATGTTGAGAATATTACTTAGTATTTATTAGTTCTATCGATCAAATACAGAGCTACACAAAGATCTCGTGTATAATTATTTTTTATGATGGAAAATGATTAAGACGCCCCACTATTGACTAAAAAAGACCCGAGTGATAATGTATAGTCTATGGAGGTTTTTCTTTTCAAATATCTCGCTCAAATTTTAATATTTTGACGTGATTTTCTTTGCATAGGATAGCTGAGGACGATCCACACCCGGTCTAATGTTTACTTTTTCGATTTTAGTGTCAGATTTTTTTTTTTTTTTAAACCTTTAACTTTCAGAACCGTTATGAAACTGAAGCCATCCGAATATAAAAATAATATAACCAAAATAAAATAAGTAAAAACTAGACCGGTTGTGGATCGTCCTGAGCAATCCTATCCAAAAAAAATATTAAACAAAATATAAAAAAAAATAATAAAATATTAAAATTTAAGCGAGATATTTGAAAAGAACGGCTCCGCAGACTTTACATTATCATTCGGGTCTTTTTCAATAAGTTGTGTGGGCTCTTAAGAAGCATTTTCAGCTGTACTATCCGTTGTTTAAAATAATTAAAATTCAGTATACAGTAGACTCCCTCAAATCTGCCCAGCTTGGGACCAGAGATTTTGTGGATTCTGGAATTTTGCGGTTTTTTGGTCATTGCTTTGTTTACATTTTTTAAAAAGTAATTTGAACATAATTAATAACCCAATTGAAATTATGATGAATTCTATGTAATAAACAATGTAATAAGCTCAAATTATAAAAATTTAGATATTTTTTTAAATAATTAAAATGTTAAAAGGAAAAATCAAGTTAATAATAAAAAACTTATGGTTAAATATTCATTATAAAGATTATGTATATTTTTCTTAAATTATTCAATGAAACATGCCCCATAAAAATGCATTTCTAATTCACATCAAAATTAAGGTTTAGCCAGACTTATTAATCAAAAAATTTGATTAATAAATAAATATGTTTTGCTTGAAGATTATGATTACCAGTGATGTCAGCAATATCTTGCAACCATAAATTCAGTAATATTAAAAAAAATTAACAATTAAAAAACAAATGGAATTGATATAAAGCTAAAAAAGTCAAATTTTGTCCCTATATCTGAACTGAATGTTTCATTGTTTATATCTGTAAATTATGTGCGGATTTTAGAGAGTTACGGATTTTAGGATTGCAGATTTGAGAGAGCCTACTGTACTACAAATTGTATAATAAATGTATAGGTCATAGCGCTGCATAAAAAATTCAAATACGTTTTGACTTCTGGTTGTAATTGATGAAACTGTGTTTTCTATAATGTTTTAAAAGCATTTTACAAATTGTTTATTTAGGCATTATTTTTCACCATACTAAAAAGAGAAGTTTAACTATAGTGTTCTGAATGTATTGAAAAGTGTTTCATAATCATTGTCTGACACATAATTTTATGGTCTTGTTTATCTGTTTGTTGTTAATTTTAATATAAAAAGTTAACCATTCTCTTAAAATAGATTTAATTCTAAACTATGCCGTATTTTACATAAAAATTGCTATAAATTTAACGAATATAAATAGATTGAACTGTAATTTATTGTGGTTTTTTTTTTCAGTACTATTAAGGGATTGCACAAATTTAATATAAATTTGTGTAATATAAATTGTTAATTTTAATATAAAAAATTAAATATTTTTATTCAATAGATTTAAATCTGAACTATGCAGTAATTTACATAAAAATTGCTATAAATTTAAAAAATAGAAATAAATTGAACTGTAATTTACTGTGTTTTCTTTCAGTATCATGAAGCGGTTGTGGAAATATATCGCTATCATTCTAATGTGGGGGGTATATGATGTCGTAAGATATTTCTAGGGGGAGAGGATCTTTTCTTTTAATATCGATATCATTTTTGATCCCTCTTTTTATTTGCAACATGATCTTTAGTTCAAAATTGTATGTTATCTTTTTTTAGTCTATTATCTATTTTTATGAAAATACAAAGTTATTACATAGTAAAATTACTTAATTCTAAAATATGGAATACCCAAAGTTTGCCTTTTTCATTCTTCTGATTTTTTTCCTCTGATATCATTTAAATTAGCAATTCGTGTTAACGAATAAGTTAAAATAAGCCCTTTACGAAATCTTCGGAAATTCAAATCCACAGTAAAATTTCTGATTCCCCTGTTGCCATTCACTAATGCGTTATTAAATCCCACACTCTTCATTTAATTTCAGTGATCGATTTGATTGGATAATTTTTATGAACAGGGCATTTTCCAGTGTTTATGCCTTTATGATTTGGTTGGTTAGTGGGTTGGTTTTTGTCGAGCCCCACTCATAAAACAATGTCGTATTTCTACAAATTGCTATTATCGTATTAGAATCATAATATTAATTTTTAAATATTATAATTCTGTTGTAATTTAAATTACACTTTATGGAACAAACTGTAAAACCTTCATTAAAAAAGTGAAATTATATAAAAGCAAAGTTATACTGTTTAGGTCGGTATACTTTTGTCGTATATAACAATGCCGGTACATAACATAATTTCGGTACACAGTAAAACCCCGATAATTCGGATTAATTGGGACCAGACCCAATTCGATTATCGAAAATCTGGATTATCCGGGGAATTGGAAAATATGAAATAAAATAAAACCCCTTTTTGCTAAAGTTATTGAATATTCACAGACAGTAAAAATGTTTATTTTGTAATAAAAAAGTTTGTAATGGTAAAAAAGTTCAAATCCCCTCCGGGACTCTGTGATGTTCTCTCCTCGGAGCCACAAATGTCCCTTCCGGAGAAAAGTGCCTGAATTCAATGCTACAACTTTATACATATAAACGAATTTCTGCAAGTACTATTGTAGAAGCGTTTTGTCACAATAACAAGGAAACAGACCCATAGGTTTACAAAAATCGAAAAGCGATACTTATCAGACAATGGGTCTTATAGGAATTATTTGACTTGCTATCTTGCAATGCTCTAAGTAAAAATGTATTGCGTAGTGATTTTTTATGACATTTGTAAGTGGTTTAAATAGAAAATTGGAATTGCCAAACTTAGTGATACATTGCAGTTTCTTTGAAAAATAACATCAAAGAATTTAAATAAGAATTTTTAAGGTAGTCTTCCGAAAAGATTTCAGAAAAAGTTTTTTTTAAATTCAGAATACGACGATGAAACAAGTTAATGTTATGGAAATTAACCAATTGCTTCTCAAACTTAAACTGATTCGGATCATCCGGAGATCCGAATTAACGGGGTCCGAATTAGCGGGGTTTTACTGTATATAATATATGGTATGTCTGTATATTTAATGCTGTTATATAACAATGTCGTGTATCTTCAAATTGCTATTATCATGTTAGAATCGTGATATTAATTTTTAAATATTAATTTTTCTATGTATTTTATTTTATATTATATATATATTTTATTTTTATATATAATTTTTTATATATTTTCCCTTCTGCTGTAATTTATTGAGCAATCTCTAAACCTTCATTAAAAAGAGTGAAATTATGTAAAAGCAAAGCTATAGAACCGTTAATTAATAGAAGAAACTAGGTTACAGGAAATCAACACCTCTAAAGATCGATAATTTTTATCATTTAACCCTTCCTAAACGCCCTTTCAAAGTAGATCTTGTTTTCCCATTCTTTTGTATGCAGTTATCTAAACTTGCAATCGAGGTGTGCAATTTTTTAGAGCCGGATTCGTGATATCAAAAATCATTATCTTCATTACAATTGTTACAGTTCAAAATCACTCTTTTACAATCATTTATTGATAGGTGTTTTTAAGAACAGGGAAGTCATTGGGACGGGAACAAAAGGTTGCTAGTTTTAGAACCTCTTTAAGTGATTTTTGAAGGACGAAGCCTATCGAATTGATAAAGGAAGGGAAAGTTTCTAGTGCAGTTATCTCCCCCATCTTCAGTCGTAAAGCTGTCAATTGATTTCGCGTTCGATTTCTCTCTTGAAGTTCAAATTCAGTGCACTGTTTGGACTTTTACAGTTCAAAGTCACTCTTTTACAATCAGTTATTGATAAGTATTTTTTTTAGAACAGGGGAGTCATTTTTATGCGCTTCAGAATTGTATCAGTCTGTTTGTATTACGTGATTGTTTATAGCATTTGATAAAATTCTAATTTTTTTAAGTACTAGCGCCTTACGTTTTTATTTCAGGTTGATCCAAATCTATCATTATCAAAGCTCCAATTCAAGGTAAAAATTATTTTTTTTTAACTTTTTTTTTCTACTGCTTTAGTTCAAAGATATTAATTATTAAAATTGGAAGAGATATGCTTATTCAAACTGCTTATAATCATTTGAGAAATTTTAGACATTATTTTTATGATTTAAGTACATGCTTTGCTATAATCGGGAATGTGAAATTACAAATATTATGTTTGTTAATAATATGATATCATATATTCTTTGAAGAATATTAATCATTTAAAGTACTTTTAGCGATCTTTAACGTAGCTTATCGCTTCTTACTTTTACATGAATGTTTCAGTTGTACCCCATCTTAAAACCACAAGTAACGGCCATTTTATCGATTGCCTGTACATTTCACCTCTTATGACTATTATTTATTACTATACAAATCGTTATTTAGTTTTCTTAAAATTTTCTAACAAAGTTGAAAGGTACTTATGACTTTGGTTGGTCTGTCCGACTATCCGCGCTCTAACTCTCGTAAATATACTCGGATTCCCTGGAGCTTTGGATGTTATTGACATTTGAAATAGCACGAAGTCTATTTCAAATTAAGTTTGTAGCATGTTTAGTTCAATTACAGGAATAGTCAAAAGTTTAAAATTTTAGGATGCACAAGAAGAAAAAATAGTTAAAAGATGTTACAGCTTTTATACATAATAAAATTGATATTCATTAACGAAGTGCACTAAAATATGCATTCTTTAGAATACGTGGTGTAAAGAATAGTTATTATTTATTTACAGGGCCGCTGAAAAGAATCCCATTACTTAATGATATAAGAGGGAATTGCTTGCAGCCTATTTTCAGTATGTTAAATTATTTCATATATAATGAAACTGATATACATAACTGAGGTTTATTATAAGTTATTTCATGTAAATTACCAAGTGCATAACATATACAGGGACACAAAAGAGTTTCGATAGTATATTTTCTCCGAAATAATGTATATTAGCGATGATATCAAAAAATGCATTTTTAATTTATGATAAGTTCTTTTATGTTTCATTATATTTAATCATACCATATCGTGCGTAAGTACTTTAATTAATATATAAGGTTACACCAAAGAATTTGTAAAGTTTATAAGCCTAAATTGCATAAAGGTGTTTTTTTATTGAGTTATGTATGTATAAATTCGTATAATAAACTGTAAAAATTCGCCTTACAAATGTAGAAGAGAAGAAAGAAAGAAGTGATAACTTATCTTAATAAATATCTCAGGGCTTGCATTATTCTTTATAAACTTTTCATTACTTGAAAAGACGTCACTCACATATAGTAGACTAACACAAATAACATACAAATAAAACTTTTTAGATAATTCTGGCGCACGCCATCATCACATGATATGAACCACAGTTCACAACCAACATTCGAATATCACTAAGAAAAAGAACATTTTTTTAATAGAACTAGTGTTGCCAGATTTCTTTTAAACGAGAAATATTACAACTACATTTTTTTTAGTTTAGCAAAACTCAAGTCACGTGACGCGTGAATCTATTTTTTTTTCTTTTATTCCTTTGGAAAGCGCGTGTTACATCCTCCCCCTCTGTTTCCGATCTACGTCTCGGAGAGGAAACAGGATGCTTTTTTGGTCTTCCTCTTTTTCTCAAGGGTGCAACTGGAATAGTTTCAGATTCTTGGAAAGGCAACAAGGCAGAAACGTGGTAAGATCCAATTCGTTCAGTAGGATTTTCTAGACTAGCAATGTCATATGTCACTAGTGACTTTTGAGTCAAAATTATGTATGACCCATCTCTCTTAGGCATAAATTTTGATGTTTTATTTCTACTTGCATTGCTAACTGGGTGTAGGTTAATCCATACTTTTTCACCAGGCTTGAAATATACTTGCCTACAATTTTTATCATAATATTTCTTTCGCTGATCTTGTTTCATTTCAACACGTTCTTTCACACTTTTCGAAATATTTACAAAACGTTTAAGATTTGGGGCTGTCTCTCCCCCTGGTCGAAAACACTTTTGAAATCTTTTTGGAATATCTTTAAGTTTTTTCCTATCATCGGAATTTAACCTTTTGCCTTCATCTTTACATAAGGCATACGGACACACTTTGACCGCATCAGTACACGTATTATTTTGTACTTCATGTTCTTCTACAAAATAAAACTTTTTATGAGGTTTGTCACTAAAATACCATGTTTTACTTGCAGCGTCTAACACTATGTTAGCTTTGTGCAGGAAATCCATTCCTAAAAGAGTTCTATTACCTTTGGCATTTGGTAATACAATAAACTCTGTTTTGAAAACTCGGCCTTCAATCTTTACACGCACAGTGGCAGAAAGAGTTTTTCTAGCCATCGTAGTTCCATCAGCTAATGTTACTTCATGAGTATGAGGTTTCATTGCAACACCAGCTTTCAAAAATAATTTATACATACGTTCTCCTGCAATAGAACGATTCGCTCCTGTATCTGCACAGACTAATACCTTCTTATTGCAGATCGTAATAGGTACATTTAGAGCTGAAACTGTTGATGTATTTAAGCTATACAGATTAAGACGTTGATCTTGCACTGTTTGTTTTTTAACCATAGGGGAACAATTTGGGCATTTCTTCTTTATAAATCCCACTTTGCCACAACCATAGCAAAATATATCGGATTCTAAACGTTTATTAGCAAACTTAGGAGAAGATCTGTCTTCTTTTGGAGGCTTACTCTGCTTCCATGTATTTTCTCGGCGAAAATACGCTTTTTTCTCCTGGGTACAACCGAATCTTTTTTAGAAAACGTAGACCTGATAGTATCATATGCATCTAATTTTCCGGCAAGGTCGACTGGTGAATTTAAATGTTCCAATCATCTAACATATGCTGTTTGCATTCGACAGGCACGCGCCTTATTATCTGATCCGCTATGATCAGATCCTGAAGAGCTTCAAAAGACGTTACATTTAACTCTTTAAGCCAGTTTTCAAAGTAAGCACGTAACTCGAAGTAATAATCTCTCCAAGTAATTTCTTTAACTTTGCAATGCGTGAAAAACAGCTGCCTAAACCTTTCAGCGCTAATTTTAAACCTTTTTAGAAGTAGACCTTTAACATGTGAAAAATCTTAAGCGTTTTCTTCTTTTTCACGAGCAATAAGCGTAGATATAGAAGAGGGTACAACACTTAGTAAATAAGAAACCCAGAGGTGTTCTGGTACCTTCGAAAGCTTTAACTGTCGTTCCAGGAGCACCAGAAACAATGTTACATCATCTGTCTCTGGCTTAAATGTAGGCAACAGCTCCTGGATATCTATTTTACTCTCTGGATGAGACATTATCCCTGCCGCATTACCACCTACCGCTCCACTGGAAACACTTTGGCTCTGAGCCTGTAACTTAAGCTTCTCAAGCTCAAAATTCATCTCAAACTTTTTTAATTCCAGTTCTTCCGAACGATGTTTTTCTTCTACTTCTAATTTACGCTGTTCTAATTCAGCTGCTTTTTGCTTTTCCTCGCGAGTCGCAATTTGGTTTCTGATTAACGAATTTACGAAATCAACTTCATACGAGGGAGAGGATTTAATCTTATCACGCAATGTGACAACAGTCATAGAGGGTTGTACATCTAAATTCATTTCTAAAGCGACCTGAAACAGGTCTTCTTTTCGTGCTTTATTGAGCTCGGACATTTGTAAATTTAGCAAACAACAAGATATATACCCACTAATGCTAAAAATTCGTTTAAATAAATTGTTCCCCGGACGTGAGTTTTGCTTTACAACTCATACAAACAAGACATTAATAAAACAAAACAGTGAACTTTAACGTTAGCAAAATATACTTTTAAAATAATTAAACTTCATAAAACTTCATAAAAGTATCTTTAAAATTTAAACTTTATTTATTTTTTTTAAAGAAAATATACTTTAAATTATTGCTGATATAAATAAACTAGTTTGTCATTACATGTCATTTAATCAAAACATTATTTTAACTAATATAAAATTAGTACTGAATTGTTGGCAACATTCATAAACAATGTTCTAAATAAGTCAAAACATATCTGAATAATTAAAATGTCAATTAATATTATTATCATATTATCATGACAAGACTACGTAATATAGTTTTTTTCAATATAACTTTAAAAGAAAAGAAAGTCTTATTTCATAAAAATAAATAAATAAATAAATGCAAAAACTTACTCAATCTGTTTTAAAAATCGTATTCAATGCTATTTCAAAATATATCAAAAACTCTAAATTAAATGCTTAAAACAACTAACAATAGAACACACACAAATAAAATTTCTAATTAAATTCTGTTACCTTGCGAAACCAACAACAAAACAAACAAAAAAATAATTAATAAACATATACCGTATGACACTTGTATTGATGGTATCAATGTATTTTAATATATTTTTTTCACTATTAATTTAATTCCCTGTTTGTAAAAAAAAAAGAAAAATAATATCAACGTAAATAAATGCTTATTTCATTATTTATCAACCCTTTTTTTTAATTGTTTTTCTTTTTTTTATTCGAAGTAAGAAAAGTTGTTATTTAATCAAGATAAAAATTAAACATGCATGCAGAGAATGAAAATAAACAAAAGAATAAAAAATATAAGCATGGGGAGGGAAGGGGAATTACACAATATATAAATGAACTGTAAAATAAATCAATAAATTAAAACTAAAAATATGAAAAATTTTACAAATAGAAAACAAAATATAGACACTTGTGGAAAGAATGCATTCTTTTGATAAAAATATGGATCCATTTTAAGAAAGTAACTTGAAGATTAAATAAATATTGTCGAGCTACACCTGCAGGCACACGAACTGAAAGTTTTTATAAGAACAGAAAAACGTAAAATTCGCCATAATTCACAAACAAATATAAATGGCGTTATCGAAGCAAGATTAAATTCGAGAACATATATCGCAAACAAATGAGAATGGTGCTTGGCATAAGATTATTCCGTGGAAATTTTTTTTTTTTACAGCATTGAAGAACACATTTCACAAACAAACGAGCAACGACTGCTCGTGCCATTTTCTTGCATTAAACATGCATGCATTTTTATTTCGTGCGTATTTCACAATCGAATGATTTCACATCAACGAAACAAACTTGCTATGTTAATCATTTAAAATATACTTCACAAACAGACGAGCACGACCGCTCGAGCCATTTTTTTTCATTCTTATTAATCATATTTCATTATAAAAATATCGAACTTTTCTGGAACTAAGATAGCTGAATACTTTGAAATTGATTCGTAGCCAGACGTTGGGTAGCCATTTTGTAAGAATTCGCCTTACAAATGTAGAAGAGAAGAAAGAAAGAAGTGATAACTTATCTTAATAAATATCTCGGGGCTTGCATTATTCTTTATAAACTTTTTATTACTTGAAAAGACGTCACTCACATATAGTAGACTAACACAAATAACATACAAATAAACCTTTTTACATAATTCTGGCGCACGCCATCATCACATGATATGAACCACAGTTCACAACCAACATTCGAATATCACTAAGAAAAAGAACATTTTTTTAATAGAACTAGTGTTGCCAGATTTCTTTTAAACGAGAAATATTACAACTACATTTTTTTTTTTTAGTTTAGCAAAACTCAGGTCACGTGACGCGTGAATCTATTTTTTTTTTCTTTTATTCCTTTGGAAAGCGCGTGTTACAAAACTAATTTAATGTACTAAGAATGTTTGTAGATTATAGGTAAAATAATATACATGATTTCGCAAGGAACTTGATACATGGCCGTAGATGGATAATTTATGAAAATGTGATTTCAGTAGTAATTTTAAGATTCCTTTAGTTAATTAAAATTTAGATAATTAATGGTTTGAAATAAAGTTATTAGTTCAACTGCTGGGCTGTATCCAATTATGTTTCTGTCTTTTAGTATAAAATGCTGAAAGAGAAATTTTAGCCTGTCTTCTGTTTTCTTGCTAAACTAATTATTTTCATTACATGGTATATATATAAACCTACAAATCAGGTATAGGGCTGTTCAAAACTATTAGAATACATATTTGGCATGTTTGATCCGTTTTCTAAAACGTATTAACTTTCGACTAATTACTTCAACGCCTAATTAACTTACTTAACTTACTTCTCAAAACGACGAAGTTTTGTTAAAAATTTTAGAAAGTGTTGGAAAGTGTTTCATAATCTATGCTTAACGCATGACTTTTCTTTCTTATTTTGTTATTATTATTTTTATTTTCAACTGTTAAACTTATTCTTATGTTCTTCCATTTCAGGCTGAAAACAAATATTATTCTGTGACTTTATAATTAAACTTTCATTTTTTTTCTCGTAAAGCAATAACTACGGAAGAGAGATTAAATAGAAGCACAATATTACTAGTATTACTAATTTAAAGATTATATAGCGTAGAAAAATATAATAAAAACGAAAGAAATCTCAATAAAACTTCTCAACAATAACCAGTTCAGAACAAAGAAAAAATTTGAAGAATTCATTTCCATATTAACTAATAAATGATATTTCGGTCCTTTTTTTTTCACGTTTCAACAAAGTTGAAAATCTTAGGAAATCGACTTCTCTCGCCATCTGTTTGTCTGCCGTGCTTTCACTTGCATAAATATACTCGAACTGCCAATTAATTCATATACGGTATTGAGGTTTACCATGGTATGTTCGGTGTAAAGTGTGGCATTAATATTTCGTGTACATCACTGTAAAAAAAACTCCCTTACTTTACACCAAAAATGGTGGCAACTAAGTTGCCACCCCAAGTGGTGTAATGAAATTTCACTTGTAAATTGGTGTAATGAGCCACCAACTATCAAATGGTATAAACAAATACCATTTGTAGTGGCAACTTAGTTGCCACCATTTTGGGTGTAAAGTAAGTAATATGTTTAAAATGTACGTTATAATAAATTGTCTCAATTAAAGGGAAGTTTAGCACACTCTTTGCGTGAAGCTATTTTTTTTTAATTATGGCTGTATTAAATTTGAAATGTAATTTTTTAATTATTTTTTATTTTGCTACCATTTATTAAAGTACACTAAATAAATAGATGGTAAAAAAGGAAATTTTCTAATATTTACATGATTTTAACAGCAAAATAGAGAATAATTTAAAGATTACATTTTAAATTTAACGCACCCATAAATTAAAATAATAAGTTTCATGCAAAAAGGCTGCTAAACTCCCTTTTAATTGAGGTAATTTATTATAACATGCATCAAATTCAAATGCAAATTCAAATAGGCATTAATGATGATTTTAATTATTTTTTACTAATTTAATAAATAGAAAAATAAAACCATGACAATCTCTTTAACTCTTTCAGTATCAACATAATACAAAAAAATGAAAAAAAACGAAATAAAAATAATGAAATTTTTGCTTATAATAATCTAAAAACACATCAAAATACAAATATAAATTGAAAAAATGAATGTTTAAAACAAGATATAACACTATGTTTATTTAATTTCGTGTTAGTTCAAGTTATGCGGAATTTAAAGCAGTAAAACACTATAAAATCAAAACTAAATATTTCAAAGCTCTGTACGAAAATGACAATTTTACGACTTCTTTTATTATTAATTTTCATTTTTAAAATATCAAAATAGCTAGACTGCAAAATCACATTTTGCAAGTATCATGCATTATATATATATATATATATATATATATATATATATATATATATATATATATATATATATATATATATATATATACATACGTACAACAAATATAACACAAATACAAGCTTTTACAGAGAATTAAGAGTTATTGTATACAAAACAGAAAGAAAATAAACGTCACTTACTTATTTGAAAAGAAAATCCAAAACTTTGCAACAACACTGTGTTGGAATTGTTTATGTTACGGCTATCGACTCTAATTCATCATATAATAGATTATTACGGATTTCTTAAATTGTAGAAACTAATTGAAATAATCACAGCTTTAAGTCGATAAAAGTTCTTAATATGAACTATGTCAGCAATTTTTTAATCATTCATTATTACTGCGAAATACAATCGAAATTCACAGAACATTTTTCACGGAACACAACAGATAGTTTCAACGGCGCCATTTTGCATATCCAATAATCCCACCCCCCCGCGCTGGATTACATAATCACCGACTTGCTGTCGCTGGATTAAAAAAACACCTGCCGTTGTGTTGATGAATTCAATAAAGTCTGTCAAAGAGCGAATTATAAAGATTTTCAGGGATTCAGAACGCCTATTTTTTTTTTAAAGAGGTGTGATATTTCATTCAAAGTGTAACGTAACATTTATTTTCGTATTGGCACTCAAAAAATAATGTATTTACACCTTATTTCACATCTCATACAACCGAAATAAATGTGCTAAAACTCTTTATTTTTTTACAGTGAGAGGAACTCAAAAGAATTCCGTTGTGTTATGGTCAATGGTGATAATTCGTTTGCAGCACAACTATTCCCGAGAAGCATTACGTACTGTTAATCGTGTAAAACGTAAATATCGCAATGTACACTAATATCATCAATTTTTAAGTGAATACTGAAAAAACCAATAGGGATTGATTCATCACTAATTTCTGTCAATTGTACATCATTTTTACTTAAATTAGGTCTTTCCAAAACCTTATAAAAATCCTTTTTTATCATTGTTACGTCAGATCCGAAATCTGTATAGCAATTTACATGTTCCATAAAGTTGCATGATGCTGCATTATTCCTAATGCATTAAAATTGATTTGCATCCTAGAAGTTTTCTATAAAACGCTTAATATAGACTATCAAACTTTTAACATTCATCGTTCATTTACAGTGGTGTATTTATGCAAAAATTGCAGGAAAAAATTTATGTATTTTCATTAAATAAAGTTTAATCATACAATTTAATAATTTACGCAAAAGCTGATATTGGTTTTTTAAGTAGACAAATTAATTGAACTGTAACTTAGTGTATTTCATTTGAATATCATTAAAGTAGCAAATTGATAAGGGTTGAATTTAAAGAAGAAAATTCTAAGAGCTAAACTTTAAAGATGTTATAAATATTTCTTTGTAACTTTCACAGTAAGTTGTGTGAAATGATGTTCCGTGGTAAGCAGTATTTAGACTATTTAATTAGTTTACATTTTACTTTATTAATTAAAAAATCCAAAAAAGAAGAAAATGTGTCAAAATTTAACCTTAAATGTCAAAAAAAATTAACGAAGCCCAAAATCTTGGGCTTATTATAAGATATTGATAACAGTTTACAATTCCAGGTAAAATAAGCATTTGTCTTTACAGTTTTAAAAAATGAGCAAGTTCGGGTACAATAATTAATTCAAGACATTTTAAAGTACGTAAAGTCATCTAAAATACCTTATAAATGGTTCATCTATAAATTTTTAAAATTGATTTTGCACATTTACTTTGAACTTTAGCTCAATAAAAATTTATAATAAATTTCAATTAACTACTTTCTGACACGTGTTTTAGCCTCTCATATGCTAATTTTTTTAGCGCACAATTAAAGTGACGTCTCTAATAAATATCGTTACGTTATATATACCACCCATAAAACGAAACAAATGCATATCATTTGTGTGGATAGATAGGGTTAATCTCTTCTGCAATTTTTTTAACTTCTGAGCTTCGTGCATTTTCTGTTATTGGGGGGGGGGGGAGTACATTAAGCAGTAAAAGCAACAAAGAGTACATTTAAATGCCCAAAATAACTTTTTAAGCACTTTTCACGTAAGATATTCATGTTGAAAAATCTCTATTCTTACAATTGTATTTATACACAGTTTGTTAATAATATAAAATATGTTGGGATAACTGTGCCCACGAAGTAACTGGACCGTAGGTTATTTTATAGAAAACAGTAGATATTTTTTAAGTTTAGGCTTTTGTGAACACCTAATCTTTACTTCTTAAAACAATGTGCGTGAACTTATTCATAAATTGGTACTTTGCTGTTTTAGGTTGTCATTTTGTTTCTAAGCAACATCAATTTTGGTTGAGCATTCTCGTCTTTTTATTAAAATATTGTAAGTACTTTTATTAAAGTCTTTTTTAAAGATTATATATATAATTACATTAATATTAATAGATATTTATACATATTTAATTAATATTTTAAATGTACGACCGGTATCCTAGATACCCGATAATTTTTTTTATCAGAGGTAACTGGACCATGTTAAATTCATTTACATAATAGTTATTTATTTATTTTTTTAAAGCAACGTCAGCATGGTTGATCCTCTTTGTTTTTTTATTAAAATACTGCATGTACTTTTATTAAACAGTCCTTTTTTAAAAATTACGCTTCCATAACTACATTATTATCGTTACGTATTTATATATATTCACTTAATATTTTAAAGAGTAACACGATAATGTGTTACTCGGCCTAGATAACCGATAATGTTTTCAAAAATGGGGTAAATGGGACATGTATAAAAGATAACTGGGCCATGTTAACTACGCTTACCCTAATAGTTATTTTTTTTCCTTTTGAGCTTTTCTTATTATGGAATATTAAGTTGTCCATTGCTTTTCTGCTAACTATAAAGAACATTATATAATTCCTTATTAAAACTACATAATAATAAAAAAACACATTGGAGTATCAAATCAAATTTCTTTAATGAGATAGTCAGACCTTGAAATTTTACTATACAGATGAAGAAGTATATGTACATAAGAGATACAAAGTGGCATTATTAGAAAATTATCAAAACTAATAAAAAATAGTTCTGTTCAATATAAAAGCATGATTAAATTCTCCACATATTTATTAAACATGTCGCACCTTTATTGAAATAAATAAAAAAGTGAATGAGATATTTACGTACTTACTCAAATGTTTGTTTATAGATTTATCTTGCTATTTCCCCTAAAATACATATGTATCCTTTAATACTTATCCTAAAATAAAGTAAATAAATACTTATTTAATCTGTTTCTGTATTACAAAATCTAACAATTTTACATTTAGTGCTATTTTTAGACATATTGACTGCACAGCTTTTACTTACAATGCTCTTTAATTAATATATAATGTAAGTGACCTGCCTGATTTAAAATTTTTTAAGTTGGTAACGCGTTTTCAAAAGAGGCCTGATACTCAGTATTAAAAATTTACAAACGCTTGGGGATTACAGACCTTTCTGGCCAGTTTCGTCATAAAAATGAGACAACTGGATCCACGAAAAAAAATAACTACAAATATTTTTTTATTTTTAAACATTAAAATTTAATTGAAAATTTCTATTTGCTACAGGTAACTTAACTGAACGCATTTATAGTGGTTTAAACTTTAATCTCAATGAAAATTAGCTTTTGGAAGCTGAAATACCAGAATTATTACAGCCACATTTTAAAATCATGGCATAGTTATAAAACATAACCCTTATGCTATTTTCTCAGAAAAAAATATATGTTAATATTTTGTTTCTAAATAATGAAACATTGCATGAATCCCCCACAAAAACAAACCGCACGCGACGCGTTTAAAAACGGAAATTTTAACATCCCATCGTCATCATTCGTGAATTAAAAACGTGTCCATAAGGGGACAAAGTCACAAATGTACAGAAACGGCAGAGAGGAGAATGCGACAGGTGGCTTCAGCTGAAAGGTAGACACCAATCACAGAGATGTACACACAGAATAGAAAGTGTGGCCAAAATTTTGAACAAATTAAGAGTCTATTTATTAAGAGTTTAATAATATTGTATATTTAAAACCTATCGAATTTTGTGTATATTATAAAACAGACGTATTATGATTTAGTTTATTTTATGATTTAGTTTAAATAGAAAATTACTCATAATTTATTAAATTACCATATGAAAAACAAATCAAATTTTGTTTTTGTCCATGGCAATACCCGATTTTGGTAAACTATTTTTAATATTCGGTTCTAATTATTCCTATAAATGAAAATTGAAGTCGATCAGATGGTAAGTTATTCAATTATGAACCATCATATTTTATAATTTCTAACGTTAAATTACATTTTCATATCATTAATTAAGAGCGCGTGAAATAATAAATCCTAATCTCATAATTTTTTTGTGAGCGTACTAAAAGTACTATTTTTTTCTACTTAAAGTCCCAAACATAAATAAGTAAATTTGCAATTTAAAATATTTTATAATATGAAATAAGGAATTAATATCTGAAAAAAAATGTGAATTGCATCTTACACTTTTTTTTATTTTTATGTTTATTATGTGCTACTTTATACAAATACTCTATTTCAATTTTGTATTCCAAGTAGTTTTCGAATTATGATTATAAAACGTCGAAATGATGGCTTTAAGGGGCCGTCTATGATGTGCAGAAAAGAATAGTTAACAAACTAATTAAACTAACTTTATTGGGAACATTTTCGTTGACAATGACCGAAACATATCACGCAAATGAAATGGTATTCTAAGCAAGAAATAATAAAATAAAATAAGTGACAGTCATTCTGTAGCATTTCAACAATCAAGGTACAGAACTTCGAATTTGGATACAACCCTTCAAATATGCCCAGGGTTCTTGCTGTCGCTCGTCATTGCACCAAATTGCGAATAAATTCTTCATTTCACGAGTAAACAAGTGATTATATTTGCCAAATTGCTAGTGCTCAATTTTTGCTTTTTCTTTCTTTTTCGTTTTTCATACATGTGGATATATAGATATTTTAAATATATTTGTAGCGGATAGTTGAAATTAGATTAATAACTATCATTGTTGCAGTTATAAACAAGTATGAAAAATCATGCGTTAAGCATAGATTATGAAGCACTTTCCAACACTTAATGAAATCTTTAACAAAACTTTGTTATTTAGGGAAATAATAGTGTATAGCCAAATATACCCAAATATGTATTCCAGTACATTAGAACAGCCCTGTATTTCATATGTCAGTTCATATAATGGGAAAATTTAGCTTAGCAAGAAAATACCCAGTAGCTTGAAATTTCTTTTTCAGCAATTCATACTATTAGATAGAAACATACTTGAATACTTTTGTTCAGCCCTGTAGTTTACATTGTACCTTTATTACACTTCAGCATTAGGCTAAAATTTATTGTAAAGTAAAACACTTTTAAAACAACTGAAATCACATTCTCATAAATCATCAATCATAGGCGTCCCTGTACCGAATTCTTTGCGTGGCCCTGTATATCCCTTTATCTATATTCTGAAAACATTTCTCAGTAAATTGAATGCAGCTCAGTGTAAAAATGCATGGCTTATTTAAGAACCACCTTTAAATAATTTACGCTCATATTCAGTAACGTTGGTGAGCTCTTTTGGGTAGCCCTGTATATCAACTATAACATTTACACACATCATATAATGTGCATATATTTAGCGAAATATAAACGCGAATAACATAATTAAAATGTATTTCATACATTCATCAGCCATCATCGGACATATATACGGTACTTCGGAAAGAACATACTATTTGAAATCTTTTGTATGGCCCTGTAAATTCTATGTACTTCATATTATGCAAGACAGTAGCGTATAATTTATATTAAGCTTCAGTGACATATATCAATTTTATTACACATGAAGAAGCTTAATACATTTAAAATATGTCACACACAATTCTCCCTTTTACTATTATCTAATGGAATTCTTTTGTGTGGCCCTGTAAATGAATAATAGCTACATTTTCACCTTATATTTTATAGAATGCATATTTTAATATGTTTGACAGGGTATAACATCTTTAAAATTCCTTTGAAACGATTTTTCCCCATAGGCCGTAATGTAATAGGAAACTTTTGATTCGCCCTGTAGATAAACTAATCATGGTAGATACTTCATTTTCAGTAGGACTTGTGCTAGGGTAAACGTCAATAACGTCCTAAAATTTCATGGCAATCCGAGTATATTAACAATTTTTCCCCATAGGCCGTAATCTAATGGGAAACTTTTGATTATCTCTGTAGATAAACTAATCATGGTAGATACTTCATTTTCAATAGGGTTCGTGCTAGGGTAAACCTCAATAACGTATAAAAATTTCATAGCAATCCGAGTATATTTACGAGAGTTAGAGCGCGGACAGACGGCCATCCGGACAGACGGCCAGACGAACAGACGGTCATCCGGCCAGACGGACAGACGGCCAGACAAACCGAATGCATAAGCACTTTTCAACTTTGTTGGAAAGTGCTAAAAAAGGGTGTACATTAAAGAATTAAAGATAAGTTTTTTGTGTGCTACACGGCAAATCTATTTTGCTAGTACTTTTTCCATTTGGCAAATGTATTTTATTTTTAATTAGCCAAATTACTAATGTTGATCAAATGTCAGCGAGAACACTGAATATGCCCATTATAAAATAATTAATTTCGTACTAATCGTTCAAATTTTATGAAAATTTGAATTGAGGTTTATTGAAGGATGTAAAATTCGTTTACTGCATCAAACTTGCGGTTGAGAGAAAAAAAAAAGTTAGGTCATTTTGATAAATAGATGGACCCCCTAAGACAATCAATTCTATATACATTATTGAAAAATAGACGCCAATCGTTTGGTATCAGTAACTTATTTGTACAAAAATTTGTTGAAGAACTCGTAGAAACTGTTTACTTTTTCCCCTTCGACTGTACATATTAATATATGCATTATCACAAGTACTCTCGTGAGAAAAAAAATAACCATCTTCTACTAACTCCGCAACAAATTATTGTTAGTAGAAAATTATGGTATCAAACGATTGGAAATAAAGACTACTGGTACAAGTTGCTTGTAACATTTTCTTAGTTCAAATTATTTATAAATGCTATAAGTGATCTATTAAAATAGAATAATATGGCAAATAATACCTTTTAATTTTACATGTTTCATTGCTCTGACGGCAACTTTTTCAGAAACAATAAGTGATAAAAAAAAAAAGGAAATTTTAAAAAACAGAAAAACATAAATCACGTGAACATGAGCATAGTGAAGTAAACTTGGAAAAATTAAAATAAAAAATTAAAATTTTAATAGATCAGTTAAGGGTACAGTGGACTCTCAAAACTAATTTTTTTTTTTAATTTTCAATGAATTTTTTAAAAAAAATTCTGGAAATAGTCATAGTTTATATACCTCTTATTTACATTTTCTTTTAAGAAATATATTCAATAGTTTTTGAGATACAGATTTTTTTTTTTTTTTTTTTTTTTAAATTAACGAAAAATTACAATATTTCAAAATACTCCATGCGAAATTGTTTTTGCCCAATTTTTCTGATTTTGTGTTTAAAATGCTCTCTGTGTATGTGTTAACAAATGTTACTAAGCATTTTTAACATATTACTTGTAAAACATTAAAAAAATGATTTTAAATTAATTCTTTTGTATTTTTCGTTAAAAAATCATTAAAAATTCCATATAACTGAAATTTTAAAAATTTAAATGCGTCTAAAAAAGTTTATTTTTAGTAACATTTGTTAACACATACATAGAGAGCATTTTAAACAAAAAATCTGAAAAATTGGGCATAAAGAATTTCGCATGGAACATTTTGAAATCATGAAAACGAGGAAAATATTGATTCTGAGAAAAACAGGTTTAAGTAACTACAATGGGTTATAATTCCTTAATATTTTCCTACTGACACAGTTTCAGCTATATATAAGGGATATAATATCATTTCTAGCTTATATGTAAGTGTTTTATGTTTTTATGTTAAATTCACATAAAATATGTACCTTCGACAGTAATTAATGCAAAGGGTATGAAGTATCTGAATTTTAAAAACTCTTCTCAAAATTAACTTTTTGTATTTTCTAATGATTTTTTTTTTAATTTTCTAGAAATATTCATGGTATAAATATTTCTTATTGTACAAATTTTTGTTAAATATATTAAATATTTTTAATATATTAAAGATATTAATGTATATATTTTTTAATTTTACGTTAAAAAATTGGAGACAAAAAGCAATTCCTCTAAATACATTATAAACAAACGCTAAAAGAAACAATTAAAAGTTACAGTTAAAGTATTGTTTTGCGAAATCACAAAATTAATAAGTATTCAGTGCAAAATAATAAGATTTTGTAAGGTAAAACTAAAAACTAGGCTAAATTTTACGGATGCGAATCGTCAAAAAAGTAAACAAAGGGGCGTGGCAGAATCAGCTGATTGGACAAAAATGCTTGTAACTCCAGTAAAAATAATCGAAATTGAAAAGTTCTTTTTGTGTTCAGTAGCAGGGAGTTCATATAATGTTATTATGCTAAAAATGAAAATTCGACAATTTCATGATTTTTTGCGATTTTGAAAGTCTACTGTACCCTTAAAGCAGGCATGTCAAACTCGTCTACACCGCATGCCAGATTTAGCATTGTACACAAAGCCGCGGGCCACATTATCGAAAATAAAGAAGCGGACTATCGCACAAAATGAAAGTTGTACATTAAAAATACATCATTGTTTTAAAAACCAAACAAATAAACAAAAATTTTAAAATTATTTATATAAAAAAATTAAAAACACGCACTAGAAAATGTTTAAAAATATTTATTAAGTATAAGCAAATCTGTAGTAAAAGTAGTTTATGAGAGTGTACTGTCAAATATAATGAAAAATAAGTTAAAATAAAAATACAAACATGCTTAAATATATATTGAGCTTTTTAAAATTTAAATCGCAATCAAAATTATACAATTTTTTGTGATTAATTTTGTAATCCTAAAATCTATATTTTCTTTTATGTTGTGATTGCTACTTTTTATAAAAGCAATCATTGATAGAACTAAATTATTTACAATATAATATTATGCAATAAAAACATTTCATAATTGATTAAAATATATTTGCTTTGATTATTGATCCGGCATAGGAATAATTTCCTGATTCTCCTGAGATATTTTTAAGTACATATTGAATCTGCGAAAAAAAAACCCCTCCCCAGAGTAAAATTTCTTGCATCTATATTTTCAGGAATTATAAAGTTAAAGGACAAAATTAACGCTAGCCACCAGCCATGGGGCCACTATATGAGAAAATTGGCTATTGAAAAATATTAGTCGGTGGCTACTGATGACTATTGTCTGCTAATGAAAATTTGTTAATTTAATGAAAATTTTCAGTTATACAGGGGTTGCAGCGTCCCTAAAATTTTTACACTTTTCTATCAACATTTTAAATCAAAAGTCTTCAACTCAGTTTCCCTTAACACCTACAATTAAATTCTACATTAAAAATTATCGTTTTAAAATTGTGGTAGGAAAGTGTGAAAATTTTAGGGAAGCTACCACCCCTGGTTATAGCCACAGAGTACGGACAGAGCCTCAACTCGGCTTGAAAAGAACGCCCTCAGTGGATCATTTAAAAACTAAACCATCGCCTTGGCGATTTTTATCCTCGTGATTTCTGTTTAACTGTAACCCTATTCTGGCTTGGCACTTCTTGCTGAATGCTGATTTGATTATCTTTGCACACGTGTTTATGCTATTTGATCTTAGATTTCCGCGCTTATATTGTTCGTAATTATTACTGTTATTGTTCTTGAATTTTCAAGTTTAAATTATTAGGTCGCTATGTTAAGAAGAGACACATGTATTGTTTGCAAGACGAATACGTCAAAGTTATTTCATGTTAAAATAATTCTTTCATAAATTTCAAAACAAGAAGCAGCAAGCCGTCGCTGTATTTTTTTCTTTTTTCCCTTATCATTTGTCGCCAAAGAAGCGATGTTTCGCCGAATTAGCAACCTCTCTTATGTTATGATCGTAGTTTGAGAATGATCCGCTCGTATAGCTACTGTCTATGCGTAATCCCATGTTAAACAAGTTGCCATTACAGTATATGGAAGTTGATTCTCTGTTCCGTACTCTGTGGTTATAGCAACAGATATTGAAATTATAGATTACATGCGATTATTGAAATTTCTGGTTATATCATGAATATTTTAAGATTGATTTAACTATTCTGGACATCCTTTATTCCAACAAGAGCGAATTCGATTTGTGTGCAAATGAATCCAATCGTTGTTTTTAAGAGCTGATGGTTTGTTTTTATTGTTTTACGAACACACTTTTTTCAACAAAGTTTTAGTTTAAAATCTATCTATTTTTCCAAATTATTTCTAGATATTTGTAGTTTATTCGAAATATTTGTGAATAAATTCTTAGCAAATTTCGACGAAGTTTCTGTATATCAAACACAATTTTTCAGTCGTTGTTTGAGTATAAAAAGTTATTTCAAATTCACTTTTATGAATCTGTGGTGTTATATCTTCACCATCAAGAAAGATAAAGACCACACATGGATAATTTGCACTGATGCGTTTATTAACCATTAAGAATGAAATTAATTAATGAGCTTATGTACAAAATGGTCACCTTCGACTATGCATGCAGCCAAATAATAAAAACAGGGTAACATTTTTTTGTTAATAACATTATTATTATTATTATTATTGTTATTATTATTATTATAATTACTAATATTATTTTTATTTTACGAGACGAGAAATCGTGTCACTTTTCCTTTTAAAGCTATGTAATTTCACAATGTATCATTATGTCATTATGTAATTTTACAATGAATCAAAGAGAGCAATAAAATAATGTATTCGTTTCAATATAAAACACTTAATAAACTATTAAGAATTTTTTATAATTTTTCTTAATTTTTAGATTAAGAAATGCTCTTTTTCACTTGCTTATTGATAACTTTTGCTTACCTTATCTCCTGGAAACGGAATTTTAAAATGAATTAGATTTTATCATATTCAAGACAGTATGATTGCATCCTTTAAGCCACAATGGTGTTGAATCGGTGTTGTTTGTATCTTCTATGCCAAATTGTAAAAGATTTTCATCCAAAATAACAACCATTAATTTACAAATTTAACCTTTTCTTTATTTAATTGCGGATCATTAAATTTAATGTATACCAATATCTGCCTATAAATCTAATGAAAATTAATATTCCGAAATAATGGCAGATATTTTGTATAAAATTATTCTCCAATTTTGCAATGCTGCAGTATTTGCAATGCAAAGTGCATTTTCTGCATCAACTAAGAACTGAATCAAAATTCGAAAATGCCGAAGGCTTGGCGAGCCACCGAGAAGTACCTGGCGAGCCAATTGGAGCCCGCGGGCCACGTGTTTGACGTGCCTGCCTTTAAGCATATACAAATAATTTGATATTTTAAAGTGATGTTTTGTATTATATTTTCTTAGTTGGATATCTACATAAAGAAAGAAATCCAGTTTATTCATTTATTTCAACAGCAATACCTACACTTGAAACAACAGCAAAAAAAAAAAAAAAAAAAAATCTACACCCTTGAACTTGATTAAATACAAGTTTTTATCTCATATTTTAAACAGTGCCACACTTTGTTGATACCCCCACCTCCTCTCACATGCAACTTAATTAATGGACCGTCCCTCTGGTGAATTTAAAAATATTATTGATCGCAATCTCAAAGCCGCTTTTTTCCCCCTGCTGACGCAGAAACGTAAATCATGTGAATATTTTATTAAATTACCTTTAACGTATGATGCTGTCGTTACCGTAATACTTTAATGGGAAACGCTGCCTGATTTCTTGTTAAGTAAATGAAAATAAGCCCGAAATAAATGTGTTTGTACTTAAAGCAGGATTTTAAAAAAAACAGGAAATTTTCATTTCAAAGCAGTTCTTAAAACCCCACACTAGGCACAGAAAAAGACCGGATGATAATGTAAAGTCTATGGGAGCACTCTTTTCAAATATCTCGCTCAAATTTTAATATTTTTACATGATTTTTTTTTCTTTTTGCACAAGATAGCTTAGGACGATCCACAACCGGCCTAGTTTTTACTTTTTCGATTTCGCCTATATATTTTTTTATATTATGATAGTTTTAATTTCAGAACCGGTTTAAATCGGTTTCGAAAATTAAAGTAATTTTTTTTTAAATATCTGAAACCAAAACTGAAAAAGTAAAAACTAGGCCGGTTGTAGATCGTCCTAAGCTATCTTGTGCAAAAAAAAAAAAAAAAAAAAAAAAAAAAATCCTGTAAAAAAATTAAAATTTGGGGGGAATATTTCAAAAGAACGCCCCCATAGACTTTACATTATCATCCGGGTCTTTTTCTGTGCCTAGTGCTGCGGGAATGCTTCACCGTTGCTCGGCCATAGCGCTGAAAAATCTGAACAGTCAATGACTCTTTACCCAATATACTTATAGAAATACGATTTTCACCCTCTGAAAGCTCGATGCCGATGTTAATGCGCTTTGAAAATTTTTAAATTGTTAGTATTTAAAATAAATTTGTCTATATTAAAACTTTTAAAAACTAACAATTTTATTTTAATTTTTGCACAAATAACAATGTATTTTACTTTTTATTATTTAGATAAAAACATATTCCTTTAATAAAAATCTCTAAAATCTCACAAATAAATTTTGATAAACACAACATATCGGCATCGCATGCCCATTTTTCCTTGGTGAATAGCGTTTGTCGATAGTTATTTTATATTATAAATAATTACACATCTAAAAATTCTTTAACGGGCTAGTTCAGTAAGCGTTATCGTAAAGAAAACATTTATAAAGATATCTTGTTAGCATTTTAGTATTCTTAAGAAATGCTTTTTGCATTGGCTAGCTGAGATGATTTGAAAAAAGTTTTTCTATTTCGTTTACAGGTATTTTAAATAAGGACCCTTTCACTTTCGCAGCCATTTTCGAAAGTGAACGTTTTCTCATGAAAAATAATACCTGCATTCAAAATAGAAAAATTTAAAGAAAGTCGATGTAGAAATCTATCTCACTTATCCATTGTTTAAAAAAAGAAACATTTAAAAATTTTAAAAATGCAAACGTCAATCCTTATAAATTTCTTCTATAGGATTTGCGTGAGCGAGCGAATCTTTTCAGATGACTGAATAAGCGACTGAAATCTAATTTTTACTAAAAATAAATAAATAAATAAAACACTTAAAATGCAAACGATATATTGTTACTAATTTCTTCCATAGGATTAGTAAAAGCGAACGAATCTTTCCAGATGACTGACGTAGCCCTTTAAATAAATCTGAATTTTTTTATGCGTGAAGTGCCGTCTATGGACGCCTCATGACTCTCTTGACGCAGACTGAATTTCGCGTCCACCCCTCAACGCCCTGTTACGCACGAAATGGAGACATTTTCTTGACACCATTTTTTTCTCTCTCTCTCTTTTCAGGTGACTTTTTTTAGATAAACATCTGGAAGAAAGGACTCCCTGTCTTGTCTCTAAAAGAATCAAGTATTTATACAGACTTATCCCCGCCATGTCACTAGAAAGAGGAAACATCTGTATCTACGAACATGGAAAGCATTACATCGTGGAGTGGAGGATCGCAGGTTACTCCACTCTTGATGAGGATGAAGGCGCACGTTACCGCAGTCCGGAGTTCTCATTCGACGGTGAAACATGGCGCTGGGAGATCGCCCCGAATGGTGCGACTTCTGGCCACGTGGATCTGTGGCTCTATAAATGTCGTTCCGGTCGCTCCATCAGGCTGCCATTGTTCGTTTCGCTCAAAACGGCGAAAGGGGAACAAAATGGCACGAAAGACTTTGATGGTGACTGGGTTCATAGATTTAATCGGTTCCTACAGACAGCGGAACTCACCTTGCTAAGTTCCGATCTGTTGCCGGACGACGTCCTGGTGGTCGCATGCATCATCAAGAGGAGGTCATCTGCGGAAAGTGAGAGTAAGTCTTTGTCAGCTGACCACAAACACTGCATAAAAAAAAATCTAAATACATGTTTTTTTTTTTTTTTTTTTTTTTTTTTTTTTTTTTAATTTTGTAAGTACTTGACGTCCAATATGTCCTAATAATAATTTTTGGTTTATGAAACAGAAGTTTCTGTGATCAAACAACGCCGTGATTATGATTCGGAAATGCTGGTGTAGAAATGCTATTAAAAATAAAGATCGCAGAATCCCTGTACTTATCGCGATTTTAATAACTTTAAGAATATTTAAGGTTAAAAGCCAATCTGTTTAAGAAAATCAATGTAACGGGCTTAAGTTTATTTTTTCACTTTAATAGAGATAAACAAACTTTTTGCATTTTCATTTCCTGGGGAGAAAAAACTGGAAACTCCTGACTTTCGGAACAGGTTCCGAAAGTGAAAGTGCCCACAAATATTTTATTCAAAAATCTTAACCATTAAACTTTTATAAAATGCAACCTATCTTTTTCCATTAAACATTTATAAAATGCAAACTAGGTTTTTCAAAAGAATATTGTCATTGGTTTAACATTAGCTTGCTGGTCTCTGTATTCTTTTTGCTGTTCCATACTTTCTTACACTTTAAACATGGTCTCTGATAATAGACTAAGAGTTTTAATAATGAAACAAAAAAAAACAGTAGCAGCTAGTAAGTTGTTCTTTTATGTACTGAATGAGTGATGTGAGGGCTTGATTTGATATTCTTTCCTGTTTTAGCACCAAATGTCATCATCAGATAACACTGCATTGTCTTAGACCATAAGAATACACAAAATATACTTTCTCTGACTAATACTTTTTAATATTTGGCATTTTAGCAGCTAAATAGGCTAAAGCGTCATAATAAATTGCGATTTAAAAGAAAAATCTCTTTATATAATAGTTTTATTGTTACTGATTAACAGCAAAATGAAATTTTTCAGTAACATTAGAAACAAAGGAAAAATATGTTTACCCCCCCCCCCCCATACTTGTAATGTCAAACCTGATAGTATCAGGGATGAGATTTCCGCTTTTTTTGACACCAGTATAATCTTAGAGAAAATGCTATTCTCTTAAATCACAAAAATGTTCCGATTAAATAATAAAGCTTTTTCTCTAAGATATTACTGGTGTGCAAAAAAGCGGAAATCTCATCCCTGTAGTATTTAAAAACTGTCAATACCTGTTTTCGAAAATTCTTTATTTTAGTGTGTTCCGAATGAATCAATGACGTCAATCGCCTGCAAGTACATCTTTAACTAGACATTATCTCATACTTGTAATGTCAAACCTGATAGTTTTCAAAAACTACCAATGCCTGTTTCCAAAAATTCTCTGTTTTACTGTGTTGTGAATGAATCAATGACGTCACTCTCTTGCATGTATAACTTTAATTAACCGTTACCCCATATTTGTAATTCCTAACCTGTTATTCAAAAACTTCCAGTATCCGTTTTTGAACATTCTCCATTTTAGTGTATTCTGAATGAACCGATGACGTCACGCGCTTACAAGTATAACTTTAATTAGCTATTATCTTATACTTGTAATGTAAAACCTGATAGTATTTAAAAATTGCCGATGACTGTTTCGAAAATTCCCCTTTTTTAGTGTGTCCTGAATGAATAAATGACGTCACTCTTTTGCATGTATAACTTTAGTTAGCCGTTACCGATGGTGCCAACCTGACATTGATCTTCCGTAATACGCGTGTTAGTTTGACCTTGGTTTAATGAATTTCGAACCAGAATTTTTTCAAAGAAATAAAATTAAACATATTCAACTTAAACACCTAAAATTAAATAAATAAAGATTCATGAAATGAATTTTCTGGTTCGAAATGAGGTAAACCTGGACGAAACTAATCCATGTATTACGGAAGATTAGTTGAAAGTTGGCAGCTATGCGTTACCCTAATACTTGTAATTTCTTAGCTGTTATTCAAAAACTTCCAAAGTCCGTTTTTGAACATTCCCTATTTGAATATGTTCTGAATGAATAATGCTGCTACATCTTTGTTAAAGGTGACTCTGCATCTGCTGAGATTTCATCTTCTGTCTCCGATTCTGCCGGATGCTCTTCCGACTCCGGTGAGTGTCGTCACTGCAACGGGAATTTCGCCGCCGGGATCCTCTCGTCCCATCAAAGGAAGTGTAAGCAGAGACCTGTGAAGTGCCCGGACTGTTCGAAGATCGTCGTGCTGCAGAAGTTCTTAAATGAACATGATTGCTATCATGAAAGACCAGAAGGTATTTTATACATTCTGTATATGTATGGGAAAATTTCAGTTTAACACTAGAACCGCGGAATTTTTTTCTCGATATTCCTAAAAAAATGCATATCAGAATTTTCATTTTAAACTAATTACTTATTAATTTAAATTATTATTCTGCATCGTATATATAACTTATTTTATAAAGAATTTTCGGATTCGAATTGGCATTTATTCATTTGTTCCGGGTCAAACTGACTTGGTTCTGTGGTTCTAGTGTTAATATGATTGCTGGTTTTGCAGTCTAAAATCTTTGTTGAGTTTTTCAAAATGCCTTAACTTTACTCTCTTAATCATGTACTTTTTATTTAGATCCTTTTAAGTCTCTATCCCTTACATGAAATCCTCTGGATTTTTTTAATGAAAAAAGTATACTTTGAACAAGAAAATTTGTTTAGTTAAGTGTGCCTTGGATGGGTACAGAAAATTTCATATTTACATTCATTAAATAAATTTCTAGTTCAAAGTACATTTTTGCATTTTAAAAAAGCTCAGGATGACATGTTTGCTATTCATTCATTTTTTCAATTATTTTTTTAAATACAATAATTTTTTTTCTCCCTTCTCACATATTTCTATTTAAAAAGCTATGTTTAAATTTTTAAATCTATAGATGAGACTAGAAATTTATTTTTATCACTTTTCTCCACGGTGATTAAGCATTTTTCACCTGGTAATAATGGACCTTATGCACGTGATGTCACACGCCAGAGCTGGCGGTATGCTTAACCTGTTATTCTAGTCACTGCACCGCCAGAATGCCTGAATGCGCAGGCGCAAACATCGCTAGCAGACGATTTCAGTCTTTCTGGATACATTTTAACAGAAAATTTACAAATTTAGAGAATTTTCTTGCAAGCAGAACAACAATTTTGAATTTATATTACAATATATTAAGTATATGCTGCTTCAACAAAGAATTTTTTCCCAGTATTTCTAACAAACAAGCATTAATAATTTACACTCCATAGACTGCTATGCTAAACACCGCCAGTAAATACCGCCAGCAGACGAATTTTAGCCTCGACCTCAGCTTGTGTGCATAAGGTCCATTACGTTCTGTTAAACTTCATACCAGGAGCTAGCAAGAAAAAGCAGGATATCTGCACTGTAAAATTATTTTATAGAATAAAACATCTTTTCATTGATAATTGGATGAATGGTCCTGAAATGTCCTTTCTTTTTCTATCGTTTTTAAAACGAGTGATATGATGAATATATGTGTATATTAATATACATTCTTACATTGCATGTTAAATATTTGTATTTAAAGACAAAAGTTGGAGAATAGGATCTTCTTTTATTAAATATTAAGTCTGCTTGAAAATCACAATATAGTACTGTGTTGCAAATGAAGATGAATTAAATACTACATAAATAAATAAAAGCTTATAAATAATGATATTCTTTCACAGGCGAACAAACCTTCTGTTTTTGCAGTCCCTTTGAGGTTAAAGAAGTGTTGTTACGGGGATATGCAATTAGAAAAACCAGCTTGCTAATGCTAATCGTAAGGAATAAATTGATAAATATACCTCGCTTACATTTCAGAATTTTTAAGATTTTTTTTCTCATTGGATAGCCGAAGTTGATGTGTACAAAAGCTGTTTTTTAGTATTCCAATTGTTTTAGAGATATTTTTAAATCAGGACATTTTTATTTTTGGAACGGGTTTCGAAAGTAAAAGAATTCTTATAAAAAGTCTGTAATCAAAATCGTAAAATTAAAATACTACCTTTGTACTGATTAACCTCTTCAGTCCCGAGAAAAATCTGCTGCATAGAAAAATTATTTTATTAGCAAATTATGGTGCTTTTGGGCTTAGAAAAAAGAAAATAAAATTAGTTTTTTATTTTTAAAATTTTTAAATAGTTAAAATTTATGCACCCATATGGGTACATCAGGTCACAATTGAGTAAAAATATCATTTTTTAAACAAATAAAACCAATTTTGTTTTACAAAAATAAAACTATTTATTGCTTAAGAATTATTTCAATTTAAACAACTTAAATGATTTTTTACCTAAAGTTATGTATTGCGCAAAAATATTATACGCATCTTGTAATAACTGTAATACATATCTTGCTACTATACATCTATCTGTGTATCTGATATATCTGTGGCTTCTGGTAACAACCAGGTAAGGCACATTTTTGAGAAAAATTGAGATAATTTGGGAAAATGTAGCTTTAAAAGAGTGCTTTCATCTGCCATATTACTGACAAAAAAAATTGAATACTTCCCGTCATAGGGCGACTATAAATTTTCCTTTCAATATTGAAAAAAAAAAACAGTAATAATCGTTCTCAATTAATAAAAAACATATTTATATAACTATTTTGGCAAAAAAAGAGCCTCTTATATCCTAACTGAATGTAATGAAAATTATTAATTTCTAATCTATTTCATAAAAGTAATGATAAAAAATACATTTAAAAACTTTAAACGTTAATTACTCAAAATATTAAAAATGTACCTTGCCTGGTTATTACCGGAAGCTACAGATATATACTATGCATATACTACATACCTTTTAATAATTATCCTTTAATAAAGTATCATTTATTATAGACCTTTTTGACTAATACATGCGGGCTTGTATAACTGTATAACTTTTCAAAACGTGTTAAAAAATTTTAAAGTTATTAAAATTTATGACATATTTTAGCAGTAAATTCAGTATATTACTTCATATTATTTTAAAAAATGAAAAAAGTCATTTTAAATTGTTTTGTAAGACTTAATTAAACAATTTATTCGTTCCTAATTTTTTTTAATAACCAACTGTACACAATAGTTACACAGAAAATTAGTTTCTTTAGCTGGAAATGTATTGTAAAGACCCATTGTACCCAAGTGGGTACAACATATTTACAGATGTTTTCCACATCCATGCACATATGAACAACATTTATAAACAACTCCAAATCATTCTTGAAACATTATAGTTTATAAAAAATTGAATATATTTTTTTAATTCACTCAAAAATTTCTATTATTCACATACTTTGACGTGAAGTCGTTGGAAAATTGTTTATGTCAGCCATCTTGGAATTGTTTCATTTTCAAAGTCACATGGTTCCTTCATCTTATTGGTAATATAGGACACTGTGATGTATCTGAATAGTGCTAGCAGAAATCTATGCATTTATTTAAAAAATTTGGGTGTAATTTTGGCATTTGTTTTAATGTACCCAAATGGGTACTCCAGGACTGAAGAGGTTAACTTTAGCTATCCAAAACAAAATGACTAAATACAGTGAAATGTTAACGAGATATGTTTATAAATATCTCCAATAGAGTTAGCTTTAAAGAGAAGGTCTTTCTGCTTCACTGAACCAGCCTCTTAAGAATATTTCAATCGGTTAAAGCTCATAAAAGATAATATGTAAATTCCATTAACATGACCTTTTGAAATAACATTGTTATAGTGACTTTCAGTAATGTTGATGCTATTTTTTAACTCATTGTTAAAAACTTCCAGATTCAGAATCTAATTTACAGAATCGGGAACAAGAATAACTTCTGACAAATTTTCTTTTATATTTTATACCTTTTAGTTAATACTTTAGGCAAAATTTAAAAGAAACACATTTTAAAACATAAATTTGTTATAACGAAATAATTTAAATGTTATGTGTTTTACATTAAAATACATTTTAAACATTAATAATAAAAAATGTGTGTTTCTTTTAATGAACTGAAATAAAACAGGTATTCCAAAACATGGTTTCCTCAACCAAAAGGAATCGTAAAAATTATACCAAACTCAGTAAATCTACGATCACTGTTGTAAAACACTATAAAATCTGCTATCTGTATATTTTTGGTTTATACTATAGGCAAAATAGAAATCTCATTTTAAAACATAAATAACGTTTGGGCGAGAAAATCCTGTTTTGGAATATTTGTTTTATTTCAGTTCATTAAAAAAACACATTCTTTATTATAAATGTTTCCAATTTATTTCATTATAAAACATATAACATTTAACTTATTGTAAAACACTTTCAAGGGCTTCTACTGAACTGTTGTAAAACACTATAAAATCTGCTATCTGTATATTTTTGGTTTATACTATAGGCAAAATAGAAATCTCATTTTAAAACATAAATAACGTTTGGGCGAGAAAACCCCGTTTTGGAATATCTGTTTTATTTCAGTTCATTAAAAAACACATTCTTTATTATAAATGTTTCCAATTTATTTCATTATAAAACATATAACATTTAACTTATTCTAAAACACTTTCAAGGGCATCTACTGAATTGCCATAAAAAGTATAGTCTCACCTACATTGCCATATTGGACAGACACAAAATCTCTTTTTTTGTACTTAAAAAACTCTCCTGAGTATCTGTGATACATGTACATCTATTTTATTTGAGAAGGATTAAAATTTTTTCGAATCTCAAGAATATTCCACATTTTCTGAACTGAGAGAATTGTACTCAATGCATGTTTATTAGATGAGGCTTTTCAGAAAGAAATTTCTGAAGCTTTAAACTTATCCTAATTTTATGTCTTTTCAACTTTTCAGTATTTTTTCTTTCTTACTTCAGATGCATTTAAAGTTCTGCCGGTCTGTGTCAATTTTGTCATTTTGACAGCAGGGCTGGGTTTTTACCGGCAGAAAACAGTTTATGCCGTGCCAGTGGCAGAAAATGATTATAACCGGTTTTAACCGGCAGAAATTGGCAACTGGCATAAACTGATTTTATGATATAATCTGAGACTTTTTAGCAGTATTAAATTGCTTATATACATTTTATTATTCAGGATAATAACAAATAAAATATTGTTAATTGTTTTAACAAAAAAATAAATTAATTAATATTAGAATTTGATAGTTTTGAATCTTTCATGAAAGACATAACAGTCATTACAATTGTAAATAAATACCATAGTTATATATACCTATATTATATAAATACCTATATTATGGAATGCTCTTAGTATATTATTACATTTTTCACAAAAATAAATTTGTTCTTTTAATATTGTAAAATATTGTACAAGATATATCTCATTAAATTCTTTTCTGTTATTTTTGTGCTTCAATTATTTACTTATATAATTTTTACAAGAATAATTTCTCTTTGCATGTAGTAATAAATAATTTTAAGTTATTACAGTGCATTATTTATTTAAGAATATTCTGAAAAGTGATGTTAAAACATCATAAAATTTGTGTAAATATCTTTTTTCTAGATAAATATACTTTAAATAGAAATTCAACTGTAAACAATAATGTCATCAATAATTAAGTTTGTATACCATTCAGATAATATTTCATTCAGTTATTCATTCAGATATTCATTCAGTTTGCATTCAGAATACCATTATGGAAATTTCTATTTTTCAAGTGACAGAAAATAATTATATAATCAAAGTACAATCATATGATCTTTTGAAACATTTTGCTACTTTGAATAATATTCATTACGTTTATATTAATTTTTTTAACTAAATTCTTTATGTATTAAATACATGTTTGGAATATGAATCATTGCAGGTTAAAGTTCTTGTTGGTATTATTTCTTAGTATTTACCAGTTTTGCCGTTTACTGAAGAAACTAGTTTCTCCGCTGGTTTTAATCACCCCGGCAGAAATTTTCCAGCCCTGTTTGACAGTCTTTGCATTTTCCTACTTTATTTGTATGAAATTTTAAAGTAATATGTGACTTAACTTTGCTAATTTGTTTGTATTTAAAATGACTTACTATTCTTTTTTTTTATTATTATAGAAAACGTAACAGGGAGGAAACATAAAGAAAACTCTGAAAATACAAGTATGGATGCATCGACACAAACTGAAGAAGATAGTAAGTATATATTTTTTCTATTTATTGTACACAATAATTATTATGATTTTTTTTAATAGGCGCAACATTAAGACTTATTGAATTATTGTTACTTGGATACGTTTGAAGCTGCAACTGATAGATTTAATAAACGTTTAAAAAATACGTGTGGCAGTCGGAGATTGCCGCGGTAAAGCTATTGCATAGCATTTTTTATCAACTTATGCATTTATAATTATTTATATATTTTTTATTTATGCATTTTTTTTTTTTTTGGCTTTGATATTAATTTAAGTTTTTTCTTTTTCTTTGATATTAATTCAAGTTACACTTTTTGAGCGTGATGACTGGTAAGAAGACAATTTTTTTTCTTTTATTGAATAAAAGAGAAGTTAATATCGTTTAAAATATTTTTATTATCTTAAAATACATGTAGGTTAATCAGGAATTTTTATCACTGAAACTATAGGTTTATGGTAACGGAAATAAGAAACATAAGTTTGAGACTTGATATCTTCTAAATAGCTGAAAAATACCACGCCAATGTCTGCCGAAGTCTACCGAAGGATATCGTGCCGAAGTCTACCGAACTGAAACGACGTTAGCCGAAATGTTAGTTTTTTTCTCGTTACGAAATTTCTAGATTCGGTCGCCGCGCTCAAAGCCCGCGATAAAAGCTATGCAATAGCTTAATAAATTACCAAAAAAATTTGGCCGCGCTACGAAAATTAGATCTCGAGCTATAAGCTTTTAAATTTTTCGACCCTCACCGTGTGTGGGCGGGTCTCCTGTCACCAAAAATTAACACTGCCTCATAATAAATTACCAAACAAAATTTGGCCGCGCTATGAAAATTAGATCGCGAGTTATAAGCATCTTAAATTATTCGATCCTCACCGTGGGGGGTCTCCTGTCACCAAAAATTAACAGTGTCTCATAATAAATTACCAACCAAAGTTTGGCCGCGCTACGAAAATTAGATCGTAATCGCGAGTTAAATCATTTTAAATTTTTCGACCCTCACCGTGGGGTGTCTCCTGTCACCAAAAAAAAAAAAAAAATACTGCATTTGTGATAATAAAAAAATTTATGTATATAGAGTACTCACTCATTTTTTTTCACTATTTTTTCATCATTTTCTTCATTAAAAAATGCACTTTGTTTATTCATATTTAAAATACTTTATACACAAATTTTATGCGTACAGCTATTCACTAGCAACTGCTATTCACTGTTGTACTAAAGTATTGTGTCTAAAGGAGATAGAAAATACCTAACAATCCGGCTAACGCCGTTTCAGTTCGGCAGACTTCGGCACCGTGCCGAAGTCTGCTGAACTGAAACGACGTTAGCCGGAGTGTTAGGTATTTTCCCGTCACGGAAGTGTTAGGCTTTTCTCGTTACGGAATTTTTAGATTCGGTCGCTGCGCTCAAAGCCCGCGATAAAAGCTATGCAATAGCTTAAAAATAATTTCATTTATCAATATTATCATTCACAGTGGTTGAATATAAAATTTCTGTGACATCTGACTTGAAGTTGCATAAAACTAGTTAGCGAAAAAGTGAACAACATCATAATTTGATGTATTATCAGTATATAGAGCGCCTACTAATTAGTTGAGAAAATTCTTAATTTAAGAATTTCTGAAATATTAAATGAAATTAACGCTATAACATCAATGACGTGGATAATCATGGATTTGTAAATCATAAAAAGGTTGCAATTTGCATAGAAAAATGTTTATCGGATATTTATTTATTTTCCATTATTCATTTGGAGTAGCGACTGAATGGCGTATTTAATAAATTATTATCTCTATTACTTAAAGGATTCAACCACTGCATAACACCAGTAAAAATTATTATTTTTATGTAGGTACCTTCTAAAGGACTTCGCTTCTTTCTTATTCGTTGTTTTACATTTTTATGTACCTACAAAGGACAATATCACGAGACATCTGAATTTTTATTTGCAAATAAAAACAAAATACACGTGTTATCGTTTGTCTTTTACGTATTTTATCATTCTTTTAGAGTGTGGCAACAGAAAGAAATGATGTAGTAATTAAAAAAAGAAAGATAGTTCTATAATGTTAAAGTAGGGAAGATATTAAATACTAACTATTAACATTTTCAGTCTTTTTTCTAATTTCTGATGCATTAAAAATCTTTCTGGTCATTTATTGCTGCTACAAATTATTAGGGAAATTTTTTAAGTTGAGAACTTCCAAAATATTAAATGAAATTAACCGATTGAATGTCAGACTAGTAGTAATATCGCGGGAGTTTATTCATAATTTGTGTTTGGCGTCACAACTGGCGTTGTCGCTGAGCGAGCGGTATTTATTCTTGGCATCATGATCACCAGATCTACTGGTAATCAGGTTCTGTATTACGATCATCAGATCTTTCACTGATTTTGTAAAGAATCAAGTTTAAAAGCCGTCACTTCCTGCATCTTTTCCTGAAATAAAATCAAGAATCTGCGTTGCAATTAATTTGATAAACAGAAACATGCTGACAAATATGTAGCAAGAAATGATTTACTGATAAACAATTTGCAGTCACAAAAGAAAGCCACCATTGATCATTTGTAATAATGGTAAACTTGAATTATTTTTCTATCTTACAAAATTTTGTACTTTAATTTTTTTAAAGTACTGTACTTTTTTTGCACACTCTGAAAAAAATTTTATATTAATGTTTTTTAAGTAAATTTTACCTTATTAACTTGATCAAATGTTTTTTTTTCTACCGAAAATCAAACTCTAATTTTTTGTCTAATGCAGCCATCTAACAAGGAGGAAAAAAGTGTTATTATATTCCTTGGATTGTCCGTGATTAGAACATAAGTCATATTGGCGAAATTCATAGCGTTTAATGAAGATTATAATGTTTTTATGTATGTGCCAGGTTTGGCTCATTCAATGAAATAGAATGCAAAATAATAGCAGAAAAGTTTGTGCGTCTTAGAGTCTATTGTTTCTCATATTTTTTTTTATTGTGATCTGTAGATTGAAGATGTGACTATATTTTAAAACCTTGTATGATCAGAATGCTAAATTTGTCTCAGCTATTCGTGATTTTCATTATGTTAGTTTCAATATGTCGATTATTTACCAAAAACTGCTTTATAAAGATGTCGAACAAAATAATTGTTTCATGTATGAGTAATAATTTATCAAAATTATTAGGGAAGTTTCTAGCTGTGCCACTATTTAGTTGTAATTCCATCTTTTTATAAAAGGCAACAATTGATATGTGAGATAAAGATTTTTTAATTTTAATTTTAGGTGCTCAATCTTTATGTGAATTATATAAGAAAGTGCTGTTTGGTGGATGCCATCACGATTTGATCCTGAAAGTTGGTGACAAAGAACTCCGAGCCCACCGAGATATTTTGAGGGTTCGATCCAAGGTTTTCGAGTCCATGTTGGATCACAATATGAAAGAAAAAAACACGGGCGTCATCGATGTGCCGGACTGCGATCCAGACGCCATGGAGCTGTTTCTCTCGTACGTCTACTGCGGCAAAATCGAGGCACTGGACCACGGCAACATGCTCGGGTTGTATTACGTCGCAGATAAGTACGAAATGATGGAACTGAAGACAGAGTGCTCCGACTTCATAAGGAAATCTCTGTCTGTGAATAACATATGCAGCGTCATTCAGCTTGCGTTGAATCACAGCGATTCCGAACTGCTAGACTGTGCAACTGGATATTTCACGGAAAATATGGTAGATATAATGCAAACAGTTGAATGGCAAACTTTTCTCAGAGAAAATTCTACAGTAGGGAATGAACTTCTCTTGAAATCTGTCAAAAAACTGCAAAATGCGTAAACTTGAATTTGAAATTAAACAAGTTTATTTTTTAACATTACAGCTATGATTCTCATCATTTCAAATTAACTACTGTTTGAATAATATTTTGTTATTTACTGAGGTATACTAATTATATTATCTCTTGCAAATAATTACCAAAAGTTTCTATTGTTGATTAATGTCAAACACAATTAAATGTATTTAAACATGTGTGGCTTCTATGTTTTTTGTATTAAAAATTAGTCTAAAATCATTTTTCAAATACCAGTCTTATTTTTCTTCAAAACCTTTAAAAGTTTGTAAGATCTATATAATCTGTTACAATGGGTCTAATAAAAATGAATCATGTAATTTCATAAAGAATTTGCTAACTCCAGTATTATTCAGCTTGCTTTCAATCAAATGTATTAAATTTGTTACAAGACATCTGATTTGCACAGTTTTTTTAAACAATATTCTAGTCGTTAGGCAGGAAGTACGATGGCAGTTTTCGCTTAAAGAAAATCCTGTGTTGGGAAATGAACATTTCATCAAATCTATTAAAATTATTTTTCTAAACGTAAATAATTAAATTTTATCATAAGCTTTTTCCACAAAACAACACTTTTTGAAAATTGCCAATATATTTGTTCAGGCTTTACTCTGAAAAGTCTTAAGACTCAAAAGGAATGCTAATAGTAAAAATTTCCATAGCAACATTTAAGTTGAATATGAAGGACAATTTTAACATTGGTTTAAAAATACAGCTATGCTAATAAAAGAACAAAACGCTCTGTCTGTCTGTGTGTGTGTCTGCGATGGCTAGCAAAATCTACAGCATGTACGAGGCTCAAAAATTTTTTGAGAGTAGCACCAAATATCTCCTGATGTACCTGAGCTTCAGAATTTCGAAATTCTATTTATTAACTGGGTAATTAATTAAATTCTAAAGCTCACTCTCATAAAAAGTCGCCTTTTTTTCTTCTTTTTTCCCTTCATTTGCTTATGGTTGGCTGGTTGCATAAAATGTTCGCAAAAATAATTAAAAAAGCTGGGACAGACCTTTAAAATTCATAGACTGGCAAACTGTCAGTTTAAATGATGATTTTTTTTATCACAGCTGTTGTACGCCATGGAGGAAAAAGATAGGTGGATGTGAAGTAAACCGAAAAAAATGTTTGCAATATGAAACCATTTATCGTTCAAATTTTAATGTCCCAAACAAAAGCATGTGGAAGGGATTTTGTATTAATAAGACGAATTGAAAGAAATGAATTACAGCTGAAGCATATTTTACGAAGAAATAGTAATTTTTTTAAATGGTCTTTTTTCTATAATATTATTTATTTTTTAAAAATGTTTGCTTTTAAAATAATTGAAATTGGAAAATTATAAATAATTAAATGTCAAAATAAAATAAAATAAAATATTGAAAACATTTGATTTGAACTAAAAATTGTATTACCAAAAGTTTTCTTTTTATTCAGAACTTTTTAATATTTTATAACGTAGATGAAAAATGTTTACGATTTAACAACATATTAATAATTCTGTGTCAATATATAAAATATATTGATGAAAACATTCTTTTAAAATCATGCATGAGAACTTAAATAATAAATATTAATCTAAAATCTAGATTTCAGAGTGCAGACGATTTTAAGACATTAACGAAAGAATGTTAACTTTTCAAGCAAAATCTTAAATGATGTTTCTATATTGATATTTTAAAGTTATATGATAAAAATTATCAAATAATTCTTGCCTATGATTGATCTATTTGTATTTTTTAGGCATTCCGATCGTGTATTACAGCCAATAATGGCACAAATCATCATTTTTAAACGAAATTTTAGTCATCTGTTCAATAACAGTTTAAACGATAAAAAACAAAAATAGAGATATACGGGTTTAAACAAGTTTGAATTGATCGGCGGGTCAAAGTACAAGGTTTTGTTGGTGCTTAATTAGACTTAATGTAACGGATTTTAGGGATACGTTTTTGGCTTCACCCCAAGGTATTATACTAACACTCTGTTAATTTCTTTTTACTCCATGGTTGTACGCAGATTTTTGGCACTTCGAACATTAGAATGTATGAGTGATCAGCTGTGTTGCAGTAAAAAAATTATACAACACTTTTCTAGGAGCCAAACTAAAATACTCAGATTACTTAAAGGTGTTTTTTATTAATAAAACCTAGTACTTTCGAGCATGCCATGCTCATCATCAGGGTTAAAACAACAAAAGATTAAAAGTCGAAGGCTGAGTTCTTTTATACGAAGTGGACTGATCCAAAGACAACGTAAAAAAAGGGGGGAGAAGTCGGAATGTTCCAAATTCGATAGAAAGGAGTTATTTTGAGCAGATTGTACCATATTCTTGGAATATCGTACGACAAAGTATCGTTACAAGTATTGTTAGCTCGACATGAAATTTCAATTGATTCCATGATTTTAATCTCCTGGTAACTTGATATTTTCTTTAGTAATTTAGTTTTTTTTAAATCTAATATAACTTCTTGTTCCTGGTACAGTTTAGAGAGAGCAGTATTGCATCGATTAAGTCTGATATCTGCAATGTGTTCTGACAAACGCTTCTTAAATTTCCTGGTTGTCATTCCAATGTAATCTGTTCTCTTTTTGTTCTCCATTATTGTGGCTGGGATTAAATATACACCTGCTGAATCTTCCATGGGGATAGGATCGATGCTATTGTGAAGTCTTGTGCTTAATTTATTAGGGGGGGGAAGCAATTAAATGTAGATTGTATTTCTTTAATTTAATCTTTAGACATTCAGAGACCAGGAAAATATTGAAATTTGTGCAACTTTGTTTCGTTATAATTAAATTTACTATTACTGCTGCCGTATTGAGCTTGGTAAATAAGTTTATTTATAAACTTGAGTGGGAAACCGTTATCATTTGCTATATTTCTGATTGCTTCTAATTCCTGATTAATATATTTTTTACTGCAGATATTGAAAGCTCGGTCTACATAGAATCTGTATGCTGCAGCTTTATAATTACTGGGAGAAGAGCTATTGAATGAAATGGTATTGTTTGATCGAATTTCTTTTCTATAGACTTTTGTTTCAATAAGCAAATTATTTTTTATGAGCTCAGTATCAAGAAAGGGTAGTTTTCCATTTTGTTCTATTTCTAATGTAAATTGTATGTTTTTATCGATAAAAACAGTTCCAGAAATTTTCAAAACAAGGAAGCTTCCAAAATTTTTCGAAAGGTGCTCTCGCTTCGAACTTTCATTTTTACTTAAACTATTTTTAAAACAATGTGTGCGAAAGAAAATTCATTTGAGTGATAGACAAAATAAAATAATTGGCAAGAATTCAAAAATATAAATTGGAACTAATAGCTTAGTTATTTTAGATAGTTTCGAAAATGAATCTAAAGTAGGTGGAGTTAAGGAATTGCAAATAATTAATTTTATTGAAAAAGTTTCATGATTCTGGCTAACACTTGGATGCTATGAACAGTCAGGGGTCGCAGCGTCTCTAAAATTTTCGCACTTTTCTACCAGTATTTTAAATCAAAAATCTTCGCTTCAGATTCCTTTAACATCTACAATGTATGGACTTCAATAAATATTGTCGATTTAAAATTGTGATAGGAAAGGGTGAAAATTTTAGGGACGTGCGACCCCTGTGAACAAGTAAAAGCATCCTCATTTTTCGGGAAATGTGTTTCATTTTCTTTCTTTTCTTTTCTTTTCTCTCTCTCTCCCTGTCTTTTTTTTTTTGTAATGTGTATATTTAAATTTTGATTGTGAATGTTAAATTTTTGACAGAAATTAATATTCATGAATCAACTGTGTAGATGATCAGCATTATTGCAACGCATTTCCGAAAATAAAACTTGGAATTTATGGAGTAATTTTTATTACAAATAAGTATTTTTGCCTAAATATTTTATTCCAAAAATTAAATATGTATGGTCACAGTAAAAATACCATAAAATGAAAGGAAATAAAATTAGAAGATTAAATTTAAAATTATGACAGTTAAATGATAGATATTCTTTTCTGTAGAATAAGTTTAATGTAAAATAATGAAATAACTTTTTGAATTATGTACAGTAAATCCACAAGAAATTTTAAAACTGTTTCAAAAGATAATTTGATTTTGAGAATTTTTATTTTCTTTAAAACAAAAAATAATTCTCTGTTTACTGAGTAATGTTACAAAATATTTAAACATTAAATTAAATGTAATTACATTTAGTATAAACGAGTTACAACCCGCCGAATTGAAACAAAACAAAATGCTTAAGAAGGAACTGTTTCATCAATTTTGCGATAAACCTACACAATTATTTACAATGAAAAATGCATCTTACATTAGTTAATTTAACTCTCTAACAAATATTATTTTAATCTAAAATCATAAAACACTATTTATATGAAATTCAGCTGTCCAAAGTACTGAACAATCAAACTTTTTTAGCAATTTAATTTTCTTTATTTACTATTCTTTTGTTGCCACTTAAAAAATATCTTAATATAATTCTTTTAAAATGCATAAAAATCACCAGCGTAAATGATTTCACATAGTAATAAGAATAAATTGTGCATTTGAATTCTTAACACTGAAAGATACTTTTATAATTGAATGTAAATAATTGAATTCTTAGAAATTTTAATTCATTTAAAATGTGCTATAATTTTGATAAAAATCTATCTTAAAAATTTCATTAAAAAAAATCGTGAAAGTATTATATGATTAAAAGGAATGACCACAAAAAAATGCGCACTTCCAATCAATCTTAACAAAATATTCTACTAAAATGTATATTTTCCTCTCAAATAACATGCATTTCTAATGTTCTTTTACGGTTTGAAGTATAAATCCTGCAGTTATTTTCAATAGTCTAAAGCAGCGGTTCCCAAACTTTTGAGCTCGCGGAGTCCTTTTTTGGGAAGAATTTCTAAGGCGGAGCCCCTGAACTCAACGATACTCTGTGGTTTACAAATTAATGTTTTTTATGCCTAATGAGCAGAGAAAAATCTGATGGATAAAAATCCGAGCCAGTAATTTCAAAATTGGAACAAGGTTCTCAGTTTGGCCTTTTCTTTATACAGAAATTCTGAATTCATAGTAGAAATTTTAAAAATCAAATTTTCTATTATATAACCCTTTTATAGTTTTATTTAATATTACTATTATTGGATACAATAAGATAGAAATAAGGATTCAAACCATCTTTTATTTTAAATTAAAATATCTACCTTGTGTAATCGAGATATTTCCTCCAAATACAGCAAAAATTATTGTTAAAAATTTTTGATTTTTGAAAGCTTTTAATATCAAGGAAAACAAACTCTTTTTTCCCCGAATGTTTAAGGGTTAAAGCAATGTTAAAGCAATAATGTTAAAGGGTTAATGACATCCAATTTCAAAATAAAAAAATATTCTTTTGTGATTTCCAGTATGAACTCTGAATTAAATATCAAAATGGTAACCATGTTTTGATTATGCATTACATTGGGGCTTACAATAAAACTATTATTATTTATGGCGAAAACCACACACACATAGAAAAAAAAGGTAAGTTGTACAGTTTTCATTTCCAACGGGCTGCTCGTGATTAAAAAAAAAAAAATAAATAATAAAAAGAGTAGTTTCAGTCACGCATAAGTAATTATGTAACACGTTTTCTCTAGTCTCACTACCCGTTATAAAATCATGCGATTATGGAATATTTTTTCGTTCTTCTTTAAGTTTTTAGTACTTCTAAACATGCAACGAAAATGAATCGCTCCATAGCTTCTGTTTTTGGGTCATTTTTAAAAAATACATTTAGAAGCAGATCATCGTTTTAGTATTTATGAGACAATGAGAGGAAAATGACAATAGGTTTCTATCTTTGATGGAATAACTATGACTCTCTTAATAGAGAGTCCATGGGATACCTACCTAGCTTCTCCTTGCTCTAGTTTGACCTGATGCCTCCACGTTCGTACCATCAGGGTGTAGTAGGTTCGCATATTTGCACGAGTTTCAGCACCCATTTGATCGAACAAGCCGAATGGGTCATAAGCTTGATGACGCTACAAGTAATAGAAATTAAAAGGTGGCCATCAATGATGCTGCAGCCAATCAAGTTCTCATGGGACCAGACCTGTCTCTCAATCTCTCAACAGTGCTTCTTAACCGACAGGCTGAAAATTCATAGATATATACTCTGGGCTTGCCAGAACCCCTGACAAGATGAACTGCGTAGCTGATTCGAAATAATCAATGATTGTGATGTCTTTTATATGATATGTTTTATATGATAGCCTCTTACGGGCGACCGTTGCCCTGAAAGTGCCAATCATACGTTATTTTAATGTATTCTCAACATTTTTGTACATTATTGATTAAATTTATTGTAAAAACATTCTAAACATTTCACCAATCCCACATGAGATGAAACAGTGGTAGCTCATTCTTTAGTTGGAAAAAATTGCTGATCTGCATTAGTTTACAATTGTATGTATAAAAATATCAATTCAAGAATTAAAAAAAATTGCTTTATATACTTTTCTTTATACATATTAATTACTTATTTATAAGAAAGTGTAATAATTTCTTTTCTTATGGAACATATGACATGGAACATCAATGATTAAAATGAGCATGCAAAAAGCATTGTTGTTTATAAGTGTGGAGGAATGGAACATAATTTGTAATATATATATATATATATATATATATATATATATATATTACACAGAATTTTCTAGGTTTAAAAAAGGGCACATTTTAGATACTTAAACAGAAATTCTGCGTCTTTGTTTCAATGTTTTCGATTTTTTATTTTTTGCATCCCTCAAGGGGGGGGGGGGAGATTAATGCCTTAAAATTTTTATTGCTGCGTTAATAACTGTTTATTATTGCAATAACTGCATTATTGTTTGCCTTGTTTTTGTAGCATTCTAATTCCTTGTAATATTTTTATTCAATAAACACTCACAGCACTATTTACTCACAGCAAAGGCGATCACCTGTGATGACAAGTTGTGAGGTGTGTCTCTCTGGCTCGCTATGTTTTCATTTTTAAATTTTACACTAATGATGGAGTTTAAGAAGCCCAGAAACAGCTGTATGCATTTTTTATTTATATGAAAGAATACAGAAATCTCGTTATAGGAAACAATCTAAGCATAAATTTTGACAAAAATAGCTAAAATTTCCGTCAAAAATAGATTTTAATGCTGCATAAAGATTGTCCAAACATCTTTCACGGAAAATAGCTGTAAAAAATAGCGTAATGATGAAAAATAAAGTGATAATGAAAAATCTTATGGAGAAGTTATTTTTTGTTTAATTATAAGTATGCATAGATATTTATTGTAATTGTCGCTACAAAAAGAAACTGGTTATAGACAACATTTTTATAAATCAATTAACAATCAGATTCGTCTTATTTTCCAATGCAAAAATGTCATCAGTTTGAACAGTTAATGATTATTTTTCCTACACAAAATTTAAAATTTTGGCTATAAATATGTTAAAAGGACACACTACCTTCATAATAATGCATCTGGAGTTAAAACATTTACAACAACAGTCATTTTCAGGTGACAAAAGGAAATCCAATCCAATACATCCTTAATTATCCAATATTATTGGTATTGGATAAGTTAGGTCATTAAGATGGCGATATTCCCATGCATATCCCAAAGTTAATATTTTTTTGGTACTGCACAATACTACATTGAAATTAAAATAACCATTTTAAAAAATGGCAAGTAATAAAATTTTATTACAAAAAATAGGGATCAAACTCAAAGACAAAATAAAAGGAATTCTCAAACATTTGACCTGTGTAATATAGTACATGTGCCTGTTGCATTACAAATACAAAATCAATGAGTCAAAATGAAATTCTTTTAAAATTAGCTAAGATTAGTCAAAATAAGTGTTATTATATTCTTGGATGTTTCTGCTCAGAGACAGAAATCAAATTAGTCAAATTCATGGCTCATAAGGAAATTACAATATTTTTATGTATGTGTTAGATATGGCACATGATGCAGCGAAGGGTTAAAGAGTACAGTAAAACATAAATCAAAGTGTAACAAAATGGCGCATCCTAATTCTAATGCCTACATTTTTAAATCACTTTTACTTTGTAAATTCTCAAACTACCCTAAGATTAATATTTGAAGTTTTAATGGGCTTAAAATTGCCTGATACATTTTCAACATTATTTTTTCTTGTTCACAAAAAATAATCTTTGGAAAACTGATAAATAGTTTTTAATGCCTCATATTTTAAGTCTTATTTAAGACTATTTACATAACAAGAAATAAACGATAGATTTAAAGCAAACATATTCACCGTTTGAGTCCAAAGCAATGCAATCGCACTGTTCAGTTTTTATGTCACGAAAACCCAGCACATTTAAGCGATTAGGACTTATTGACATAAATTAAAAGAAGCGTTATCGCGTGGCTTCGGCGCTGCTTGGGATTTTTCGGCATAAAATAAAAGAAGTGCTATTGCGCTGCTTGGGTCTTTTCTCATCTATATAGATAAAGCGCAGTTGAGCTGTTCGGTATTCTGTGACAGCAATTTTTCAAAATTATCTGGGATTCAAACAGTTAAAGTATGCCCTTGAAGTGTATTTCCCTTCCTTATATTTTGTTACTTTAAAAAAGAAACAAATTTTTAAGAAATTGTAAGCAAATGAAAGCAAGCAAGAGTCACTTAAGAAATATACAAAAAAAATTTCCTTAAATATTCCTTTTTAAGATGACACGTAAAATATGTTAGTCATGAAAAAGTGCTGTAAATTAGGCCAATATTTATTGTTTAAAGGCACATTTTATTGATAACAAAACTTACAAATGAAAAACATCTCTATAATCGAAGCAATTTGATGAGTCTATATAAATAAATCTTTACAATTATGCAAAACTATCAACATTATTTAGTAAGAACTTCTCACCTAAAAAAAACAAGACTGTTCCAGCAAAATGAGATTTCAGACAAAATCCTTCATTTCTAACAAAAAACATAAGACCTGTTACTCTCATTAATACAAAGTGTTTTTTTTTAATAAAATTTCTATACAGATTCCTTTTTTGGCATATTTGATACATAGGAAAAGTCATGTAAAAACATAAAAGGATTTTTTAAGTGAACTATCTTAAAAAATCCTTTATTATAAGTGCCACAATGTAAATATTGCAGTTTCTCCAATAATACAGTCTCTCTAATACTAAATCCTTTATTATCACTGCCATAAACTTCTTTTAGACATAGATAAAAAATAAATGTTTAAATGAAAATTTTGAGAAAATATTTCTGTATATTTTATAAATGTAATTCTTTTTCATTAGAATCATTAAAAAGATACCCGTTTAGTGTGTGTTTTTAAGCAAATTTCCGTTGCACATCTCATAAATAAAAGGAATCGAGGAAATGAAAACGAAATGAAAAAATGATGTAGGAAAAATGCTCATTTAAATGTAATCCTTTTGAAAATCCTCTTGGTACTTCATAGTTGAATTGTTTCTCTCCAGTATTGAAAATCCCTTATTGCATATCTCACAAATGTGAGGTTTCTCCTCAGTATGAATAAAGTCCTTATTTAGTTGAGATTTACTAGAAAAGACTTTATTGCATGCTGCAGATATGTCAGATTTCTTTTTCGCATTAAATAAGGTATGCCTATTTAAATGGGATCTTTTAGAAAACATTTTACAGATCTGAAACCTGAATGACTTTTCTCCAGTATGTAAACGATAGTGCTGATTTAAAGCAGATTTATCTGAAAATTTCTTATTGCATACTTTACAAATCTGAGCTTTCTGCGTACTATGAAATGAGATCTCCTTATTTAAACGAGATTTATGAGATAAGCTTTTATTTCTTATCCAATATTTGTTAGGCTTATCCCCAGAATGAATAAGGAGATGTCTATCTAAATGATATTTCCGAGAAAATCTTTTATTGCATATTTCACAAATGAAAGGCTTCTCGCCTGTATGAATAAAGTTGTGCTGATTTAGATCAGATCCAGTAGAAAAGCCTTTATTGCATACTTTACAAAGGTGGGGTTTCTGCTTATTATGAACAAACATGTGTTTATTTAAGCGAGATTTATCAAAAAAGCATTTACTGCATATCGAACAAATGTGAGGCTTGTACCCAGAATGAATTAAAAAATGCCTATCTAAAGAATATTTTCTAGGAAATCCTTTGTTACATAATTCACAAATATAAGGTCTCTCTCCAGTGTGAACAAAGGTGTGTCTATCCAAGTCAGATTTTGCAGAAAATCCTTTATTACATATTTTACAAATGTTCGGCTTCTCTCCAGTATGAAGAAAAGTATGCTTATTTAAGCAAAACTTGCTAGAAAAGTCTTTTTTGCATATGTTACAGGTGAAAGTTTTTGTTTCAGTTTTAATCTGTTGAGTATTCATTCTCAGAGAGTTTTTAAAATGCATACAATCAAGAGATCAAAACACAAGGTTTCATGTATGTTTAAATAAACATATTTTGGGTCAAAATTTATTTTTGCTTAACGCATCACAAACAGTCCTTTTCAAAAAGAATAACTTTAACTCTTCACAAAAGACTTTAGAAACGTCGATATTTCGATCTGTTAAAAAAATAGAAAAGTTTTAATAAAAAGTAATCAAATCATGCAGAAAAGACATGCACAAAGGAATAGTTATTACATGCAAAGAAATTATGAGGAAGAAAAACTTATAAATAAAATTAGGGGAATATGTTTAATAGAAATCTAAAATTAAAACTGAAATTTCGGAAATAGCAACAGACAATATGTTATTAAGCAATCATTAATTATGTTCAAAAGAATGTTTTTATCATAAATACGATTGATCAGACAAGGAAAAGAAATTGAATCTTTTTATGCAAATTTTGAGAGAAAATACTTTTAAGGTGGAAATAAACACAATGTGAAAATAATTGTTAAACATCAAATTTTTTTCTTTACAGTTTAGCTATGCTCATTAAGTAAAAACATGTACAGTCCTCCCCACTAAATCGGGTAACGGATAATCAAATATCCCGCTTATTCGAATAGAACTCTCCTGAATCAAATTTATCATCAGTAGTTTATGTTATTTTTCCCCGTTTAAACCGAATTCTTTTCGCGAAATTACCCGCTTATTCGAATAGCATCTGAGTGATCAATGTTTGAAAACCGGCATGGAAAACACGTTTCAGCTTGAATTTTTCCCCACCCTTTGTCATTTTTGGCTGATTTACACTGAAAACAAATTTTCAGTTCTTCCTGCAACCACCGGCAGGTGCATAATGTACAGGTCAAATGATCACCCCTATTTTTTCTGCAAATGGGTGAAATAAGTTGGGCAATGTGGATTATTTTTGCATTTTGTAAGTTTAGTTGCGTTTTTATTTGGAAAAAGACATTGCGATGAATTCTAAATAGAAAGTTTTAAACTTTTCTGATAAATTACAGTTCTAAAAGCGTTAAATAAAAAAACAGAAGTCCAGGCACCAAAAAGTTTTAAAATATCGCAGATGTAAGTTTCTAATATGAAACGCAGTGCAGAAAAATTGAAAAAGAACAGAGATAAAATGGAAATTCGGATCGAAAGAGGGAATATAATTCCAAATTAGATAACATTGGTCAATATGCGCTGGAATTGGTTTAGTGAAAAGAGCGAAAGTTTCATTAATAGTATCCAATAGAATCACATAAATAAATAAAAATAGGTAAATAAAGTAAATAATAAATATACACAATCTTTATTACCCAGTAAAAATACATACATAAACAAAAATATCTGATAGAATAGATTTTTTTCCATAAAGAATTTCATTTCCCTCTGTGACATATCAACTATGTACATTTCATTAAACAAAATGTGTGTGAATCATCAACAGAAGTTGGTAATTAAAAATTTAATATAATCAGTGCCTGACGAGCAAGTTTCTACGCACAGGGCACTTTCAACGTTTTGTGCCCTCTTTGATTGGTTGACTTACAATCACCTTTTTGTTGTTGTTGTTTTGGTTACATACTAGAAAAGTGTCTTATTAAAAAACTTGAGTTTTTTTTGAAAATTGAAAAATGGTTCCAAGTACAAAAATATTTTTTCTATTTATTAAAATGTTTTTCATTCTTACTATACATTGTCTTATATCGAGTTAAATTTCTGTCACTTCTTCGTATAAATGTCTCAAATATCATATATTTTTTAAACATTATGGTTTTTTAATGGAAAATTAGATAAATTATAAAAAAATGTTATGCCCCTTAGAAATTCCGTGCCCAGGCATGGGCCCCAGATGCTTGTGGGACAGTCAGGGTCTGAACACAATTCATTTATCAGGGATATTTCGAACCGATGATGATTGTTCTAAAACTGCATATACAACATGTTTTAAAAGACATATTTAATTTATTGATATTTAAGGTTTATAATGCAGTAAATACAGGGATGTGCCAGTAGTGTTCATGCGTGCAAAACGTTAGGTTGTGATCCTCTCCCGAAGTGAAATTTCACAAAAATTTATTAACAAACACAAATTAAGTGCAAAATGTATTAACACTAGAACCGCGGGACCTTCGGTATACCTAGAACCGCGAAGCGGGTCAATTTGACCCGAGACGGAAAGCAATTTATAAATATGCCCAAATACTTAATTTGATTAATTAAAATATTGTATTTTCTTATAGTAATCAACATTTCTTAGTATTCATATTATATTTTACACATAAAGTCAGCAGAAATTCCCTACATTTCAGAAAATGCTATTATTCAAAATTACATTTTATAAAGTATGAGGAAAAAATATTGAACAAATGTTCAAAAACTATTTTAACATAAATAAAATTGGACCTAATAAACTATATAAATAAATTATCCCATTCAAATAAATTTAGATATAAAATCTAAGAATAATTTTTAAAATATTAAAAAAAAAGTACAAGTTACTTACTAATTTTAATGATCTAATCTCATTTATTGTATGCATTGCTTGAAAAATATGGTTTAAAATTTTGCACATTTACCAGAAACATGTGTGTACATCATATTTTGAACAATTACCTTCAGTTTTATTTTCATTTTTTAAATTGTGATAAACTCTTTTATGCTTAGTTTCTGTTTTTCATAGTTTTTAGTGTTTCTTCTTGCCCAAATGAGAAGTTTTATTTATTTATTTATTTTGGGGGGGGGGGCGAGAAATAACAAACTGTTTTTGTATGTCTTCAACCAAGTCTTGAATAAATTGACGTAATACTAATAGATTTTCAGGTTACATACTTACATAAAATGCAAGCATTGATATCAGCAAAATAAAAAATATTATAATTTGTATTCTCTGGATTCCTAGAAGATACAGGCTTTTCATAAGCAAACTTCCTGTCATCCAATCACACAACCACACTGAATTTAGTTGCGTTGTTGTAAACAGGTGTCTTTCTTTCTTTCTTTTTTTTCTTTTTTTTTTTTAGAATTATCTAAAATTTTAAAAGTTATATGTACACTGCTAAACAACAAATTTTTACCCTTTTCTCCTTGGTAAACAGTTATATTGTTGTTTGAATGTGTTAGAAGAGTAGCCGCATGCAATTCCGATTTTGACATTTTTTTCAGGCTTGTATTTCTCGTCGTTCTAAGGCTCGTTTTTTATCAACATCTGCAAGCATCTAAAGCGTGATACAATACACATTTTATCTGATTTTGTTAGACATGTGCTGAGTAAATTTGCTCACAGATATTGAAATTTATGCGTGCTCATTTACGATTATATTAGCCCTTTTATATAGTTAGGTTGCAGTTTTCTTGTCATCCTCTTTATTTCCAGGTGTGAATACACAAGTTATTATTTATTTATTTTTCAGATTTTCATGAGTATAAAGTTCAAAATTTGTCACCTTTTGTCTCATTCTTAATTTTTCTTTTTATGTCCAATTTTTTACCTGACAAATATCACAAACTTTCGTTCAATACAGATAAATTTTTAGCTATATTCCAATGAAAAAGTCCAACAATGTTAAGAGTATAGGAATTGCCGTCGTCACTTTCATTTTCATTATAAGAATTTAATTTTCTTCATTTACAGTCAGATATTCATATTCAATCATTTGTATTCTCAATAATTTTCAGATAGTAGTTGTTAACATTCTAAAGCTTCTTTGACGGTAGTATTTAGACATCGAAAATCATATCTACACTTTCAATAAATGCATAATATAAGCAAATTCAATACTAATTCTAAATAATAGTTGTAATTTTATACTACAATTATACATTCTTCATATTAAGAATATAAGATCTTGATTGAAAATTTTCATTATCCCCCTTTTCTGATTCTTCCTATTAGAGGAATTAGAAGCGAAGCAAATGTACTTTCTCAGTAGTTCCGAAAAAATCTCTCTCAATTTTGTATTAATCATCTCTATTTTGTCATTCAACTGTAAAAACTTCCTACGGGTCAAATTGACCCGCTTCGCGGTTCTAGGTATAAGTGGTTGTAACTGAAAAAATATTTATGTCATCCGCTATTAAATACGAAAAGTTGTTGTTTACCTTAAAATATTAAAAGTCAGAAAAGGAAACCTTTTTTCAATAAATACTTTTTGCGCGGCGCGAAATTAAACATCGATTTGGTCAAATTGACCCGCTCCGCGGTTCTAGTGTTAAATATGTATTCATTTCAAAAGAAAAAAAGAAAGCGTAAAAGAAATATACACAAAAAGTTTAGTATAAAAATTAAAAAAAATATATGTAAGGTTGATGTAACAATAAAGGCCACCCTTCAAGGTTTTTGGTTTAAACAAAAAATAAATAAAAATAAAAATTTAACTTTTATTATTTTTTCTAAAACTTGCCTTGTAACCTTGTTGACACTCTTAAATGAAATCAACCTGGAAGCAGAAAATAATGTATCAAAATTCCACTGTTTTTTTAGTGAAAATCTGAATGATCATGCTTAAATCTGGCTTCACTTAATAAATTTATGTATTCTGTATTTTCTTTCAAAATTTTCATGTTATTGTTTTCATAATAATAGAATTTTTTAATTTTATATACTGATGGACATTTACAAAATTTCGTTTATTTTTAAGATTTTGAGACTATTGTTCATCACCGGAATGCTTAACTAGTCAATTTCCAACAAATATACCCAGTGGCGTAGCTACGGGGGAGCATCCACCCCGGGTGCCAAAAAACATAGCTACGTCACTGAATATACCCTATAATGGACATCACTGTAAGTGGAATTTCAGTAATTTTTATAGTGATTAGGATTTACTGACTTAATAGGAAACCTGAGTAATAAAATTAAATTTTTAAATTTCATTTACGAGAACTTAATAAAATCGGCGCAATATTTATTAGGCATTGACATAATTTTCGTTGTTTATACTTTTCACAGCTACAAATAAGAAAGTTACACTCTATTTTACGAGCAAAAATTGTGTGTATGTAAATTTTATCTTAAAAATGGCTCAAACGATTTTAACAAAAATTTGTATTTTACTTTTTTCGAGCATAACAAGACCATTGGGCTTGGTCACATGTTTGAGAAAATTCGATTAGTGGGTCATTTTGGGTCATAATGGGTCAGAGTCAAACTAATATCTAGAAAACGGCTCAATCGATTTTAAAGAAATTCTGTATCCAACAGTTGTTTGGTACGAGAAAACTATTGGGCTAGGTTTCGAAAAATTTCGATAAGTTGGTCATTTTTGAGTCATTATGAGTCAAACCAATTTTATCTAAAAAACGGATCTAACGATTTTGACTAAATTTTTTGTTCTACTGCTGTTTGTTCTATTGTTTGCGTCAAAACGAAACCATGAGGATAAGCCACATGTTAGAGAATTTTCGATTAGTGTATCATTTTTGGGTCATGCTATTTTTATCTAGACAAGGGCCAAAACGATTCAACTAAATATGTCTCTATGTATGTTATAAGATGGCTAAAAGAAAACGTCGCAAATTGGTTATAATTAAGGGTCTACAAGGAAAAATTTAATAAAAAATTTCTGTTGAAAAGGATACAATACTAAGTTGTTATAATAAAACTTTAATTATTAATTTTCTAATGTAATTTGTTTTTCGCATAGATGAATGGGGTACTGGAAGCAAAGAGGGGAAGGAGGACCAAATCTTACCCTCCTAATCCTAAATCTATGAATTTTGATCCCTTTTGATTAATTTTAATCATTTTCCAATTTTTAGTGAAAACCTTAATCACTCTCATGGGGGGGGGGGGCAGGGCTATTAACCTGCAACTGCAATTTTTTACATTTTAGTAGTTTTAGTATGCATTTTTATATTGCATTGTGTTTTTTTACACTCGTTAAAGAATCATTGTTACAGTTTTTCACTAACAACAGTAAGTGTTGTCCATGATCATTTTCGAACTTCATTTTTAAGCAGGGTGTGAGTTTTATCTGCTTTAGTAATTTTTTTAACAGTTTTTGTCACTGAAAGGCAACTAACTGCAATAAAATAAAGACATCTTTATTTAAAAAGGAAGGAATTTGAGTATCCTGCATATCAAGTTAAGCATGACAAACCTTTAACAATATATCTTGAACATTTAAATCATGTATAAAAAGTTTTTTGCAGCATGGATGCTTGGATTTTTTTAGATAACCATTATGTGAAAATTACTTACAGAATAAATACATCACAGGCTAACTATTCTACTTTGTGTAATGCTTTTTAAAAATCTTTTGAAGTATATTTTAGAAAAAAAAGTTTTTCTTTTATACGATATAAATAAAGATTTTTAAAATGTACAATTCGTTGAAAATATTTTTGAACATGTTTTGTTTTGTTTTAAGTTACTAATATGATGTTTTTAGAGCATCGTTATGAGAAAATGCTTTTGAATATATTTCAAACAAAATTTGTATGAATTAATTTGTGTTTTTTTAGATAACTACTCGAGGAAAATCCTTTCAAACATATCTCACAAACAAATAATTTTTCTTTAGTATGAGAGATATGATGTCTTTTAAGATCACCCTTACTGGAAAATCCTTTTGAACATGTTTCACAAACGAAAAGTTTTTCTTTGGAATGAGTCAAGAGGTGATTTTTTAAATTACCAGTCGAGTAAAATGCTTTAGAACATATTTCACAAATAAAAGATTTTTCGCTTGTATGAATTTTTAGGTGACTTTTTAGATTACTATTCTGATAAAAAGCTTTTGAACATATTTCACAGACAAATGTTTTTTCTTTATTACTATGTGTGATAAAATGTTTTTTTAGGTAATCTTTTGTGGAAAATCCTTTTAAACATATTTCACAAACAAAAGGTTTTTTTATTGTATGCGTCAACAGGTGATTTCTGAGATTATGCCTATGGAAAAATTCTTTAGAGCATATTTCACAAATAAAAGGTTTTTTGCTTGTATGAGTTAACATGTGGCTTCTTAAATGACTATTCTGGGAAAAGCCTTTTGAACAAATTTCACAAAAAAATGGTTTTTCTTTTGTATGAGAGATATGATGTTTTTTTAGATCATCTTCACGGGAAAATTTCTTTGAACATATTTCACAAATAAAAGGTTTTTCTTTTGTATGAATCAAGCGGTGGCGTCTTAGATTGTGATTAAGAGAAAATCGTTTCGAACATATTTCACAAGTAAAAGGTTTTTCTCCTGTATGAATTAAAAAATGTTTTCTTAGGTTACTCTTCATAGAAAAAGTTTTCAAACATATTTCACAAATAAAAGGTTTTTCTTTTGTATGAGATAAACAATGTTTTATTAAAGAATCTTTGAGGGGGAATTCTTTTGAACACATTTCACAAACAAAAGGTTTTTCTTTTGTATGAGTCAAGCGGTGACTTGTTAAGTTAGAATTCTCAGAAAATCCTTCTGAACATATTTCACAAACAAATAGTTTTTCTTTTGTACAAATTGAAAGGTGTTTCTTTATCTCATCACTTAGAGCAATGGATGGTTCTTTATTTGAGATAAGTCGTTCGTCCATAATCATTGACATTTTCTAAAGGTAAATTAATTCTTTTTAGATCCCAAAAGTGACGTCTTTTATATACCAGTATGAAGAGCGGGTGTTGTTATTTATATTAAACAGAAATAGTTTATTCTCCTTCAATGAATACAGACATATATTTATCTGCTTTGAAATCTATAAAAAAAGTAAGAAATAGTACAATTTTAATGAATTGTAATAAAATTTTACTTTGTTAAAATTCAAATTTGACAAAATTTTAATTCTTCAAATAGTACAAAATTCATTCAACAAAATGACTTTTATTTACAAATATTTAAATTTATATTTAATGATTAATTATGTACACTGAACTGATTTTATCAATATGTATTGATTCATCTCAACTATAAAATGGATTGTGAATTATTAAGAAAATTTTTATTTCAATTTTATAAAACTTTCTGTCATAGAATTTTCAATTTTTTACAAACATTAACAATGCAATAATATGCTTATTTATCCAGGGGAATTTTTTCAGCGCATGTTGGTGAAAAAAATGTATGTGCATAAAATTACAAAAAATAATTAAAAAATACAAAGCATACACAAATGATAGAACTATAGTTTTTTTGTGACATCATGAACCTACAGTAGAAGATCTATATAACGCAAACCTAAAAACGCAAGGTTGTGCGTTATATAGAATTTTGCGTTATATGGATCACATATCACGCGTCATCAAATTTACCTCATAAATATAGACAAATATGTCTGAAACACATCAAAATACATTAGAATTACCTTTATACTGCATTCCTTATCCAGATTATAAATTTTTCTATTATTGCAATCATTCAACATTTTGTTAAATATACGTTTTAAAAATGGTCCAGATACACCTGGACCCAATTTATTCATTATATTGCTCATTTTCAAAAACATTTATTGTAAAAATAATTTTTTTCCTTTAAAAGTTCTAAATTAAGGAGGTAAAATTGTACTAATGGATTAAATTTAGTTTTCAGACAGTAGCAGTTTTTTACAGTCTTAAAATTCAGGTGCTCCTTCATGGCAAAATTCATTGTTTACATCTGAAAGGTTGTGCGTTATATGGAGAATTGCGTTATATGGAATTGCGTTATAAAGATCTTCTACTGTATTACAGAATTTTTACTGTTCTACAAAATTAACAATGAGAAAATATACTTTTCGATACATTAAAACTGTTTAGCACATGTAGATGAAAAAAAAGTGTAACTGCATATACTTACAAAAAAAAAAAAAAAAAAAAAAAAAAAAAAAAAAAAAAAAAGAAAAAGAAAAGAAAAAAAATACGAATACAAAAAATATACAAACAATGAGACTAATGTTTTCCCTTTTAAGACATAAGGAGCTTATTGCTCTTGAAATTAGAGCAAATTTACAAATAAAGAATCTCATCAACAAATCTATCCACCACACCTTTGGTTTAGCGTCATTGAGGAAATTAATATAGATGCGTGTACAAATCACATTTAATGAAATTACTTGTAGACCAAACATATCACATATGAGTTATTCATACACAATCTAAGTACTAAGGATGGTTAATTAGGCATGCCAATGGTTACTCTTTCATTGTAATATATGAAGAAAGATTAGTACTATGCTCTTAAAATGATCAGAAAATGTGCGAAGAAACACTGATTTTTTAAAAACTGCATTCTCAGATTATTTCACTAAAATTAACAATTATCGTTGTCCAGATGGAGGAACATGTCCTGATTTGGACATTAAAATGATCACCATTAGCAATATCAAAGATCCAATATGCTGAAAATGAAAAGTGATTAATAAAATATTTAACATTAAATATGAAAAAAAAATTATAGGCACATCATTTACTGGAAAGGATTCATATACATTTAACACAATGATACTGTAATATATACATGATATTAATAAAAAATCTCATTTAGAAATTAAATTTCTAGCCTTTATAATTCTTCTGAAACCTAACTGTCATATATGAACCCTTTTAATTGCTATCTTACTCAAAAATAAGTTTTCTGAGAGGGCAAAAAATGCATTTCTCTCAATTACTGGGTCATTGACTTTCAGCAAGTTTTCGGCAAGAACATTGATTATTTTATAACATAAAATACATATGCTGGTCCATTTATGAGGTATTTACTTTTTATATAAAAGTATACAGATATATATGGCTTATTTTAAACTACTAAAAGAAAATAAAAACATGTAAAGGACTAATGCATTTCATTAAATACCATCATTTTACATAATCAGAAAATTGATTGTTGTTTCAATGGATATTTGTCAATTATCTTTAAAAACTTTTTAATTTAAATGTGTTATACTACTAATAAATTTTAAAACGCAATTTGTTTTCATTTATTTATCATATATATATATATACTAAAATAAACAAATAGCTACTTGTTATAGAAGTTATTTGATTTCCATTAATTAGGAAAATGAAAAAATTAGTAGAATTTTTCACATTTTTAGCCCAATAGAAAAATCTTTTTATTTCTGTCTTTGCTTTTTACTAAGCTACCTTATAGCCAATCAAAAATCGGTCTACTCTATAACAGAATTTAAAAGGAGTATTATACTATATACATATAGTCTTGTACTACAACTAAGACTAATTTTACTTTACAGGGAACACACACACACACATATATATTTATATATCTTTAGTCCTTTGGGAGATTTGTGTTTTATGAGATTTGTACATTAGAACGTTGTAGTTTTTAACTTATGTTTTGGAAAATATGAAGTGATACAGGTTCTGTATAGTTCTGAAATTCCAGAAAAAAATTGCTGCATATTTCGCTGGATACTAGAACTGGATTAATGTTGCAAGCGTAAGGTGAGTTTTAATCATACATAGTTTATATTTGGGTCTCATAAGACAGTGATCATGCCTTGTAATTTGGTTTATCAAGATAAAATTTTTAATAAATTTATAAGCCAATCTTATATATATTTCTTAAATAAGACATATTTATATATTAGTAACTACAATAATTAACTGTTGTTAAAAAAAAAAATGCAGAAATTTCTTTCAAAAACTGGCCAGCTCTAAACATATAATCTGCTTCTGAACAAGTATTCTGCTTGTGTTTTCACAGCTTGCAAACCATGAATAAAACAGCTACAAGTAAAAAACATTCATTTATCATAAAAATACTAATAAAATCATCAGATGCAGCTATGAATTAAAAAAAAATAATAATTTCAAATCAAAGAGTTTAAAAAAAAAAAAACACAAATAGAAGAAGATAATAGAAAAAATTTACTATGTTAATGTTTGATGTTTAATTTCAGATAATGAAGATCATATTTTGATAATTATATCATGGAATGCGTTATCACTAATTTAAATTTTAATGTTAACATGGAAACTTGTGATCAGGAAGAATTTGTGAATCATAACATTTAATATGCATATTATATAATCCTATTATTCATTTTGTAAATGAAATGTTATTGTATTCTGATGTTAGATTGTTTGTAGGTTTGTTTATATTGATAAAGAGACCTGTGTAAAGAAAAGACTAAGAATCCTTGATTTACAATTTTTATTGTAAAATAGATAAGGGAAACAAGACAATATTTAGAAAATTTCTTTTACAAAATGCATTATACAAAATGTCTTTTTTTTTTTAAGAATATGAATCGCGCATTTTAAAACAGAAGTGTCATTTTTTAATTTCTTTAACTGACTCTACTTTTTTTTACATTTTGTAAAGTTAAGAAGGAATTGAAAAAATTTCATTCTCATGTATACATATTTAATATAAACCAAAGTACAGAATACTGGATCATAAGGACAGAAGGTACATAAAGTATGCCAACATTAAAACTATTTCTTTAAAAATCATCTCTCCCACATTATTCAGCTTTATTATAACTCATCAATACTAATTCATAAAAAAATTGTAAGATTCTAAAATTTTACAGCTGCATGAAAAAGTGCTCAGGCCAGGAATAGAACCCAGGACCTGTGGTTTAAATTGTTTCTATCAACTGAGCTACTTAGATGACTTTGGCATATTCTTAGATGACTTTGGTATGTTTCTATATACAATAGTCCATTGTAAATTAAGCATATTCCATTTAGCTCTAAAGATATGGACAAGCAGTTTTTTTTGTAATGATCTTTCATCAGAAGAAAAAATCAACTAATTAGAAAATTTGAAAATGAGAGGTCATACAAAAGTTAAAGAAGTGTAATACTTTGAAAACTGACAAAACTTATTCTTTTAAATTCATTTCCAATCTTATTTAGAACATTTTTCTAATTTGCATTGTCTAATTATCTGATATATATATATATATATATATATATATATATATATATATATATATATGTGTGTGTGTATTTGTCATTTTCGTATTGGGTTACATCTGATAAATGTCCAAATAAAGATTCAAATAGATGAAAATAGTGATAATTAAAAAAATATATGTTTGTAGCAATAAGTTAAGGGTGTATTCGAAAAAAAATCTACCCTCAAAATCTAGAAATTTCCTGCTACATTATCAGACTTGTTTTTAAAAGTTAAAACATGAGACTTGCTGTGGAGATTTTTAAAGAAATGTATAAGATGCCATGTGACTTCATTTTTCGCTCAAATCATTAACATTTGATTAATAAACAATTATTTTCTCAGTGTGAACCTTTTTTTTCATTCCCGGACCTCCTGCTTTTGTAAATTTGGCTACAAACACCATTTTTGATTTTTTTTTCGATATTTTCTAAAATTTTCGAAAAATTGACAAGCACAGCACATTGTTTAGTTTCTAAACAAGAGAATTGGGCAGTCTGATGAATTTGAGAGCAAAAATGAATTTAAAACTGAATAATAAAATCAGCAGTTTAAATCGAAATGCACCCTTAATATTATTTTTTGGGGGCGGCAATAAAATTTTATTTAATTTCAGATTTTATTAAAGTGCATTGATAAGAATTTTTAAAAAAAGATACTACTTTGTTATTTCATCGATTGATTTTGTCAAACTACACATATCGCCAAAGTAAAAGCCAAATTTTGCATATTGACATAATTTTTATTTTAAATAACGAAAGAACAAATAAATTAGTAAAATATTAATAAAAATACAATTAAAAAGTCAATCTAAAAATCTCTTGATGACGTTTTAAACATGTATGTCGTGTCTAATATCATTGAATGCTACATTGACGGTCAGCCATTATTGGCATTTAATCTTCTAACTTGGTGATAGTGTTTTGATCGATGGGATAACCAAGTAGTACAAAAAAAAAAGTACCGTAAAATCCTGTTAATCCGCCCTTTCCCGATCAAACACCCCCTCCCTACTTTATAAAAAAATTGAAATTTTCAAAAAATCCCGAGAAAGCGCCCTCCCTCCCCATTCTCAAAGGCGATTGAGAATGGGATGAATTATTATGAAATGAATGAATCACGAATCTTTCATGAAATGTGCGTTGTTTCGAGATTTTTTAATTGATTTCATGCTTGTTTTGGCTTTTTTTACAAATTTCTCCTTTTTTCTGCTTTTTTTGACAGAATTTACGGTTTTTTTTTTAAACCAAATTTTTTCAAGTATCAAAATTTATGATTCATTCAACGATTCATTCATTTCATCATGATTCATTCCTGTAAATTTTGTTGAACGATCGCGGAAAAATCCCGTGTAAGCGCCCCCCTCTAACTATTGTACGATTTTTCGTCACGTTTGGAGGGGGGGCGGATTAACGGTATTTTACGGTAGTGGCTGCTGATGAAATTGATGCAGAGGGTGGCATGGCTACTAAAACGAAAAAATAACTATTAACATGAAATTTTGTTAAACACAAAATGATATTGAGATTCCATCACATAAGCCGGAAAATCAGTGTATCATTTGTTCTAGAATACAACTGTAGTTAAATTTAAAAAAACTTTTTGTTTACTTGAATACACCTGCTTCCTAATGTTAAACCAGTAGACAAGTTATTTTCGAATTTTTCATTTAAATTTAAATATTTGTAAACTTTTTTTTTTTTTTTGGGGGGGGGGGGGGGGGTTGGGCGGATAAGATAGCTGAGGTCGATCTTTTTTTCAAAAAGTTCTTTCAATTTTGGAACCTTTTTTGGAATTGCAAATACCTTTTTCAGAAAATCTGCAATGAATATAAGTAAGAAAGTAATGAAGTAAAAAAATATCATATTAAAAAAATCATTTAAAAATATTCAAATTTAAACAAAAAATTCTAAAAAAAAAACAGCCAATTGAATTAAATTTACTGCGTGGATGTTTTCAGATATGTAAGATGATATATAAATTACAATATGAAAGCACTTCATTATGTGATCAATTATTTAACCTTTCACCGGGCACACAAATTTTCATCATATGAGCAGGCACACATTGTAAATTGTACAACAAGAGGAAAATATTCAATTATTGCTCTTTTGTTTTAATTTTACAAATAATTTAATGTACAGATATCATATAAGTTTTCTCTGATCACAATTCATGAAAGTTTTCCGCAATACACTTAGATTTATTTTGTTATAACATACCGTAATTTCTGGAAGAAACGCCGCATCGCGGAAAATTACTCAAAAAAATTTAGAAAATGGTCGTAAACGCCGCAGGTGAAATTTCCGCGGTAATCGCGGTTAGCATGTTAAACAGAAACACATTAATAAGCGGTATTAAGAAATCATAAAAATTAAATTATTAATCAGAAATTAATAAATAAATACAAAATTAATAATATTATTTAAATACCGTATTTTCGGGAATAAGCGCCGCAAGGCATACGAATTTAAAAGTAAAAATATGCTTAGTGCGGCGCAGCGGATACGGTGATTTTTATTCCTAACAGTACCGTAAAATACCGTTAATCCGCCCCCCCCCCCCAAACGTGACGAAAAATCATAAAATAATTAGAGAAGGGCGCTTACACGGGATTTTTCCACGATCGTTTCACAAAATTTTCAGGAATGAATCGTGAATCTTTGAATGAATCATGAATTTTGATATTTGAAGGAATACTTGTAAAAAAATTGGTTTTAAAAAACGTAAATTCTGTCGAAAAACGCAGAAAAAAGGAGAAATTTGTAAAAAAAAAGAGCATGAAATCAATTAAAAAAATCTTTAAAAAAAGCACATTTCATCAAAGATTCATGATTCATTCATTTCATCATGATTCATCACTGAATCTTTAGAACGGGCGAAAAAATCGGATTCAGAACAAATTTTCTGAAAGTTATAAAAGAAGGGGAGGGGGAAATTCAGGAAATTCATTCGAAAATGCAATTTTCGTTTATTCGTAATCTAATGCGAAATTTGCGTAACTTTTTGCGGTCTTTTAATGAAAATTGACATTTTTTCGCGATATTTTGACGAAATCGAAATTAATTTGTTTTTGCAACCATTTGTCGGAATTCGCGATACATTTTGTGTTCGAAATTTTGGAATTATGATCGATTTTTTTTTAATTTTCGGAAAAATTCAGAAAAATATCACGCTTGTTTGAAAAAAAAAATGCTCGTAAACGCCGCATCGCTTGAAATTTCAGTTTAAAACACGTAAACGCCGCGGCGTTTCTTCCAGAAATTACGGTATTAAAGCAGGCATGATTTTTTTTTTTTTTTTTTTTTTTTTTAAGAAAACAAATGTTGAACTTTTTACAATGGCACACCCACTGGAATGTTTAAAAATAATCTGTTTCAATTGAATAGAATACAATCAAATTTAGTTTATGAGTAACAAAATGTTTTAAAAGTAAATAAAAAAAATTAAAACCAATTTTGCTCTATTTAATTTGAATTTTCAATAATATTAAATTAAACTAACTAAATTGAAATAATAATAAGCAAAACTATCTGCAATAAACAAAATGTTTGGTTTTACTTGGTTAACCCATCGTTCAAAACACTATCACCAAAATATAAGATTAAATGCCAGTACAGTAGACTCCCTCAAATCCGCAACTCTCTAAAATATGCACATAATTTACAGATATTAACAATGTAGCATTCGATTCAGATATAGGGATAAAATTCACTTTTTTAATTTTATATCAATTCCATACATATTTTAATTTGGAATTCTTGTTAATTTACTGTATTCATGTTTTTTGTGAAAAAAGGAAAAATTTATTTCCGAAAATATTCAAGATATTAGATGATATCACTGGTAATCACAAGGGATGCGGCGAATAGTGATTTGGTCGAATAGCAGAATACTGAATATTCGGCCAAATTTTAGGCCAAATACTAATTTTTTTTTTTTTCGAATAAGCAAAATAACTTTTGATTAAGTATATAGAAAGATAGATTGATATAGAGTTTAAAATTTTACAGTGGAAAAAGATTTATAAATATATGTATGTTTATATATTTTATAGCTTGATGTATTTCTTGTTCTTGTAAAATTTTCAACGCTTTGATACTGCTAATAAAACAACTTTTACTGTATCTAAATTATAATAACATACATTTCCCTACAGGACAGTAATTCATAAACACTGTATCCAAAGTAAGAACTCTTTATCTTTACTACAGTAGAGGACCTATTATCCGGAATTCCGAAATCCGGAAATGAAGGTGTTGGAGACCGGGATGAATCATGATGAAATGAATGAATCATGATTCTTTGATTAAATGCACGTTTTTTCGAGATTTTTTAATAGATTTCATGCTTTTTGGCTTTTTTTTTACAAAATTCACCTTTTTTCTGCGTTTTTTTCGACAGAATTTACGTTAAAAAAAAATGCAAATTCTTCCAAGTATTGCTTCAAGTATCAAAATTCATAATTCATTCAAAGATTCATGATTCATTCATTTCATCATTATTCATCCCCATAAAAAAACGCAAATTTTTTCAACTATCGTTAAAAAAACCCTTCAAGTTCGTCAAATATCGCGATAAAACCTTGCAAATCTCGTCAAATATCGCGACAAAATCCTGCAGATAGCTCGCAAAAAATGCAAATTTTGTGAAACAATCGCGGAAAAATCCCATGTAAGCACCTCCCTCTAATTATTTTACGATTTTTCGTCACGTTTGGGGGGGGGGCGGATTAACGGTATTTTACGGTAATATATATATATATATAGCCAGTTAGCAAAACGTCCGGATTTTGAAGAGCTCTGAATTTTGGATGTCCGGATTTGAGACTTTGTACTATAGTACGAGAGCCAAAGTTGTAGCTTAGTGTTTTTTTCCACAGACTTCTCATACAACACACTTTTCATTCATATTCTAGATAGCAGTGCTATAATTTTGTTATTATTTTTTAATTTTCTGTGTTTTTGTTTTATTTTGGGGTGTGGGGGGGCGGGAGTGTCGGGTTTCGGATTTCAGACAGACCCGAAATCCAGAAAATTCCAAAATCCGGAAAGCCTTTGGTCCCGACGATTCCGGATAATAGGTCCTCTACTGTACTCTTAAATGTAGTTATAAAATTTTATACAGCAGTTTTCGCTTATTTCAGCTTTTAAATTTTGATTATTTTTTAACAATTCTTTGAGAACATTTGCATGTTATAAAGAAATAGCATGCTATATTTCAAGTTTATATACCAAACAATTTCATAGTAATCAAAATTAGAATGTTTTCTGGACGTTTTCTACTCATTTCACACTTATACATTTTGAATTTCTTAGAAACTGTTATTAGAGAACATTCACATCTCGTAAATAAGTACCATGCCAAATTTTAACTTTCTACATTCCTTCAGTATCGCAGTGCTTGTAACTGTAGAATGTTTTGTAATCTGCTTGTGCTAGTACATAAAACAAAATCTATGCTGGAGTAAGTAATGCAGTGTTAAAGTCAGACACGTTTCTCAGGGAGGGATTTATGTGATTTCAGGGGAGACTTATAAGAATTCTGAGGGGAAAATGTACTTTTTGGTTATTAAAAATACAAAATCTCAAATTTTCGAGGGAAAGAAGGGGGGTCATTTCATTGCTCCGGAGGAAAATGTTCTACTAGACAACCCCTGAAATTAACACTGAAGGAATGTCATCATTAATTTTGAAATCGATTTCATATTGCCAGATATTGCATAGAGAATGTAATTTTGAGAGTTCTTAAAATGCTTTTCATATATTTTCATCTTTTTAAGTTTCAAATTTTTTAGAAAGTACTTTTAAAGAGTATTTATATTTTATAAATAACTAGCATTTCAAATTTCTAGGCCCTTTACTAACACTAAAATCACATTCTTAGAATGTTTTTATTTCCTGCACCCCCCCCCCCCTTTGGGGTTGTAAATAAATACACTGTCATAAAATATAGCCTGTGTTGCAAGAGAGATTGTAATCAGTATTCTGTTATTGTCATTTTTGAAATTGATTTGGTAGTTCCAGATTACCCCATGCAAATAAACACACAAATGTTACTTCTTTATAACATTAGTACAGATAGAATGTAAGTTGGGAATTTCATAAAGGCGTTTTATATGTGCATGAAATTTGCAGACATTAATGTATGCTTTGTGTGATGCTTTAGAATGAAGCAATGTTTTTCTTTTTTCTATAACAATTATTTTTAATCTTAGAATGACTCTCCAATTTGGACACCATTTTCTAAAAGACTATTAATTTTTATAGGCAATACATTACAGTATATTTTTTAGTATTTGAATAAATATATATTTTGTGTAAGTAAGAATGAACATGGTTTCGTAAATGTGCCAAAAAGTAGTTTAAAGAAAAAAAATTGCAAAAAGGAATTTTTTATAAAAATCCTAATACATTTGGCAGTATAACTCTGTTATCCCATCAACTGATTTTACCAAATCATACAAATTGTTAAACTAATAACCAAATTATACATATTGACGTAATTTTTATTTTAAGTAATAAAAAATCAAATAATTAGTAGAATATTAATAAAAATACAAAGTCAAAATAAAAATCAGTGAAGTTTTAAACAAGTGTATCGTATTTAATGTCCTTGAATTGACATTCATGATCATTCATTATTGGCATTTAATCTTATAATTTGGCGATAGTATTTCGGTCGACAGGATAACAGAGTAGTACCCATTTGGCAAGAATCTTTCAATAGTCGGTAAGATTTTACAGTTGAACCTCGAAAATCCGGAACCGTCGGGACCGCGGCAATTCCGGATTTTCGATTTTTCCGGATTTTGGAGGTTTATTAAAAAATCCTTTTTATGGCTATATAATACCGTAAAATCCCGTTAATCCACTCTTCCCGATCAAACACCCCTCCCCACTTTATAAAGAATTTGAAATTTTCTAAAAATCTCGAGAAAGCGCCCTCCCTCCCGATTCTCAAAGGCGATTGAGAGTGAGACGAATCATTTTGAAATGAATGAATCATGAATCTTTGATGAAATGTGCGTTTTTTCAAGATTTTTTTATTGATTTCATGCTTGTTTTGGCTTTCTTTTTTTTACAAATTTTTCCGTTTTTTCTGCATTTTTTCGACAGAATTTACGTTTTTTTTTTTTTTTTTAAACCCAAATTTTTTCAAGTATCAAAATTCATGATTAATTCAACATTCATTTCGTCATGATTCATTACTGTAAATTTTGTTGAACGCTTTTTAACTTTTTAATTTTTGTAATAATAAAGTCTTTAATTAACGGCAAGTCATTACAATATTAACCAGAATATATCTATATATATATATTTAGTATAGTTATCAGAATTTAACTGCAGTTGATGAAAATTACAGCTATGTCTTATTTTAAAAATTAATAAAACTGAAATCGGAAAAATGTCCGGATTTTAGAGATTTCCGGAATTTGGAGGTCCGGATTTTCGAGGTTCAACTGTAGTAATATTCGGATAGATATCTCAAAATATTCAGCTGCAGATATTTGGCCGAAGCACTCGGCCAAGAAGACTTACAATATTCAGCCAACCGAGTATCGGCAAAAGGGCCCAATACCAAATAGTGGCCGAATTTGACTAAACCTGACATAAAACTTCATTACTTTATTATTTTGATGTGAATTAACAATATTTTTTTATGAGGCAAATTTCATTGAATAGTTTCAGAAAAATGCATTTCTTCTTTTTAATGAATTTTTAATCTTACATTATTCATTATTAACATAATATTTTCTTTTAACATTTTAAAAATTATCTAAATTTTTACTATTTTAGTTCATTACTTATTTTAATATTTTATTATATTGTAAGCACTCGTTATAGTTTCATTTGCATTCGAATTACTGTTTAAAAAATGTAAACAAAGCAATGACCAGAAAGCAACAAAATTCAAAAATTCACACAACCTCTGTTCTAAATTTGTGGGAGTCTACTGTACTGGAAATCATAAATGTCACATTAACATGATATTTAACACGTTACGCGTGTTTTTTTTTTTTTTTTTTTTGGTCATCAAAAGATTGTTTTGCTATGATTGGTATTTTCATTATTGTTTTACTAATTCTTTTGTATAATTTAGCGAACAGTTTAACGAAAATTATAATTTGGCGAAACTGATCCCGACGGGATAACCAAGTTCTACCAAACATTTTAATAAAGTTTAAATGACTCAATGATAAACCAGCAAAAACGAAAGTTGCAACAGTTGAAATTTTATCAATTAAGTCATTATCAAATAACAAATTGTAGAGTTTTTAGTTTAAGAATAAAGAAAAAACTACACTACCTAAGCACAAACAAGAGGTTGGATACAATAAATATATATGTTTTAAAAGTTACTTCATATTAGAAACAACAGAAGATACAAGACACCAATAAAAGAATGAATCATGAATTGAATCATGATTTATAAAAAGTGATTCTTGTATTTATTCTTAATATTATTTTTCAAATAAATTACTGCAATGGAAATTTGTTTGTAATATTTATTTCCAGACAGCCATTAAACAAGCTTTGCCGAAGGATTTAAGGTAAATTTCCTGAAGGCATGTTTAAGTGCCAGATTAACGAATTTTAAAAATTCTTCCTTTTTTTTATAGATAAATATTTTGTTTTGTTAATTCAAAGGCGATTGATATTTTAGTTCAAAACATCTACTGTAGGAGTGTATTATATATGGAGCTCAGTGTGTTCCATTTATTGAGTGATTCATTACTTATGAATGAATTCTTTATTCTTGATTCATTCATTGTGCTGGCGTCTGTAATGAAATGGACAAAATGGCATACTCTGATTGTAACATTAGCGATATTTTTAAATCAATTTACTGACCCATTTTCTCTACTAAAATAAATTTGTGGTAAGATATGTTTCTTTTCTTATTCTTCTACTGAAAATCCTGTAACTTGTGGATTGATCTTCTGACGACATTTAATTTTAAGTTTCATAACTCATTTTTTAATGCCATTTATAGCCATTTTAAATATTCAGCACACAGATAAACCGAATATTTTAGCCGAACAGTAATTATCAGGCCGAATACTTTAATATTTTAGCATATAAAGTTTTTGAAAAATTAAATTTACATAATATTTTAAACAAATTATTTCATTACATTAAAAAGAAAAAATACCCTATAAGTAAATTATAGGGTAAGATTAATAGTAAATTAGATACTTATAGTGTAAAAGATTATACACACCATAAGTATCTAATATACACTACAATATACATTTTAAAAACTATAAATGTTACAAAATATTTTCTGCCAACCTGTTTTCTGTTTCATGCACACAAGCAGTTTTTTCAACATTTGTGTAGTTTATTTAATATGAAAAGGTCATTTATTTTTTTTACTATGCAAACAGAAATAAGTTGTATGTAAAACAGAATCATAATGCATATACCTATATGTATATGTATGCATATATGTGTGTAAATGCAGAATTATATTTATATATATATATATAAATACTCATAAGTATTCATTATGTTTGTTCTATAGCTGTTTGCATAATTTTTCAATAAATCTCATTTTCTAAAGCTCAAATTGTGCCGAAGAACTATAAAACAAAATGTGAAAGCCTATCGAAAAATAACACTTTTTTTCTATCTATCAATATTGTGATTATAAATTATTAACATACAATAGCTATTAAGTAAAATTTGATTAAGCATATATTTTATTGCATATTATCAATTTTTAAGTTACCTGTAATTATTTTCTGCTTTATATGTAATTTATGCTTTTACATAATATTATTTTTGAATATTTCCATTGTTAAATATGTTAAAGTAATGCTAACGACAAAACCTTGATTCAGTAATAAATTTAAATGTGCTGCAGTTTTTCAATTTTAAAAGTAACGTTAATAATTTATGCTTTATATGTAATTTATAGACTTGTATTTTATTTTTATTTTTTCATTAACCTTCTCCGTCCTGATGTCAGGCGACACTAAAAACTCCCTTTAAATTAGTTTAAATGCTTCCAGAATCATTAAAATTTCATCTAGACCTTTTTAATAAATTGTATGCGTATTAGAAGCATCTATATATAGACTGATGCATCTTTGGAGATAGTTTATAATAATTTTAAAGAGGTTTTTGTTGTCCCATGTAATATTTGGCTCAAAACTGAGGAGATTTAGTATTATGAATTTGTAATTAATATGAATTTTATTAAATTTTGTTATTTTCCTTCCTCCAAAGTATAATGAAATTGTCTGACTTTTAATTTTAAAATTAATTGCATTAGTTTGCTTTCTTTTATATGTAGTTTTCATATGTTTTTAATTATGCTATAGTGAGTGTTCTAAAATTCACCCAACATTTTTAAGAGGTACAATAGAAATCATCGGAAAGAGGAAAAATCACCATCTGAGTTGTCACCAGTAAAAGGGAAGGGAAAGGAGGAAGTCTCCAATATTTGTGCGCTTGAAAAATTCTAGATTTTTGAAAGATCTTTTTTTTTTTTTAGGGAAATAAAAATAAAAGTTATATGATTTCTTTTTGTTTTGGTGATTTGATTTCTAACTGTAAACAAGTTCAATGATCAAAATACAAAAAAAAAAGCAGCTAGACTCAGTCTGTCATTGTGTTTATCTGGTCTATGAAAATATCATACATCCACAAGACCTTAATTTCTCTATTACTGTTCAGCAACAGCTTCATTGTTTATGTGATTGCTTATTTCCTCCAAAACCATGTTCCTTACCAGGGTTCATAAATATCATGATATTTTGTATACGTTACGCAATGTTTTCAAAATAGCAAACTAACCATAAATTTTACAAGCATAATATTATAGTAATTTTAAATCAATTAGTATATTTAGATAAATATTATAACAGAATCATTAATAAATAGTGAAGAAAAACTTTGTTTAATATTGCTTTGAGGAATTTAGCTAGACACATAATAAAGCCGTTTTTAAAAAGGTAATGGAACACAGAGTTCAATAATAAAAAAACCTTAACGGAAAAGATGTTGCCAAAACACAATAATGTAAAACTATTTTTTTTTCTCTTTAACAAACTGCAACACTTACCCTTGTTAAAAGAAAAAAAATTACACTGATAAATCTAACAAGGAAAGTACGGGCATACTCAGAAAAATCTGAAAAAATTACAGAATGGTCTTCTCATATAGTTATATATGTTTATAAAAAAAATTTCGGCAGAAACTCCTTATAACGTCCATAAAAAAATAATAAAAATTTCGTTTATTTGGCGATTTATCTCCAGTTGGCGAAAAAACAAAATTTTGAAAAATACGCTTTTACGCTTCGAGTACTTTTTAAAGAAAAAACTTTCTATGTTCAATTTATTTAAATAAGTTTAGTTTAAGTAATTTTAGTTTTGCATTTTTACTTTACTTTAAGTGTAATTTTGTCATATACGTTTATATGTACTTATAACAAAATGAAATTAATATATTTTATCATTTAAAACACAATTTAAATTGATTGAAATTGTTCCAAATTGAAAAATACACTTAAAAATCTGCTGCATTTTGTTGCAATGCACTCCCTTGTTTGTATAGAAAATGGTTACTTGGCCGTGAAATGAAGCTTTCTGATTGGTTGGAATAGAGATATTATATACAAGCGGTGGAGTGCGTTGCAGCAAAATGCAGCAGATTTTTAACAGTGTTGCACAAGCTACAACACCGCCAAAATCTGTACCATTTTCTGCAGCGTCACTCCACCGCTTTTATAGAAAACGGTCAATTCACCGTGCTATGGAGCATTCTCATTGGTCAGAAGAGAGATATTCTATAAAAGTAGTGGAGTGACATTGCAGTAAATACTGCAGATTTTTAACAGTGAAGTCAATTAAAATCAATTTTCAGATTCGTTAAAATTGTCTGATTTTGGCGAGGAAATGAACTGCTCGCCAAATCCCGCGTCGCTTTCAGCTTTTCATGCCAATTATTCCAAACTATTTTATTTTTTTACATATCTAATAATGTAATTCCGCCACTAATTTTCACTGATCCATTATTACCTACATGAGTAGTTTAATTCGTATTTTTTCAAAAAATTCTGAGTATACCCCCAATGGAGACCTTCCTTGTAAGTTAAAGTTCAGAGTCTAAATGAGTCCAATCTTTTCACATAACATTATAAATCTTGGTGTTGCAGAGGCTTTGTCATTATATCTGCAATTTGCATTTTTGTCGAAATCTGCTTCATACTAATTTCTTCTTCCAAAACTTTTTCACGAATAAAGGAATGTTTTAGACTTATATGCTTTGTTCTACGATGAAACTCAGGATTCTGAGCTAATTTTACTGCTGCACTATTATCAACATAAATTGTTGGTATTTCTTTCAGGAATGAAATTCCACCTATGAGTCTTTTTAGCCAAATTAATTCTTTAGTTGCTTCATTTGCTGCAACTATCTCAGCCTCAGTTGTTGATGTTGTCACCATGGCTTGACGCTGACTCAGCCAAGATATTGCTCCACCTGCATACTTAACTATGACTCCAGTTGTGGATCTACCTGTCTGAGTGCTATCTCCAAAATCGGCATAGCTGTAGCATTCTAGAATTCCAGGTTTATAGCCTGTTTTATAAAAAATGCATTTTTGCTCGGTATTTGCAATATATCTAAAAACGCGCTTTACCTTAATACAATCTTCCTTAGAAGCATTTTCTAATTTTCACGATAAAATGTTAATAGAGTATGCTAAATCAGGTCTTGTCCCCATCATAAGATACATTAATGCTCCTACAGCTTCACAATAAGGAAATCGTGTTTCATTAATGTTTTCTGAAACGTCTTCATAAACTCCTTTCTCTTTTAAAACGGGTGTATGAACTGGTCTGCAGTCACTCATTCCAAATTGTTGAAGTATTTTGGTTGCATATGCTTCTTGTCCAATCTTAATACTTCCATCATGAAGACGTTGTATTTCTACTCCTAAAAAATATGATGCAGGTTTACTGGTGATTTTGATTTCGTTTTTAATTGATCTATGAAGTTTCTTGAGTTTTCTTCATGAGTAGCAGCAACTAATCCATCATCTACATAAATAGCTACGAGAAATTTTCTTCCTTCTTCCTATCAAATGAATAAACATTGATCTGCTTCACTGGTCTTAAATCCAAGATCTAATATAAATTTTCCAAAACATTTATGCCAGCATCAAGGAGCTTGTTTCAATCCGTACAAACTTTTCTTGAGTTTACATGCATTGTTGGTGCCATCATTATAGCCTTCAGGTTGCTGCATGTAAATTGTTTCATCTAAATTGCCATACAAAAATGCGGTTGAATTGCATAAGATTCATATTTTCGCTTGCTGCAATACTTATTAGTGAACGTACAGTTCCTAATTTTGTGACTGGACTGAAGGTTTGATTATAATCAATACCATTTCTCTTATTGAAGCCTATAATCACAAGTCTTGCCTTATATTTATCAAAGGTACCATCTGGATTTTTCCTAATCTGAAAGACCTATTTGCAGGGAAGAGCCTTTGCTTTATCTGGAAGTGGTGTTAGTGACCATGTGTTGTTTTCCTTTAAAGAACTGATTTCAGAATCCATGGCCTTTATCCAGAAACTACGTTCTTTACAATTAATTGCTTCTTCATACGAACTTGGTTCATCTCCTTCAGACATAAAAATTACAGATGCCATCACGTAATCTTCAAAATGTTTAGGCTGTTTTAGTTCTCTTCGATCTCTTAATTCCATAGTATGTGATTTCTTTTCATCCTCTTTTTCATTTTCTGAAATAACGTGATCTTCTAAGTCTTCTTGATCATTCTTTCCCTCATTTTTATCTTCAGGTAGCTGCCTATTAGATTCAATTAAAGGTATTTGTACTGAATCTTCACAATTTGTTAACGTTTTCTCTTGAAAGATTACATCTCGGGAACAAATAACTGTATTGTTTTCTTTTATCCAGATGCGATATCTTTCATCGCCGTCATATCCCAACAAATAACCTTTTATTGCTTTTCTGTCCATTTTTCGACGTTTCTGATCTGGTACGTGAGCATAACAGGGTGATTCGATTGTGCGCATGTGTCTTAATCGAGGTTTCTTCCCTTTCCACAATTCATAAGGGCTTACATTTGGTAGAGAACTTTTACCTGTTCTGTTTAAAATATATACAGACGAATTAATCAGTTCTGCCCATAATGATGAAGGAAAATTGATTTCAGAATTAAAATTTTTCAAAGTTCTTGCCATTTTAACAAGGGTTCTATTTTCACGCTCACTTCCGCCATTCTGTTGAAGGGTATAGGGAGCAGTTAATCTTTGATTAATTCCATTTTTCTTCAGGATGCTTGTAACATTTTCATTATCAAATTCTCCTCCGTTATCACTTAAGATTTCTTTGATGTTGTGTCCTAAATTTTTAGCATGTGCTATCATATTTTTAGTAGCTTGCGCAATTTCTGACTTCTGACGAAGAAAAAATACATATCTAAATTTTGTAAAATGATCTTTAAAGTTAACAAAGTAGCGATATTTTCTAAAGGATTCATGAAAGGGTCCACATACATCTGTTGAGATAAGCTCTCCAGGTTTTGTGGTCTTCTGTCTAGTGCCAAATTTTAAGCGATGTGCTTTCCCATATATACAAGCTTCAAAAAGCTGATTATCTAATCCAACTTTGATGTTCAATTGCTGTTCTAGAACATTCTTCACATGACGCTTTTCCTGATGTCCCCAGTGCTAGTGATATAACTGTAGAAGAGAATCACTTGTTGTAGCTATGTTTACTTCCACTGGATTACTCGGAATAAGTACTTCCATATGAACTTTGTATAAACCACCACTTACGTTTCTTGTACCGTACATTACAGCATTATTGTTGATTTTTAACCAACACTCTTTGACAGTTGATTCGAATCTGCTGTTTTTGTTTCTATCTTGTGCAGCCAGTACTGAAAACAGATTCTTACTAATACCTGGTACAAACCAAACTTCTTTAAGTTCCATAATTGTAAATTGTCTCTTTCCTTTTATTTTCATCATTACTTTTAAAGTTCTCTTACTTACAGCCGGTAGTACTTGCCCATTTGCAGTGGTAATTTCATGTGGGGTTTCAAAATTTTCAAATTCTGTAAAATAGTTACCATAATTTGTAATATGTTTTGATGCACCATTATGAACAAACCAATCATAACAGTTTTCTTCAGACGAAAATGCATGTTTGTCTAGAGCTATTAATGACATATTTGCCGCAGAACTATCTTTTCTTAAGTACTTATTATTATGATTGGGCTTTGCTGGCTTTCCATCAGCTATCCACTTTCTACAATATTTTACCCAGTGACCACTTTGATGACAGTAATTGCATTTTCCAGCTTGCTTTTTGGTTTTTAAAGGTGTTTTTATCCTACTGGTTTTTACTTCTAATGCTTCATGATTTTGGATGTCACTTTTTGACTTCTCTTCTTTATTTTCTCTTTCTAGAGAACATAATTGAGTTGTTAACTCGTCAATTGTTCTTTTATCTTCATTCAGAAGTAGCCAACTCGACTTGAAAGAACGGTACTCTTGAGGCAATGTGTCTAGGATCTTGCAAATTAGTAGCATTTGAGGTAATTGAACTTCTTGCTTTCTTTGAAGACAAAAATTTAATTCGCTCCAAAGATTCTTTAAATTCGATAGATGAGCAGCCATACTGCCATCCACTTTCCACTTACACTGAAAAAACTGTAGACATATATTGTGCAACTGGTTATCAGAGGTAGCTTCATAAAGTTTCTGAAGCTTTAGCCATACTTCTTTTGCATTATCAAATCTCATGATTTTCTGCATAGTTTCCTCTGTCATTGAATTTGTTAGCACCATCATAGCACAAATATTTGCCTTTTTATATTTGCCAAGATCGTCTTTGTACTTCTTCAAAGATGCCTCGTTAGCTCCATCGGGTGGTTGATTCGGTTTGATTAACTTTCCTTCAACCAGTTCTAAAGCATTAGTATAATAATTTAAAGCAAACTTGATTCTGTATTTCCACATCGGCCAATCGTTTTCTCCGCTTAATGGTTTTATCTGCAACTTTCCTATATCCATAATTAGACTTTCACTCTTAATGAAATATCTTCTATTTTTCAAATATAAGATAATAACCCCTTAAAATTCAGTCCACTTCGATCATTTATTTCCTTCTAGGACTTTCTTAGATTCTTGGAAAAAAATGATTTCAAGACTAACGTTAGACAAAGAGAAAACGAAGAAAAACCTACTTTTCTTGCCGATTATGCATTAGGCTTAATGCTATAACGATGTACTAAATATTTAAAAACTTTGCTTGAATTATTACAGCGCAGTGGAAGCATGCTGGGCCCATAACCTTAAGTAATTTTAAATCAACTAGTATATTTAGATAAATATTATAACAGAATCATTAATAAATAGTGAAGAAAAACTTCGTTTAATATTGCTTTAAGAAATTTAGCTAGACACATAATAAAGCCCTTTTTAAAAAGGGTAATGGAACACAGAGTTCAATAATAAAAAACCTTAACGGAAAAGACGTTGCCAAAACACAATAATGTAAAACTATTTTTTTTCTCTTTAACCAACTGCAACAACTAAAGCTAAAAATATTGTAATATTTTAAGTAATTTTAAGAAAGCATAATCCTGTAATAAATAAACGTTAAGTAAATTTTAAATAAATTTTCAGTAATTCCTTTAAACAATGGATATATTTTTTTAAGTTTTATATCATTTGGTTTAGTTTTATTTCATTGGTATTATATCGATGACTGTCAGTCACCGATAAAAGACACAGGCTAAATGAAAAGTTTAGTCACCAGTGACTGACGTGACGCTCATCCTATTAAGATGAAGTTTAAATGAAACTTAGACTATGATTAATAATTTAATGATATCGAACTTTCCTTTTTCTTATTTTATTACAACTACAGGGCAAGTTCTATTGCTCTTTTATTCTCCTTTAGTGCCAATTATTTTGCAGCATTTTAAACATATTTGCAAAACTAGAATAAAAAACATAAGGAAAATCTACTAAGTTTCTACCCATCAGAAATCAATTATGCACTGTAAAAAATATGACTATTTTGCTGCATTGTCACTCCCCCGCTTTTATAGAATATCCCTCTTTCGGCCAATGAGAATGCTTCATGATAGCCTGAAGTAGTCGTTTTCTATAAAAGTGGTGGAGTGACGATGCAGCAAAATAATCATATTTTTTTACAGTGTGTTTATGTTATGTATTAGAGCGCTGAGTAGCTGAAAAGAGATTTGGAAGACGAGATTTATTGTACAATAAAAATGGTTATTGATTTATTGATTGTGATATGCGTGAAAATAATGTATTAGAAAATAAAGAATTATTTTTCTTTTCATATACAGCCATTTAAATGTTAAACACAATTATGAAACAAATTTAAATATGGCTTGAATTTTTCGTATTTGTTCGTCTTGTAGTTCTGCTTCCATTTAAGCTACATTTGTGAATGTGCAATCACAGTGATCATTTTATATTAAGAATTTTGATTTACCATCATTTGCATAGATAAAAATATGAGAATGGTAAATAATGAAATGATCAAAAAATATTTTGATTGACTACTTTGTATTCAAAAATGAATAAATACATAAATTGAACACACAGTACATAAAGATGCAAACAGTAGAAGGTTGGATAGTGAATTATGAATGAATACAACCATTATATTGACCTTAACGCAGGGCTGTAGCTAAGGGGGTGCTATTGGCGGCTCAGCCCCCCCCCCCTAAAATATTTTGAGCCCCCCCCTGGAAAAAATTCCAAGGTCACTCAATGAATTTCTTTTCCAAAAATTCAAATGAAATACTGTTCAAAATTCTAATTTAGTTTTGAGACCTTTTCACAGTTTTGCAGGGTTACTAAATTATATCTTAAATAAGTGTTTCAACACTCCCTCTCTTATTTGTACATATGAAGCTAACATGGTGCTTAATTTTGCACCAGTTACATACTCAAAACTTTCATCATCATATCGTTTTCTTAGCATAAAATGAAGTTATTATAACAGTTTAATAAGAAACAGAGTGCTTACAATGTGAATATGCACTCATTTATCTTTCTGTGTCAGAGAGAGAGAAAAAAAATTATGACCCCCCCCCCCTATTGTTCACTCCTAGCTACAGCCCTGCCTTAAAGTAACAACACTAGAGCGCAGCACTTTGCTTTCTTTTATAAAACAAAGACAGGCACCAATAGTTAAGCCTTCCCTAAAACTTAAAAGAATGCAGTTCTAATCATATTTCGACTGTCAGGATGGCTTGTACCTTTTTTTTTTCATCGAGTTTAAATATGCCACATTTTCTGCACATTATTCGGCTATTCTGACTAAAGGCGTCTTTGATAGAAACAGTGACATACTACTGAAATTAGTATGTCTAAAATCGTCTTATTCTGATGCTCATGTCTGACTCCTCTGTGCTTAAAGCATTATAAGTACGAGAAAAACTACATCTCTTCCTTCAAATCTATAATTTTTTCTGGGAAGTACAGCTTAGTCTCTTCCATAATAATTAAAGCAACATTAGCAGAATCTGATAAATCCTCATGTACTCCATGCTTCGTAACACAACAGAAATTTAGACCCTTAAGAGGAACATGAAATTTTTTTTAGCATTGTTCTTATCTTTGAATGTAATTCGACATAATTTATCTAATTCATTCTTTTCTCTCTCTAATGTTCCTTTTACTTTTTCAAGATTATTGCATTTAATTCTGAGGTTGTCCCATTTCCGTTTGTCAAACATTCTTTCTTTTATCTCCTTGTTCTTTCCTTAGTCATATATCTGAAAATCTTCAATCTTTATCTTTTATTCATATGATATTCATAAAATCTGCAACTTTTTAAAATAAAATAAATTTTCTTTTTGGTTAATTGTTGTCTTTCATGATCGTAGTAAGATCTTATTTTTCTACTTTGATGGGTTTTCTGGCATAACATCATGTTTACTTTTTTATCTGGTGTTTTAGGTAGCTTCATTCCAAAAACTAAGAAACTAACTACTGCAACTATTCGCAGGAAAAAGTTCATAAATATTTTCTCCAATCATGATCTCCAAAACACCAAAACTACCTTCCGTTCACATACTGATTTATATATACATATATATGGTGGAGACGGGGATCACATGTTAAAAGTACTTATTTTACTCAGTTAATAAGAAGTAAAAAATTACCAATAGATAGCAGTACAGATACAATCTTTTGGCGCTTAATTTTCTGAACAATCAGTCATTTTGATTTCTGGTTGTCATAATTTTTTTTATTTAGAAGGTGTTAAATAAAAAAGTCTTCTAAAGTTATAGAAATAATAAATCATTCAAGACATTTTTCAAAGTAGAATATCAGCATTACATTCTATAGTGGCATTAATTTAATATCCCTCTGAAAAGTTTTGCTTCCTTATTTCAAGTAAAAACATTTTTTTGTTTTATAAGTTTATTAAAGTTGGTAGAAAGTGTACTTGAGAATAGAGGAGGATGATTGAAGAAGATGTGAACAGTCCACAAGTGAATTTTTAAGTCTGTGAATGCATTTTTTTTGTTTGTTTGTTTAAAATTTAATTATATTTGTCAAACATTTAACTATAAATTCAGTGTTTTTAGGATTTCTTCTTAGTTTTAATTTAATGTAAGTTAGATAACAATTAAAAGTGGTGGCTTTCTGTAAGAACCAATTTATTTATTTGTTATTATTTAATGATTTACAGTTTTAACCGTATTTAGGTTTTCTTGGCTCATATTAAAGTATTTGGAAGATATTTTATTTTATAAAAGTAAAATTTAGTTGACCAAAAAAGTGACAAGTCGTACTGTGGTAATCACCTATTTTTTTATGTCACAATTTTACCAAGTTTAAAATCATGGTGCACAATTTTGTGAAACACATTGCATAACATTTAAAAAAAGTAAAAACACAATAACAGAATTATTGAATAAGTTATAGAAAAGTAACAGTTTTCCTATGCTTGACATAACTAGTAGGTATATTATTGTATAATTATATCAATAATTTCTTGTATCTGCGTTGAAACATTTTTATATTTATTCTCACAACCAGAAATAGGACATCTAATTAGTTTTTATTCACAAAAAATAATTTTTGTTATATTTATGCACATGTTCAAATGTGCCCCAAGTATGTTCAAAAAGTATTCCTCCACTGAGCCACAAATTTTGACAATTTTTAGAATGATGATATAAGTTAGAAATTTTTGATAAATGCATTGAAAAGTTGTAACAAGAGAACAAACGAAGTGTAAATATTCATATGAATAAGTTTTTTTTCAATAGCTCATAACAATTTAAAAAATTGTTCACATTTACCCTTCTCTCCCCTGTACATATATACTTATACATCTTAAATATCCTTAAGTATCCTATAGATAATACATATATAGAATATGAATATTCTACGTCTTAAATATCCCCCTCTCTCTCTGTCTATATATATATATATATATATACATCTTAAATATCGTTTAACATCTATTTTCATGTATGTTTTTCTTACTTAAATAGTTTTATATGAATTTATTAATAGTACTTAAAAATATTTTATTTTCTTAATAGGTTCAAATAAAGAAGCTTTTGAAGTGTTTTATCTTATACCCAGCATTTTCTGAAAAAGAAATTTATTTTTTCCACTATAACACTTGACATACATAATTATTTCAATGACATATGAATATTTGCATTATGCTTTTGATCATCCCAGCTTTTCCACCTCTGTGAAAAGAAAGAAAAAAAATTTAAAGTAAGAAAGAAGAAAGGCTTCTAATATTTAAGTAATAATTATATTTTTGCTCCTTTACTAAAGGCATAAGAATAAACTACTTAATAAACTTGGAAATCATTAGTTGTATGATAACAAAATAAATTTAAAAAAATGTTTATTGAAAAATCTCTCTAAACAAAAGTTTTAACTCACTGACATGAAACAAAATCTTTCATCTGTGAAATTTGGAATACCGTAAAATCCCGTTAATCCGCCCTTCCCGATCAAACGCCCCCTCCCCACTTTATAAAGAATTTGAAATTTTCAAAAAATCCCGAGAAAGCGCCCTCCCTTACGATTCTCAAAGGCAATTGAGAGTGGGATGAATCATTTTGAAATGAATGAATCATGAATCTTTGATGAAATGTGCGTTTTTTTCAAGATTTTTTAATTGATTTCATGCTTGTTTTGGCTTTTTTACTAATTTCTCCTTTATTCTGCGTGTTTTCGACAGAATTTATGTTTTTAAATTAAAAAAACCCAAATTTTTTCAAGTATCAAAATTCATGATTCATTCAACGAATCATTCATTTCATGATGATTCATTCCTGTAAATTTTGTTGAACTATCACGAAAAAATCCCGTGTAAACGCCCCCTCTAACTATTGTACGATTTTTCGTTTCGTTTGGGGGGCGGATTAACGGTATTTTACGGTAAAAGATTTTCTAATTTAAATCAGGATTCACTTGCTTGTACTGGAAAATGATTTTTATGAAACTACCTACAGAAAGACAAATATATTTTATATACTGGAATAATTTGTGGTCTTACCTCTGTGGTAAGAAAAGAAAGTTCTAACTGTTTGAAGCCTTTTATTGTATCTGTATAATTTTGTATGTTTTCCTCTTTTTTTCATATTCATCAAAATAATCTTCAAACAAATAAGTCAGCAATAGAAAATTAACTTAAATTTTAAAAGTTATTAAAATTGCATTTAAGAAATCTCAAAACATGAATGTTCAACTTACTGATAAGGAAACTAAATCTTTCATCTGTGATATATGCAAAAAGTGTTTTTCTTGCAAATCCCATTTTGTTCGGCACCATCGTATTCATACAGGTGAGAAACCTTTTACATGCGATGTCTGTAAAAAAGGATTTTCTGATAAATCTAATTTCGATATTCATTACCGTATTCATACCAGAGAGAAACCTTTCATTTGTGCAACATGCAACAAAGGGTTTTCTAATTCATCAGATTTAAAGAAACATATAAATAGCCATACAAAGGAGAAATCTTTTATTTGTGAAGTATGCAATAAAGGGTTTTCTCAAAAGCATAGTTTAAAAAAGCATCTCCTTATCCACAGTGGAGAAAAGCCATTTAGTTGTGAAGTGTGTTATAAAGGGTTTTCTCAAAAGCATAGTTTAAACGAGCATCTCCTTATCCACAGTGGAGAAAAGCCATTCAGTTGTGAAGTGTGCAATAAAGGGTTTTCTCAAAAGCATAGTTTAAAAGAGCATCTCCTTATCCACAGTGGAGAAAAGCCATTCAGTTGTGATGTGTGTAAAAAGCATTTTCTCGTAAAAATTATTTAGATGTTCATGTGCTTACTCATATGGGAGAGAAGCCATTCCGTTGTGAAGCATGCAATCAAAGATTTTCTCAAAAGGCAAGCTTAACAGCTCATACTCGTGTTCATACTGGGGAGAAGCCATTTGTTTGTGATGTATGCAACAAAAGATTTTCTAATAAACGTAATTTAAATAAACACCTCCTCATACATACTGGCGAGAAGCCTCTGGTTTGTGAAATATGCAGTAAAAGATTTTCTACTACATTTGTAGAATAAGGTGTATATAGAATTTATTGTGCAGTTATAAAGACAGACAAAATAATTTGGTTACAGAAAAAAGTGAACTATGAATTTTAATCAGAACTTATGATGTTTTAACTAATTGGAACAAATGTGGTAAAATTAATCTATTGAACTACTGAAGCCCACGAACAATAATTTCTGGAAATGAGTTTTCAATTGTAGTAGCTATTTCTAATTTGAATCATTTTTTTAAAATGCTACTTGCTGTGTCAAAATTTTGTAGATCACAAACAGGGCAGCTCAAAAATGTTCAAGTACATTTCCGTTTATTCACGCAAATTGCTGAATCGAATTTTTCAACTGTGCTATTCATTGAACTGAACTGATTTTAGTGTACTATGTTGTATGTATACAAATCTATACATCATGTACAAGGATGCACAAAAAATTTTGTCAACTATTGATAGTAATACTACAACCCTTGGCATAAAGTTTCCGATCATTATATGAACACTCCCATCTTTTGTAAGAAAGGATTATTTATTCTCACTGCATAAAAATGAAACGATTATTAGAGATAATACATTTGTATTATATGCAATGAACAACAATATGCAATAAAGAGAAATTATTATACATCAATTTATAAACAGAAAAATTGTAATTGAAATTAAAACACCAAAAAAAAATTATCCGATCATGCTTTGATTTGGAAAAAAATAACCGATCACTGTAATCAATATTTCGTAAATCCACTGTTATTTCGGATGACAGCCGAAATTCTTAGTGGAATGGACTCAATAAGATTTTTGCACGCATTGGGAGCAACTTCACAACAGCATTCCCTTATAGCTTTACGTAGTTCTATGGCATCTGTAGTTCGTCGAAAATGGATTTTTCTTTTCAATATATTCTACAGATTTTCGATGGGATTTGGATTCGGACTATTGGGCGGCCAAGTTATGGTTTCAATTGGTATATAACGAACATTTTGTAGAAATTTCTTTATTGATTTGGTGCGTTGGAGACCTGCGTTGTCATCTTGAAATAGGAAGTTATTTTGTTTCCCAACCATTGATCGATGCTAGAAATCGTAAAATTGCCTAAAATGTCAATGTAAACTTCACAGTTTACTGTACGTAACACAATACACAAATTATCAACGCCTTGTAATGTCATACATCTCCAAACTGTAAATAAAGTGAAAATTTAGTCCTCGTATTGACACATTTATCAATGAACTTCTCACACCAAGAAGAGGAGACTCCAAAGAAATATTCCACAGTCGTCACCTATCCCGAAAGATATGCGTGATTCATCGCTAAAAATAACTTTATTCCATTATCAAGTGGCCAGTGTACATGTTTTTTACACCTTTGCAAGCGTTCTTTTCTATGCTTCTTTTTCAAGTAAGGTTTCTTTTTAGCTTTACAGAATTTAAATTCTGCTGCATTTAGACGATTACGTACAGTGTGGTCACATACCTTTACGTTATACATAGACCATTCGGCATTGAGTTGTTTTGAAGCTGCTCGCCACTTTCTCTTTATTATTTCCTTAAGTTTTCTGTCTTCCTTAGGCGTTTTCATTCGTGGACGTCCACATCGAGGTAGATTTTCCACGCTGTAAGTCAACTATATTTTTTCCTAAAATCGCATACCATGCATTGAGCACAGTTTAATAAAACAGCTACTTTCCTTTGTGAATTTAACTCTTGCAATAATTTAATTATGGGGATCTTTAAATCGCGAGAGAGTTTATTCACACGAGCCATTGTCCAGCATTTCAGAGCTGTTTTTGATCTCGCAGCTGGAAGATTTCTTCTTTTAAATAGGATTCAGATATTGTACGCATGCTCAGGCACTTCTATCTGTCTTCAATATGCAAATTTCAAACCAGTTTCCTCAGTGATCGATTACTATTTTCCAACTTCCGTCATGATCGGATATTTTTTTCTCACAAGGAAACATTTTCGCGTGCAGTATAATTATAAATTATATGATTGTTATACTGAATTCACTTTTCGTTTATATTTTATTACGTGTTCTTTTATTTGCCATATGGTAAAACGCCCCTATGTTCATAAACCACAAAATATATGCTTCGAAATGCAAAAATCATAAATTTGATAACACTGATCGAAAACTTTTTGCCAAGGGTTGTAGATATGTTTTCAAATGCATTGTGCATTTCTCAAATTGTTTATTTCAGCATCATCTTCGACCTAAATAAATTGTCGAGTTTTGTTGCAATATTCTGAATGTGTTGGAAAATGTTTTATAATGTATGCAGGAGGCAAAACTTTTGATGGTTTTTTAACCTTTTATGAGCTCAAAAAAATAAATTTTAGACTTTTTCGTCATATAAACTTTAGCAAAAAAAAAAAAAAAAAAAAGATTACTTTTCTTTCAAATTAATTGGGAAGAGAATTAGTCGAATAATTCTTGACAAATATGGTCGCCTAGTTTGAAAAACAAGTTTAAAATTTTATAACATCGTTACCCTTACGAAAATGACATATAAAAATCTATAGAAAATGATTTGTAGAAACCTATAGAATTACAGCCCGTTTTTCTATAAGCTAGTTTAAAAACAATAGAAATATCTGTAGAAATTCAATAGAAAAATTTGTTGAGTAGAAATTTCTATTGAACACTTTCTCTGTACAGACATTTCTACCAAAGTTCTACAGGTATTTCTATAGCTTTTAAACAAACCTGTAGAAAAACGGGCCATAACTTTATAGGATGCTATAAAACTTTTTCTAAGGAATTCTAAAAGATATTTTCATAAGAGTATGTTCAACGATCGGCGTTGCATTCTAGAAGCAATACAGCCACGACCCATACCTACGTCCCGAACAGCTGCTAAGCGACCAAGAAATGTCTTTTTTTACGACCCGTAAGCCTTGGACTTTAAATAGAAAAAAAATGAAAAAATTGAAACCGGACAAATTTAAAAGAGAAAGTAGACAAATTAAAGACACTGAAACACAGGAACGGTAAGCGGGGTGATGAAGTTTTAGAAAAACTCCACCTACATCCTGAATATATAAGTCTTGGACGGCGGCGGTTGAGGGTGGGCAGGTGCGTCAAACGCCGCGGTGAGCGGCTTATCTCGTCCACGACAACTATCTATGCCCCGAATAGTCCGACTCTCTTGCGCGAAGCACTGTCGCTGCTAAACGACCAAAAGCCCCGTCAAACGTCTTTACCTACAACCATTGACTTTCTATTATACGTAAACGCCAAATCCCATTGTTCTCACGGCATGGGGCCCCACCAGTGGCCGAGAGGTACGGACTTCTGAACTGGTAGACGGCAGGTGCTGGGTTCGAACCCAATCGCAGCTGTCGGCCTAACCGTTCGGAGTTTTCGTGGTTTTCTTCGAACCTTGCGTAAATACGGGTTAGCTTCCCTTAGAAAGACCCCCACGAAGGGCACTCCCCCCCTGGTCCTATATCCCTCGCGTAGATAATCAGACGACAAAAATAAACCAAACCAAACTCACGGCATGGTTTCAAATCCAACATCTTTGGCGAAAAGATGCCGTTTCTTGGCGGTGATCGCTTTATTGGCATCTTTCAGATTTCACAAAGTGAAAAGCAAAAGTGCGGTCAACTCAAGACAAACATAACAATATGAGTTTCGGCGGGAGAAAAACCGGTCTGGCGCACTAAATCTGCCCTCCGTCACGTGACAGAAGCCAAAGATGGCGGCCTAAGAAAAGGTTGTCGGTGTGATGTCTAGGTATCTTATGTCATTGCCTATGACCCTCATGCTTTGGACTCTAAATAGAAAAGGGGAAAACAGAAAATTTGAGATCAGACAGATTTAAAAGAGAAAGTTGACAATTTAAAGACACTAAAACACAGGAAGGAAGGATGAGGCGACGAAACTAGCGATCTATCTAACCTACATCCCGAATATATTTTAAAAAGAACAATTAAAATGTTTTTCTTCCATTGTCTTACAGGTTATTTCTAGAGCATTTATGTATGCAAATGTGTGATGTAAAGAGATGATAAACCTTTAGGGCAGAATTTAACTTTCCTTTTCTACTGGAATAAGCAAAATGAAACTATTACTTGAGAGTCTTTAGAATTTAAATTATTCCTATTAGTAAATATCCCCTGACTTTTACATATTTTCTTAGCACTTTTTAAAACCACCAGTTTCAGTTTTAATTAACTTATTTAAAAAACATTTTTGCATTTATTGAATATAAAATTACAAGTATGATTTAATAAGTTTCCTTGTATCAGCCAGATTTTTCTGCAATGTATTCCTTAGCTTTAAGCTTTATATCAAATGATACCTATGAATCTTTATTCAACATTTATTTTTTTACCAGCACATGAATGCTTTGGTCTAAAGTGTAAGCTTTCCATTGATTAGAAAATCTATCATAGTCATTCATTTTAAATTATCTCATTAAAACATGAATTTGTTTTCCAAACTATAAAACTGTAAATAAATAATTTATAGTTTGTATTATTTTTTAAGTATATTTCCTCATTTTAATGTCATAAAATGCACAGTATTAAATATTCATCAACAATTTTATATTTTTCCTTATCATGATATAATATTACATATTCACTTAAAATCCCACTGAAAATTTTTCTACAAGTAGTATCCAAGGGAGTGAGGGAGTTTAAAATATTAAACTTAAGCATGATAAAGCAAAAATATTAGGATTATTCTGTAACTATTTATGTATGCAAATTAAAACATAGACTAAATTTATTTGGAAATGATACAATTTAATTATTTTAATAATAATTCCTTTTATCTATTATCACATTACAGTACATTCCCTGCAATCCACACAGGTTGGGACAAAGTGATTTGCAGAGTATGGGTCATTTCTTTGTTTGCATTCTAATATTTAGGATTTATCACCAAATATAGCAATCACACAGTAAATAAATAACATAGAAATGAAAGAAAATGATTTTTTAAAAATAATATAATAAAACTATATCGAATATTAGAAGAACATTTAAATGATTTAACACAAAATTAATCAAAAACATTTTTACTGATTTCTAAATCTATCAGACATTGCAATGATAGTGGTTTGCTTTATAGTTTGTAATTTTTGCTCTGTAATTTAATTTGAATTTTTTTGAGTCAGGATTTCGTGATCAGTAACAAATATTTGTTTTTGCTTAAAAAACTTATATTTATTTTCCAGAGCTAATATCTCTTCAAAAGCCATTTTATTTTTTATACATCCAACAAATGCCTTCAGAATATAGTACTCTAATGTTTATTTACAAGATACATTAAATATTTCCTTCTAATGAATGCAAAATACATTAAACATTTCTTATTTCATAAGATCAGTTATTTTTATTTATTTATTCACGGTTTAAATGCATAATATTTCGCTCAAAAAAAAAAAAAAAAAAAAAAAAAAAAAAAAAAAAAAAAAACTTTGCTTACACTTGAAATATAGTGCAAATTACAGGGAAACAAATGTATATGATTTTTTAAAAAATTATAAACACAGTTTCATATAAGACCAAATCTTTTAACTTACAGTAATGTAATTTCAGTTAAATAGGAACAAATGATCCGAGCTGCAAAATTGTGAAATGAATTTTCATCAGTGGAATACAAAGTAGAGACAGCCTTTCTTTTTAGTGACCCTGTTGTGTTAATTAAGCTTTTTCTATGATTATCACTAAAAATATGTAAATCCTAAATTTTATCGAGTCATTTCATATTTCAAGAAAATTCAATCAAATCTTAAAAACATAAAGTTTTCCTCATTCTATTAAAACCTATCATCAGTGTTAAAATTTAATTTTTATATAATTGCATTTATGCCAAAGCAGTGCTAAACTTCTTTTTCCCTCAACTCAACAGTCTGAGTTTTGTAACTTGCCTGAGTGGCAACATTAAGTTTATTATTGATGTTCGTGTGATCGCTAGCACCATGCTCTGATGCTGTCAATACAATCTTGTCTTTCTATTTTAATTAAAGTTTAAAATCCCAGCTACAAGTGCAGTTATTTTTAGCATGTTTATTTTTTTCTTTCAACACGTTATCAGCACGAAAAACTCTGATGAGCATTTTTTTAAATAAAGCTCATAAAGCATGCTAAGCCTTGCACGCTCGTTAAGACTGAAGTAGATGTACTGAAGGTATTTGATCGCTAATATTTTTTTTTGAAGAAGTCGTGAAATATTGTAGCGGTAAGGACTTTTTGATACATTTTTTCAAGTGTGCGTAATGGCTTACGAAGATTATAAAGTGCCGAAATTAAACGGCGAAAATTACCACGCGTGGTCCATTCGAGCACGTGCTGCACTTGTTCAGAAGAAATGCTGGGATGCCGTAGAACCTGGATATGGAATAGAAATGACAGAAAACGAGAGAAAAAAAAAACGATGAAGCGCTGACTCTCATGTTTTTAATTGTCGACGATACTTTTCTTGATGATATCGGTGATTGCAGTAGAGCCAGAGAAGCATGGAATTCATTGAAGGAAATGCACACAAAATTCGGATTGCTGCATGTATTACAATTAATGAAAGATTTTTTTAACACCTCAATGAAGCCTGGAGAAACTGTAAAATCATATCTTGGCAGATTAATGGACATCCATCGTAAGCTGTCCAGTGGCGGATATGCATTTACGGACAGAGAAGTAGCTCTAATTATGCTCATTGGATTGCCAAAATCTTATGAATCCCTTATCATCAATCTAGAAAAGGATGAAGAAAACCTCACAACAGCAGTTGTTAAATCAAAGCTCTTAATTGAAGAAAAGAGAATTTCTAGAAATGAATATGCTGACGTAGAGAAACATGAAGAACGAGCACTACACACAAAAAGCTTTAACTCAATGCAGAAGAAGCCTGTACATGAGAAAAACAAGAAGTGGGCATCTAAGAAGCAAGAAGAAGCTGAAAGCTATCAAAGAAAAACTAAGTGTTTCAGCTGCGGTGAATGGGGCCACATATCCAGACACTGTGAAGAAGCGAAGCAGAAGAGTCAAAGTGCCGCAAAGACCGTCATAGATCTCAAGAACTGGGCATTATCAGTAAATCTGAAAAATGAAAACAAGTCAAGATTGTGGATTTTAGACAGTGGAGCCACAGAACACATGACGTCCGATAAAGCAAAATATGTAAATTTCAAGCACTACAAATCAACTGTTGAAGTTGCAAATTCAGAGAAAATTGAAGTTACTGGAATAGGTGACTTAAAGTTGTTATTACATGACGAAAATGAAGTATCCAGAACTGTCACCCTTGAAAATGTCCTGTACGTTCCGAAGCTAGGAGGGAACTTACTTTCAGTCGGAAGAATTGAAGAACGGGGCCTTAAAGTAGAGTTTGCAAATGGTGAAGCCAAAGTAACAGAGAAAAATGACGAAACCGTTTTCATAGCCAAGAGGAAAGGAAGACTTTATGTTGTCGAAGAACAACAACCCACAGCTTATGTTGCAAGAACTGCCAGTGAAGAACTATGGCACCGACGTTTGGGGCACCCTAGTTATAATGCCTTGAAAGGGCTGAATGAAGATATTTGTCATGGTAAAGAACTTATCCCAAAACAAGAAAATCTTTGCTCAGTGTGCATACAAGGAAAGATGAACAAATTGAAGTTTCCAAAAACTGATCATATACGGTCCCAAGATGTATTAGATGTAATTCACTCTGATGTAGTTGGCAGAATCACTCCATCATCATTGGGCGGCTCAAATTATTTTGTGACATTTACAGATGAATACTCACATTATACTTGTTTATACCCAATGAAGACGAAAGATGAAGTCTTGGATAAATTTGATGAATACAGGCGAATGGCAGAAACATTTCATGGCAAGAAAATAAAAGCTCTAAAGAGTGACAAGGGAGGCGAATACAAGAGTGAAAGGTTTGATAATTACCTCATCAAATTTGGAATAAAAAGACAGCTCTCAGTACCAGAATCCCCACAACAAAATGGACTGGCTGAAAGATTAAATCAAACATTAGCGAACATAACTAGATGTTTTTTGATAGAGTCTGGAGCCAATCTCAATTTTTGGGCTGAAGCTGCATGCACAGCGGCATACGTTCTCAATAAGCGACCATCTACAGCAATCAAGGGAAACACTTCAGAAAGATTATGGTCAAACAAGGAACCAAATTTGAAGAACTTAAAAGTATTTGGAAGTAGAGTTTGGAGCCATGTGCGTTCCTATGAAAAGAGAAGCAAATTTGATCCTAAAGCCAAAGAATGTGTATTTGTTGGGTATCCTGATGGAATTAAAGGTTACAAACTATGGGATCTAAAGAATAGGAAATTCTTTATTAGTCGAGATGTAGTGTTTGAAGAAAATATTTTTCCTTTCAAGAGCAAACTTCCTGACACTAATGAAAACTTCGTTAGACTTCACATTGAAAATGAAGAAATCCTGGAAGATTGCACAATGGAACCAGAAGTCCAAGAATCATGTACAAATTCAGAACAAATTTTTAATAGGAACAACTCAAATGAAGCAGTTGAAAGTTGCCACATAAAAGATTTGGATGCATTATGCTTGGATGAGTGCAATGGGGAATCTGCAATTCAAAATACAGATGAAAAGGTAATAGAAGATGACAAAATTGACCCTGGAAGTGAGACTACAACTGAAGAGCCTAATATATCTCCTGGTTATCGACAAGCTAGCGGAATGATCAGAGCAAGAAGACCACCACAATATTTAGATGATTATATTCTGCACAATGTGAAGGAAATGAAAAAACAAGATAAAGATCCAATATCAGTCACAGAAGCTCTGTCATCAGATGAAGCAAAAATGTGGAAAGAAGCTATGACAGAAGAATTTGACAATCTTCTCAGCAACCAAACATGGGAATTAGTTCCAAAACCAGTAAACACCAAACCTATTGGTTGCAAATGGGTGTTCAAAAGAAAACTAAATTCAGAAGGAGAAGTAATTAAATTTAAGGCTCGTTTGGTTGCAAAAGGCTACTCGCAGGTCCCAGGTAGAGATTTCTCTGATACCTTCTCTCCTGTTGTAAAAATAAAATCCATACGTATTCTTTTAGCCCTTGCCATGGAGCTGGATCTGAAAATCCACCAAATGGATATCACCGCAGCTTATCTAATTGGGACACTAAAAGAAGACATATACATGTTGCAGCCTGAAGGTATGCAACAACAAGGCAAAGAACATCTTGTGTGTCACCTGAAGAAGACCTTGTATGGCTTAAAACAGGCTGGAAGAGAATGGAATGAATGTTTTGATACCTTCCTTAAAGAATTTGGACTGTGTAGATCTAAGAGTGATCCATGCATCTACTATCATCCAAAGAAAACATTGTACCTTGGTCTTTATGTTGATGATATGCTGATTGTTGGAACTTCTGAAGCCATAAGTGTTTTCAAGCTCAAGATTATGCAGAAATTCCAAGCTAAAGACCTTGGTGAAGCAAGTTAAATTTTATCTATGAGAATCCAGAAACAAGCTGATGGTTCACTTACACTGGATCAAACAGCCTACATTGAAGAAATTCTGGAAACATTTGGAGCAAGTTCAGTTAAAGGAGCATCAACCCCTTTAGACCCAAGTATTAAACATCACAAGGTAACTGATGCAGAATGGTCTAACATAAAAGAGAAGAGCAGTGAAATTCCTTATAGGCAAGCCATTGGAAGTCTGCTGTATGTTGCCTGTGGAACACGTCCTGACATTGCATTCAGTTCCACCTACATGAGCCAGTTTAATGAGAGACCTTCTGAGCAGCATTGGAGGAGCATTAAACACCTCTTTCGATACCTAAAAGAAACCAAGAACCTGTCTCTTACCTTCAGAAAGACTGGAAGAGCTGTGGAAATTTTTTCTGATGCAGATTGGGGTGCAGATCATGTGGATAGAAAGTCCTTCAGTGGATATGTGATTATTTTTGGTGGTGCTGCAGTTTCTTGGTCGAGTAAAAAGCAGTGTTGTACTGCATTATCTTCTGCTGAATCTGAGTATTTGGCATTAGCCCATACCACAAAGGAAGTGTTATGGCTGAAAAGTCTAATGCAAGAACTTGGTGTGGAGAAATTTATCCATACACCAGTGTCAGTGAAAATCGACAGTCAGGCAGCTATGTTTATTGCAAAAAATCAAACAACATCTGAGCGCAGTAAACATATTGATATTAGGCATCATTTTCTGAGGGACTATATTGAACAGAATGTTATTTGTTTAGAGCATGTAGCCTCAGTGAATAATGTTGCTGATCTTTTAACTAAAAACATTTCAAAGAAAACTTTGATTGACTTAAGAAAACATTTAGGTTTTGAGTATTGAGTTTTTTTAAAATTGATGTGTTTGTAGTATGCAAGTTCCTTTTTTGGTTTTACACAATGTTTTTGTATTTGTGATGTAGTTAACCTGTGTACTATTTCTTGGGGTAAGTCTATATGTTTTTTTCAGCCATGCTTTGGCAAGGAGGAGTGTTAAAATTTAATTTTTATATAATTGCATTTATGCCAAAGCAGTGCTAAACTTCTTTTTCCCTCAACTCAACAGTCTGAGTTTTGTAACTTGCCTGAGTGCAACATTAAGTTTATTATTGATGTTCGTGTGATCGCTAGCACCATGCTCTGATGCTGTCAATACAATCTTGTCTTTCTATTTTAATTAAAGTTTAAAATCCCAGCTACAAGTGCAGTTATTTTTAGCATGTTTATTTTTTTCTTTCAACAATCAGGGTTGAAGTGGAGGGTATACTGAGATATATGCCATATATCTTCTGGACTTTTTACAAAAACTATGTGTACCTTCTGTGTTTCAAATAAAAAATAGTGAATGAACTTTCATGAAGGTAGCAATTATTCTCTCTGCTTATAACATGTGTTCTTTGTTGTTGTTTTTTTTGAACTGCCACGCTGCCTGTCATATATAATTAATTCAATGATATTCCATCATATGTAATGATTCTAGGCTAACATGGTGATTATGCGATATTTTCACAGTTCACCAAACCTTTTAAGTAACAGTAATGCATTCATTTGTATAAAAAAGAAACAAATAACTCGGGCTTTAAAATTATAAAAAGGAATTTTCATCAACTGAATAAAAATTAATAACTGCCGAAACTAATTGTAAGGCAATTTTATTAATTAGAAAATACCATTTATTCTTATCAAATGACTTAAAACAAATATTAAGAGAAGATGAATTAAAGAGTTTTCAGCAAAAGTGCCTGTGGAATACAAACTTTAGTTTTTTCTTTTTAGATGTTAATAAGGGTGGAGTCCACTTAATGAAAAAATAAACTGTTCTAATTCTTCATTAAGAAGCACAAATAATTATTATAGCTGTTACTATTCATCTCAAAAATTCATGAACTATGACTTTTCTAATGATAATAGGACTTTACTGACATCCTGTATGTTTCAGTGTTGAAGTATAATAAAATATATGGGAAGGGCATTAATGTATTTTTTAAAGGTAACAATCGGATCAAAAATAAAAAAAAATAATAGAATAATTGTCTTAAACAAATTGTAAGGACAGAAAGTGGGTGGGGACAATAACCTTGTATGTTTGATGTTCTTTGTTCTTTCTTTTATGAAAGTTCTCGTTTACTCAAATTATTAACTGTGTTTTTTCAAAGAACTTTCGTCATCAATTTACTTTCATTCCAATCTTTAATTTTGACTTTCAAAGGATAACCTTTATTTTTGCTTCAATAAGATGCTTACAAAAGAAAAAAAAATCATTTTTTCCCCCTTAAAATTGTATTAATTATTGCTTAATCCCCATCATTGCATCTCAGGAAATAAGAGGTCTATTTTTAATAATAATATATATTTTTTAAATTCTGTTACTTTTCTGTAATTAGATCCATTTCCATTGTTGCTATCTGAAATATCCTTTGAAGTGAATGTAAAACTGTATGGTAAAGCAAAAACATGTTTATGAGCAACATTGATACTATATTGTCGATTACAAGTGAATTTCCCTATTGCTCCAATTTTTAAACAATGCACAATTTACACCCCCCCCCCCATAAAAAAAAATAAAAGAAATGGTAAAACTATGTCAATTTGCTGATTATTTTTATGGTTTACAAAATAATTTTGAAGCTTAGTTTTTTTAACCTACTTTATTAGGATTAGTTCAATTATGGAAAATTAACCCATCTACCTTCACTAACACAACAGAAACAACATTGATTGAATCTTTTGATAAAATTATTACTCTAAGTAGATTTCTAAATTTAAATAGACCGACTAAATGTGTTAACCACTTCACCGTCTGCCACGAGATAAGTCGGCGGGGGGTAAAAGCACTGCTTCCTCATACCATGCGCCGATTAAGTGGTTAATATTACCATATTGCAATCAGCTAAAGAGAAATCATTTATAGAATGCAAAAAAAAAAGTTTTCTTTACTTTTCCCTCTTGATTTAGTAGCATTGTCCTCAGTTCTAATTATACCTTTCAACACAATTCTTGTACCCAGCGCCGTGCGAAGGGGGCAGTCGCCTTGAGCATGGAATTTAGGATATTTAGGGGGCGCCAAATTTATACTACCAACATCATTTTTGGCCTGTCACATTAAAAAGTTGGGGGTGGAGGGTGTCAAATTGAAGCTTTGCATTGAGCACAGTTTTCTCTTCGCATGTTCCAGCTTGTACCATTTTGAAACTGTATTAGACAGATTTTACTGCAATAAATTCCTTAGTTTTAGAATTTATAATAAATGAGCTGCTTGAATCTTTATTTCAAAATTCAAGCAATTGAATGGTTTGTTATAAAATATCTATAATTATAACTCATCAAAAAAAAAAAAAAAATATATATATATATATATATAAAAACTTAAACAAAATAAAATTTATTTTCCAGGATACAAACAGCAAATACAGATTTTATTTTTATGTATTTCATACATTTCAGTATTTTAGTGCTACAAAATTAATGGCGAATAAAATTGTAGATATATTTCTTAATATAATTTCACAAATCAATCAATTAGGATACTGATGATAAATTTTGAACGAGAAAATTAATAATAATAATAATTACATTGTGATACTAAATTTTGTTTATTTAAAAATTTGGCTCTACCCCTCCCCCGCCCCCTTTCTGAAATTAAGTAAGTCATGTTTTAATTTCAACCAAAAGATTAATCAGCTACAATTAACAAAAGCATAAAATTCTTTGATTAAAAATAATAAAGCAGAAAATGAAATAAGTTTCCAAAAATTTTTTATGTACACTTATCAGATACTCATGCCCACATAGAAGGTACTGATGAGCAAATTAGCTTTCATCATTTTTATAGTGAATAATCTCCAATGTAAGTTTTAATTTTATATTTCAAACTAATACTCTGTTTTGAAAATTTTTGTGTCTGTTAAAAAATATTTCACCTTAAAATAGGACACTTCAAAATTCTTTGCCATTAAAATAGATCTTTCAAAAAAATTCTTTATTCCCAAGCCGAGTTTTTCTCAAATTTAAGAGAAAGAAAAAGGCAAATCATATCTATTACAAAATAATCAAACTTGTTGAAGAACAAATTACTTAGTTTTTTTTACACATAAAGAAGAGCTATGTAAAGGATATATATTCAGGAGTCAGAATATAATGTTAATTTTAAATTCACAAAATTGTAAGAATTTTTGTCCACATAATGAAAATTTTCACAATTTTAGAAAAAACACCCTTGAGAAAAGTCTGGTCAGAACTTGAAAATACTCATCTGATCTCAGTCCGATGTAAACACATTTTGTATGATGTGAAAAATATTAAAAATATAAAAATTAAATCCCATCCTCCTTTTGCACCCCGACTTGGAACCGGCGTTGGCGGAGTTATACACACACACATACCTGCCAAATTTTGAAAATGGAAATCTATACTAATAAAATAACAAATCGCTCTGTCTGTCTGCGTGTGTGTGTGTGTGTGTGTCTGCGATGGCTAGCAAAATCTATGGGACGTACGAAGCTCAAATTTTTTATGAGAGTAGCTCAATATCTCTCCTGATGCACCTGAAGCTCAGAATTTCAAAATTCTATTTATTAACTGAGTAATTAATTAAATTCCAAAGATCACTCTCATAAAAAATCGCCTTTTTTCTTCTTTTTTCCAACTTCATTTAGTTATGGTTGGTTGGTTGCATAAAATTTTCGCATAAATAATTAAAAAAGCTGGAACAGACCTTTAAAATTCATAGACTGGCAAACTGTCAGTTTAAATGATGATTTTTTATTACAGCGGTTGTAAACCATGGAGGAAAAAGATAGGTGGTGGTGAAGTAAACCGAAAAAAGGGTTGCAATATTAAACCATTTATTGCTCAAATTTTAATGTCCCAAACAAAAGCATATGGAAGGGATTTTGTATTAATAAGACGAATTGAAAGGAAATGAATTACAGCTGAAGCGTATTTTACGAAGAAATAGTAATTTTTTTTAAATGGTCTTTTTTCTATTATATTATTTATTTTTTTAAAAATGTTTGCTTTTAAAATAATTGAAATTGATAAATTCGAAATAATTAAATGTCAAAATAAAATTAAATAAAATATTGAAAACATTTGATTTGAACTAAAAATTGTATTACTAAAAGTTTTCTTTTCTTTTCAGAACTTTTTAATACTTTATAACGTAGATGAAAAAATGTTTTTAATTTAACAACATATTAATAACTCTATGTCAATATATAAAATATATTTATGAGAACATTCTTTTAAAATCATGCGCGAAAACTTATAACAAATATTAGTCTAAAATCTAGATTTCATAGTGCAGACGATTTTCAGACATTAACGAAAGAATGTTAACTTTTCAAGCAAAATCTTAAATGATGCTTCTATATTGATATTTCAAAGTGACGGCTAGGTTACATTTATGTTATATTTAGGTTACGGTAGGGTAATGTTAAGTCGCAGTTAGGTTACAGACAGATTATGGTTATGGTACAAAAGTTTACGTTAAGGAATTTGTCCACAGAGTCAACATTACGCATGCTTTGATTAAAAATATACACTTTTGTTAAATGGCTCTGAAATTATAATACTATATACCAATCTTTTATCATCGCGTATCGATTTCATTCACGGTATAGTCGGATTTAAGAGTGATATAATTAGTTTGAAATGAGATTTCTATGAAAAAAAAAATTAGTTACGTGATTTAACAGTGATTTTTACGGGTAGATATCAACACTTTAACACGAAACTAACGCAATCGTTGGATACATGTTCCCTCCCGTGTTTCTCATTTATCATTTAAGTATTTTTAGAGCTTAATATTAGTTGTTGTTTTTAAAACCGATTTTTTACAAAATCAGCTGCGACGTATTTCAGACAATGCATTTCTGCATGCTTTCAGTTAATGATAAAATCATACAAATTTCAAGTTCGTTTAATATTGTTAATACGGACCCGGGCAACGCCGGGCGGGTCAGCTAGTAAAGGAATAATATTTAACACTTTTCAGAAATATGATTCCATTTTTGAAATAACAAAGAGTTTTAGGCTGTTTAAGTAGATAAAACTATTTAGGGAATTAACTTTAAAAGCAAAAGAATAGCTTTAATTAAAATTTTGTTTCTATTTTTTAAAGATCAAGTGATAAAAAACTTATTCAAAGCATGACTTTTTTCCGCATTCAATGAAAATTAAAAATATATAGTGCTTTTTGAAAATGAAACCTGAACTTATTTTGTTTACAATGTTAAATGTTTCTTATAATTCTGTGTTTAGTGTTATCAAAAGCAATTAGAAAATAATTAATAAGTGAAAAAAAAATGCACTCGAGAGAAACTTTTTAAAAAAGTGTAAAAATTGATCATACATTCTAACAGTACCAAAGTTGGCAAGTATGCACACAGAATTGCTCTCATTTACATCCATGCATAGATTAACAATAAAAATAAAAGGATTAGAAAAACAAACCGAAGACAAAGCATTGTACTATGCTACGATGTTTAAATATTGCTTACCGTAAAATACCGTTAATCCGCCCTCCCAAACGTGACGAAAAATCGTACAATAGTTACAGGGGGGTGCTTACACGGGATTTTTCCGCGATCTTTCAAAAAAATTTACAGGAATGAATCATGATGAAATGAATGAATCGTTGAATGAATCATGAATTTTGATACTTTAAAAAATTTGGGTTTTTATTTAAAAAAACGTAAATTCTGTCGAAAAAACGCAGAAAAAAGGAGAAATTTGTAAAAAAATGCCAAACCAAGCATGAAAACAATTAAAAAATCTCTAAAAAAGGCACATTTCATCAAAGATTCATGATTCATTCATTTCATAATGATTTGTCCCATTCTCAATCGCCTTTGAGAATGGGGAGACGGGTGCTTTCTCGGGATTTTTTGAAAAGTTCAAATTCTTTATGAAGTGGGGAGGGGGCATTTGATCGGGAAGGGCGGATTAACGGGATTTTACGGTAGTATTTAACCAGTTCACCGGCGGTCACGAGAAGACTCGGAGCTAGACTACCTATCTTTTTTCGCCAGCCCCGAGAGAACTCGTCGCTACAATTCTTTTCCAAAAACGGCAGCCACGAGTCGTAATGTTGTTTGGTCAGCTTACTTCCTAAATCAACGCTGTTACTTCCCCTCCCTCGGAAAAGATTAAAAGGAAAATGATTGATTACTTAGGGGTCTTTTACAATGGAAGAAAATCGCCTGCTGTTTTACATTCGAGGGGTACATGCAACAGATACTTTTATCTTACAAAACAAAAACAGGGTTTTTTCGAAATGTTTCAATGGGTCAATCTTGTATTTTTCCTTATTTACTCAAATGAAAAGAAATATTGTAATTTAAAGTAAAAAAAAAAGTGTTATAATTTAAAATATAACTTAAATGAAATTTTATCGAAATAAACTAAAAAATGGGAACCCCACTTTCTTCAGCTGCTTACAACGGGCGTTCTATGCACATTCCTGTCTAATTTAAAAACTATCATATATAAATATATGTGTATATATAAACGAAAATATGCCAAAATCTGGGTCCTAAATATACATAAAATCGTTTTTCTTTTCTTTTCTTGAGGTGCTGAGTGAAATTTAAGTAAAGACAGATCTTAATAATATTTTCTAAAACATATAATGTGCATTTACTCCAAAAAATAATAAAGGCCTTCGATTGCAAAATTTCTGAATTGCAATACCTTCCAATTCCATGCGTTTTCGAACAAAAGACGATTTTAAAAGTGTGTCAGAAAGTAACACCTTTGGAGAGTTTGAATAATACAGGGCCCACTGTCTTCGGCAGATAAAAATGTTTATTTTCTTTCATTTTTCTCACTTATCAGTTTATTTAAAATTATATAGTTTTTATTGTCTGTGTTGAAAATTTTATGCGTTATAAAAATAATATCGAAACCTGTAAATTATTTTCGTACTTTTAGAATTATATTTAATTGTAAAAAGTAGTGTTTGAAAAAATGTTTTAAAAAGAAAAAAAAAAGAAAGAAAGAAAAGAAAAGAAATCGGCTGAATTTCCATGTGTGAAAAAACACATGGAAATTTAGCCGATTTTTTTTTCTTTCTTTTTTTTACGCCTAAGTTTTATTAAATTTAATCAGAAATTTTACTGGAGTTGCAGCTGAAAATTTTGTTTAAAGTATGAAAAAAAAAGAAAAAAAAAGAAAAAGTGTAAAATAGATGTCAATATTAACCCTGTGGTTTCTTTTTTCCCCAAAAAATAACTATTTTTTCAAACTTATATAATTTTTGAATCAATTTATGCACACAATTTCATACCCGATAAAATGCCAAAAGACTAGAATAGGCATCATCTTATTCCAGAATCATCAAGTCTGACTAATACTGCTCAGAATCCCTCCTTCCTATAAGTTGGATACAATAGTTTTTCTAGTAAATCTTATATTTGTATTTATATGAATATATTTTCTGGAAATAAATTCTGCAATTATGATTATAGTAATCTCATTTTAGGATTATTATACTTCAGAGAAAAAAAACAAAAAACAAAAAAGGACATTTCTTTTGAAATTTCAACAGAATTATTTTAAAGGAAGCTTATTACGAAGCTTGCACATTTCTTTTTAATTGACAATATTTTCTGGAAAAAAAAATTACTTCTGTTTTAATACATTTAAGCAAAAAGAAATATCATGTATAATGAATGTCAGTGAATGAATCTGAAAGTTGTATGTAGTATGGGTGTAACTTACTTCGCAAAATCATTTTCATTTTTATTTTTGCAATTTTATTACAGTTCATCATAATAAACGTGAAATTTGAGTGTGTTTTCTGATAGGAATATTTATGTTATTTAAATAAAAAAAGATTTTGGGATATATGCGTGAATTTTTTACTGTATTGTTTAAAATGTTTATCTTTTAAATTATGTATACATATATATGTATACATAAATGCATATATATATGTATAAATAAAGCTGTATTTTTTTTATGAACAAAATGACAAAAATTCTCCATTTTGCTTATTTTAAAGATACTTACAATTCTCTTATAATTAATTTCTATGCATTCTTATTCAGAAATCAAACAATGTGTTCCTCATTTTTTTAATGAACGGATAAGGTCATTCAAAAAATGCTGAAAATGTTTGTTTGAGACCAAGTTTTGCTACACTACACTGTAAAAAAAAAAAAAAACTGCGGTTATTAATTTTTTTTAGGAAACTGTGATTCCTAGAACTTTTCATTTCACGGTAAGAACAAAAATTCATGTAAACGCTTCCGCTACACGAATCTTTGCTGTTACCGTTACATGAAATGTTCTAAGAATCCCAATTTCCCAGAAAAAGTTTAGTAACTTTACAGATTTATATTATTATTATTATTATTATTATTATTATTATTATTATTATTATTATTTTACAGTGTGTAGCCTGAGAAAATGTCAGTCATCCGATTCAATTTAAGTTTGAAACATTTTTTAAAATGGAAAGAGCTATTCGAATATAAAGCATTTCGACAGTTAGTTGTGTCAATGATAATGTTTACGTATAAAAGTGCGTTTATAAATCTGTGAATAACATTTTCATTATTGTAGTCGATAATAGTTTTTTTGTTGTTGTTGTTTTAATTTTAAATAATATTTATACTTCCACTCACGTATTTTCTCGTAAGCAAAAAGAAATGTACACGTGCAAACTAAATAAACATGTTGGGTGCGAATCAATTTAGCATTCCTCTAGAAAAGACCCCCCCATTAAAAACAGGAAATGGGAGTGCAATAGAGCATAATAAGAAAAGGAATCTAACAGCAAGATATATATTCTTGCATTCTGCAGTTAATTGAACTTTTTTTGCATTTAGTTCTTCGTAGATAACCAACAATTACCATACAATGTGCTTTGTAATGAACTGGCACCTTATTTAGCAGATTTTAAACAGTACTGTAGCAGTTAAGATTGATTATAAGCATCTATGGGATACTTGCAGACCAGACGGTAAGAGGAGTGGGACTGGGAGTGTTATTAGATTTAAATAGCGAGGCTGAATCAAAAAAGAGACTTGATATCGATTAAGAACAACTATACTGTTTTTATTTAATAATCTTATACGTTATTAAAATATATTTTGTGTTTTCGGTTAACTATAAAATTAAATAATATTCATGTTAAAAATTACTGTATTATTAGAATCAAAATTGATTTATTTGCCACACACTTGCTTCAAATTAAAAAAGTTTTTAAAATATTTCATACAATAGTTAAATCATAAATCTATAGGTGGTCAAAAAATTGAAATACCAAATGAAAAACTTCTTTTCTTCCCTTACATATATGTATATAAATTGTACTTGGAAGAAAAAAAAAAAAAGTTGATTTTACAGTATTTTTGCGTTTATAAACTAGCACCTAGCACCTAGCACAGGACATTTCGCAAATACTGCTGTGTAGTAACTATTACACTCTCAAAGTGGGTAGACGCGATGTGCTGGGTAGTGTATACAATTGCGCGCGTCGTCTCCACCGTTCGGAGTTTTTCGCGCCCATATCCCTCGTGTACATCAGCCATCAAAATCACCCACTTTTCATTCAGACTAATTTATAATTTAGATATAGCCGAAAATGTATTTAAATAGCTCCATTAATTATTCACGTACAATGCAGCTTAAATTGATATGTTTTTCCATATAAATATTAATGAAATTTTAATACTCTTAGCAGTAGCTTTTACAGTGTTTCAACTATAAATCTAACGTTTGAAAAAATAAGTAAAGTAACATATGCAATACATTATTTATTTATTTATCTAGAAAACACATTTATTTATTTATTTTAAAAAAAACAGCATTTTTTTTCTTGTAGTAACTCTAAGCTACCAAAACAGATATAAAAAAGTCGGAAATTCCATGTCAAATGTAGCAAATCAGGTGCGTTCATGCTATAACGAAATTTAAAAAATATTACGATCTTGATGTCATAGCATATACTACTTCGGATACAGTACATTATCTGAAATCTTTTGTATGCCCTTTTAAATATTATCTGCTTTCTATTATATAAAAAGTAACTTCTAGTAATCTTCAGCAACATATATCAATTTCATTAAACGTGAAATAGTTTAATTAAATATTATTAAAATGTGCCCCCAAAATATTACTTCCTATGCTATTATGTAATGGGATACTTTTGTGTGCTCCTGTGAACAGATAACAAATATTCTTTGTCAATAAAAAAAAACTATTTTAAATAAATCGTTTTTTCTATTTTACAAAAAACATAGTGTCGGCTTTTCTTAATATGATTTCTCAATTATCACCCACTTGGGAAATTTAATCCATTGACTTTCAAAACTACATCGGATGTATGTAATAATAACAATAACAAATATAATAAAGTAAGTAATTTTGCAGCTATTTAAAATGTATAAGATGTGTAATGTTTCATGTTTTTGAGACGAAAAATTCTGCAATTCACAAAATATATTCGGTTATCAACTATATATAACTATAGATAACATACATATTCAATTATTACTTCCCCCTCCCCCTTTTTCTTCTCTCATTTTTGAGTTAAAAATGCACATCATGCATTTTCACATTTTTTATACACATTTAGAAAAGCAAGAATGCTCTACCAATGACAAAAAAATTCATAATAAAAACAAATTCTCTAAAATAGTACTATTCTATGCAGTACATTATCGAGTAGAAAATAGCTGTAAATCCTAATTGGAAGGGCTTTCAAGACCCCCCCCCCCCCCGCAAGTTCCCAGACTGGCCACCTTTATCGGGGAGATTTTCTGTACAGATAATTGAGCACACAAAGGCTGTTGACAGACGAATAGAGGGGAAAGCATTAGCCATGCAGGGAAACACACATTTTTGTTTTCAACGAGAGAAGATTTTCGGCCGGAAATTTTCTGAGTAACAGAATCTATGTGGGGTAGTTTTTCTTCTATTAGTTAGCCGTTGAAGTGGTTAAGTATCAGTCCTTACACTTGTAATATTAAATTCTCAAAAACAAATTTTCTAAAACTAATGGTATCAAATGGATCATTTAAATTCAATTTTTGAATTTTTTGATATGCATAATAGCATACAAAACTACCACAATTCATGTTATCTGTTTGTAAAACTTGTGGAGAGAAATATATTAGCCATTTATCAAATGAATTAAAATAATTTAATTATTGCACCATTTATGAATAACAACTATATAAAAATCATCACAATAACAGGATATAATGGGTCATTAAAATTCAAATCTATGCTTTTTTAAATCAACTACAACCAACATCCAGTTAGAATCATGATTGAATGGAATGAATAAGTATTCCTTAACTTTATACTATCCAGAATTTTTTCATTTATTTTGTTATTGATTCACAAACCAAAAATGTATAAAATGAAGAAATAGCCATATAGTTATCATGGCCATGTAATATTTTAAATAAAAATAAATCTATGATCGCATCATACAACCATCCCCATTTAAATACCATTGAATATGATTTCAATATATTTTTCTCTTTTTTACTTATAATAGGAGCTAGAGATTTTAGCGTAAATGCTGTAAATTTTGTACTATAAATAATTACATAAGATGATGTCATTGTTTTGTTTCTAAAATTTTTCAACTTCAAATCAAAAACACTTTTTTATTTTATATAAAGGAAAGTTAACAAAATCATTAAAAATACAATAATATAAGTACTTTGGGAAAAGTATAGTGCTAAATGGATCAATCACACTACCTATATTCACTATCTATATGCATAAAAGCATACAAAAATGCCACAATTACTATTATCTATTTGCAATACATGAGGTGGATATTCAATATGACAACAGTTGTTCTTTTGTAATATTATATTAAGCACATTTGTCAGTTTTTAAAATTATAGTTATTGGTAACATCATTAGGTGATGAATCATTCACAGATTCTTTTTTCGCCTTTAGGTTGACCACACAAAGTATCCAATGAGACTGAATACAAAGAGAGAGAAACGAATGGATTTTTTTTTTTTTTTTTTTTTTGAAGATAATAGGATATGGAAGATGGAATATTTTTGAAGTGCAAGTGTGTATATAGTATGAAACTGCAGAGTCTACAGAATGTATATCCTTTCATTTAAACAATAGTTTATAAAAATCTGTTATAGAATCATAAAGCCAACCTTTTTGAAAATCACTTGATTGTAACTTGATTAATTCTTCTTCACAAATAGAAATAAAAGGCTCTGAAGATTTTCAGTCTGTTATGTTTATTTTATAGCAATTAATTTCAAAAATAGGCTTTGAAAAATCTTGAAAGTTACTTAATGGAAATGTAAACGACTTAACAGAAATATTATGATCAAACTCTATTATTTTAGTATTTATTGAACTATTCAATTTTTGCTGTTTACAAGGAGGTTCATCTACATCATAATTAATCAAACTAGAATTTGCAGTTGCATCTCCTGAATCAAATACTTTACGTTTTTTATTAGTTTTGAAAAGTCTAGGTTGGGGAATTAATTTTTGATTAGGGGGTACACTACAATTTGTTATAATTAGAATCTGTTCATTTTTATCACACTATATGACACTGTACTCTGAAACTAGCAAACTAAAAGTTGTATGACTATTTTTAGCCATAAGATTTTGCACAGTGGTGTGTTCCATCAAAATTAGCGATTCTGATACTAAAGTTTTGCAAGACTGTATTTGCTTTTTAACAATATGAGGCTTTTTAACTACTAGAGGTTTTGGCTGCATTTCAAAATCTAAACTTTTATCATTATCAATTTTATCTTCGAAATCTATTTTCCTATTTTGAAATGAATGGATCTTATGGATATGTTTATAAAGAACATCAGAATCTGGACAATTACAAGTGTAAAGGTGGTTACATAAAGTGCTGCACGACATTTCAGTGCATTTATAAAAACACAAATCAACACAGCATGTATCTCTTACTTTCTTTTCTGTGTACTATCACATCTTCACAGACTGACAGTAATATTAGCCAAGAACTATTTGGCAATTTTGAAATAGAAGAATCGGGAATTTGTAATCCTATTTTATGATAATCATTACAAATAGAAACACTTTTCTTGGGATAAAGTAAGTATAAAAGTAATTAAAGTATTAATAAGTTTATCAATTCTCTTATAACTCTTACGATTAAAATAAAAAGTTTTCAACTTATGAAACACTTCACAAAACATATTAGTATTTGTAAAAGTATGAGGGATATTTCAATAAGCTATGGACCAGACTTCAACTCTATTACAATAATAATGTTGAAAGTAATCAATAAATACAGAACTTACTGCTGAATAGTCTTTTAAAACTTATTGAGTTGAGAATGAAATTTAGACTGAGACTTTTCATAAAGTATTTTTATTAACTTGAAATGCATTTCATCTTCTAATGTTTTCTCTCTTATTTTTTTTATGCAGCTGTCGAGTCCGTATCTGCTGAACATGCCACAAACATAATAAATGTTTTATATTTGAATCAAAAGCTTTTTCAAAAGAAAGAAAAAAAAATTATCATCGGTTCTTATGCAATTAATATTAAGTTCTGGAATTCTTCATTGTATAGCTTTAAAGAGACATGAAACTGTATCAATATCAGCAAAATTTATAATGAAATGTGCAACAGGATACCCAATCCCAAACTCACATGGAACTATTAAATTAGTAAGATAGAAATCATACTGATTTGTTTTATGAGTTGAATGAATGAAAAAAATGTTTTAACAGCCCTTTAACATCATATATTTTGTTGTAATGTTTGAATTCCTAATGCAAACAACTTTTTACTGTTTGACAAAACATCTAGACCAGTAGGGCCACACAATGTTGTCTTGAAACTTGACCGATGTTTGCCAATAAATGCTTGAATCAATTTGGTTTGCCACTACCTTGTCAGAGGAGAGTCCTCCTAGATAATCAGGAAAGCTGAGCAGAGAGGGAGATCCAAATAAACAAAAAGTTTTTGAAGAAGAGCTAACAGCAGATGACATTTAAACTGAATTCAATGAATGGTGTCAAACATGAAGACCTGAAAAGATAGCAAATAACGGTTATATAACAAAGATAACTTTGATTTAAAAAAAAAGAAAAAAAATCAGATTTTTTTTAAAAATTTAAATTGGATTTATATATATACACAGTAGACTCAGTCAAATCTGCATAGTTTGGCACCAGAAGTTGTGCAGATTTTAGAATTTTGTGGATTTCTGGTCATTGCTTTGTTTACATTTTTTAAACAGTAATTTGAATGTAATTAATAATACTATCAAAACTATAATTAATGCTCTTAGTGAAATATAATATTAAAATAAACTAAAATAATAACAATTTAGATAATTTTTAAAATGATTAAAAAATTAAAAGCAAAAGTCGAGTTAATAATCAAGAATGTATGATTAAATATTCATTATTAAGATGAAATGTATTTTTGCTAAATTATTCAACAAAACTTAACTCAAAAAAGAACATTATTAATTAAAATAAAAATTACAAAATAAGGAAGTTTTATTTCAGGTTTAGCCAGATTTAATAACCAAAAATGCTTGATTAATACATAAATATATTTGGTAAGCAGATTGTGATTACCAGTAATATCAGCAATATCTCGATTTTTTTTTTTTTTTCAAATAAATTTAATCTTCCTTCATGAAAACACATGAATTTAATAATATTAATAAAAATTATAAACTAAAATATTATGAAACTAATAAAAAACTAAAAAAGAGTCGAATTCTGTCCCTATATTCGAAAAGAATGTTTCCTTATTTACATACGTAAATTAGGTGTGGATTTTAGAGAGTTTCAGAATTGAGGGAATCTACTGTACACACATATTTATCTCCCAACATTTAAATATTGAATCAATACAAGAAATTTTAGATTCCCAAAACATACCTAATTGATAACATATAATCTATGTTTTTACACTTTAATTCATAAAAATTAACTATTAATTAGTAATTAAAAAAATATATAAAAACTGCAAATTAGTAGTTTCATTAGTTAGTAGAATAGAACAAAGTTATATACATTAATATTTTGCAATAATCATGCAAAACTATATTAAGTACTAGTGACATTTACATTTATTAAAATGACCAGTAAACTGCATTTAATAAAAAAATGTTAATATTGCTTAATATTAATTATTAAACAATCCGTAATTAGGTTTATAATAGATATTTTTATGCTTTAATAACTAAAATGAAAATTTAGTATTTAATTTTGAATTAATTTTTCAATTAATTTTCAGCAATGAAATTATGCTTGATATTCTGAATACTTATGTATTGAAATATTCATGATAATTTAGTAATCATTCTAAAAAGAAAAGGCGCAGGATACTAGTTTTAAAAAAGGGTACTATTTCATAACTTAGAACATAGTGTGTTCAGTAACAACAAAGAAAATAGAATGTAAGTTTTGAATAAGATTATTAAAAAGTCATTTATTTTCAATATTTTTATAAATTACATATTGGGAAATACAACTGAATGTGTTTTAATATCATCCGTTTTTTTCTCAAGAAATAAAGTTCCATCATATGTGTAAGGTTTTGGATACACATATTTGGAAATATTGTGGTATGGAGAAGTTTTTTTTACCCCCCCCCCCCAAAAAAAATAGAGCTACATTTACATGTAAATTTCACTATTTTTAAAAAAATATATAATGCATTTTGTCAATTTTAAACGAGACAAGAATGCAGCACTATTAATGCATGGTCAAGAAGAGATAGCAATGAAATACAAAATTAAAACTGCAAATTATTTTTTTCATTAGCAACAAAAATAACAAAACTAACAAATATTAACGTCAGCTTGTTATGAATTTGTTAGAATGAGCAAAGTGAATACGAGGCCACACAAAACACATTTTGTTGTACATTTTACAAAAAAACTATTCAGTATTTTGACTTGAAATTAAACATAAAATAAATTATGTTCTGCAGATTTGTATAATATAGTTTTTTTTAACAAAATAACCTTAAAAAATATTATTTTAATTAGTTTATTTTACATGGTTTTCCATTATGGATGCATTTTTCAAATAAAAAATAAAAAACATGCATTTTCATTAGACAAAATAAATCATGAAGTCAGTAATTATAGAATAGAATCATGATTAATTCAATAAATAAAACAAGTCAAGGATGGATAATCTGTGCACCCATAATCCGCAATTTTCTATAATTTGCATTATTTGAGGAATGTAAACAGTGCAATAAACAAACTAAGAAAATTTACAAATTTGTGATCCAAAAATGATTTTTTAAAACAAAAAAAATGGGAAAAAAAATCATTATAAAACATCTACTTTAAAAAAATATATATAACTCTATTATTTTATTAACAGTAAAAATCAAACTGTATTACGGAACATATGTAACTATTTTTATTTAAATGCTCATATATATGAATTTTTTTTATAAAATAACTTTAAAGAGGCATTTTTTGAGATAGCATATTAAATGAATTATTATTAGATTTCATATTTATCTTTTCATATTATATTGATTATAGAATTAAAATGCTGTCTAGGAATAATAAAATATGTGATCCATAATGTTCTATAATCCACAATATTCCATAATCTGCACAACCTTTGGTCCCAATTTGTGCAAATTGTAGAATTTTGACTGTATATTTTCATTATTCGGCCAAAATATCTCAAAAACTACTTTCAATTTTTCAAACTATGCTCATTTCTTTTAACCATATAATAATTTCATGATTTCTTTTATGAAATTACCTTTATTTTCTTAGGAAAATTATAGAATATTTTTAATGAAATAAAATTTGTGTAAATTCAATTATCGACGCTTAATTAAGAAAGTATTTTTCAGTATTCAATTGCACAATTTATTCTTATTTTGTGAAATTATTTATGCAGATGATATTTATGCATTTTAAAAGAATTATGATTTTTGTGTAGGTGTGTGAAGTGGCAATACAAAAATTGTAAACAAATAGAATTAATATTTTGCAGAATTTTGCTTCAAAAATATTTTCATTTACACCAGTCTTATATTATAACTTAAAAAATTGGAGGAAATTCTTAGGTATTTGGCTGAATTTACATTTCTAAAATTAAAATGGGCCAAAACATAAAATAACATATTTGCTTAATACAGATGCAAAAGTAATTTAAAAAATATATTGTTACTTTTAAATATTTATCTTATGAAATAATACTTCGCAAATCCAAACGGAGCATGGTATTTGCTAGTAGTAAGAAAAATTACTATTTATCGCCTAAATCTTAACGTTGACAATGTATGTGTTATGCTAACCAAAAAAATTGTGAAAATGGGTTTCATACACACAAACAAAGTACATAAATAACCAGTTATCTGAAATCTTCAAACAGCACTACCATTACCTTTCAGTGGAGATATCTTATTGCTTGTTGTACTTAGCACTTTTATATCAATTAGTTATTTTATTGTTCTTTAGCTCCAAAATTTGATATAAGTTTATTATTTCAAAAGTAGAATGAGAAAATAAGATTTTGGCTATTTATCTTCTTACTTTGCAGGAATTTATTGTACTTGCCATGTTTATTTATTTTTTTATTTTATAAAAGAATGAATAATTTGATTATTTAAGGAAACTATGATATTGCAAACTATATTAGATTTAAATATAATTTTTTAATGAAATGCTTTTTATGTCTTTACAAACTTACTGTATTTAATAATTTACATAATTCAGAAATTAAGCTGAAGAACAATTATTTAAAGCTTTTTTTATGTAATCATAATGCAAAATACCCGCAGAACCTTTTCAAATTGCATTAATCTCAGATTTTTATACTTTTATGTAATTTTAATCACTTTAGTTTAATCAATAGTTGAGTTTAATCAATAATTTTTTAAAAATATATCAGTTGGCTAAAAGGTTGATTTAATCACTGATTAAAATTTTTGTCACCCTATAAAAAAGACTGAGTATTAAAACAAGTAGTATGAGTCTTATATATTTTTAACCACCATTTGCAATGAAATAGTATTTCTACTCAATTGATAGTGAAATAATGTGCGTTACACTCAAAGAATTTACTGTTTTCCTCCTTTACAATTATAATTAAGGATGCTCCTTAATTGTTATGGTGAAAAAACAGTTGTAAGAGAATAGATTTTAAATAAAACATTAGGTATAAATATTGAAAAAATTACATTACTAAGCAGTGACCTAAAGAAATACCTCTAATCACCAAGATTTATCCACACATATGGGCTTAGTTTGATTTGCTCATAAAAGTTGACACAGATCCTTGTAAAATGTGACAAAAAGTTAACATCAATGTTTTTTGCAGAAATTTCGGTCGCAGTTTCGGATTGATTATTTTTTCAAAATTTTAACTAAAAGAAAAACTAAGTCATAGCAAAGCAAAAGATTCAAAGAATCTTACCAGATGTTTTACTGATAAATTATCTCGATAATGAAAATAAAAATTATCATGAATTACCTCAGAAACTCAGTGACCGAGAATTACACCAGGTAACTCTACTACAGACCAAAAAAAAAAAAAAAAACCCTAAAGATATTTTATTTAATTATTTGCTAGAGAAAGGTCAGGGGACAAATCTTTTGCAAAAAGGAGGTTAGAAAAAGATTTTTTTTTTTTTAATTGTTACAACAAAGCAACAAATACAGATTTTTTTTTTAATGAGTTAAATTTTGTATATGGGCGAGGGGGAGGGGGAGGCACAAAGGAGAAACTAACATACCTGTGGTAGAGAGACAATCTAGGTAGCAGAATATTTGTTTTGCTGTATTACTTGAGAGCAAATAAATGGGATATAAGATTCTTCTTTTTTTTTAAATAAAGAATTTTTCAGCTGATAAAAGGTAAAATTATGAATTTATAGGTAGTTTAACAGTTAGAACCCTGCTAATATTACTAGCAGTTTTTAAACTTGTATTAATAGATTTAATTCTGCCTTATATTTACCAAAAGGTGTTATATTAAAATCACACAGAATTTGAACAACATTGTAGTTTATCTACTTTAGTGATATTTTAAGGTATTAATTTGAAATTTTGGATCAATTATAAAAAAAGTAAAGTCACATTTAGAATAATTAAAGAATTTTTTATATCTGAAAACGGAACATTTATTTGAGTCAAACGTGATAAAAAACTAGTCGTTGGAGGCCACCGTAATACTTACCCATCATTTATATGCATATGAAAATAAAACATGTGAAAACTATTTATACAATGTATTTCAATTCCAAAACTAAATTTAAATATTGTTAATACACATAATAATACTCTATTAATGAATTGCTGATGCACCAATTTCAACAAATTATATAAAACGCCAAACTACTCAAGAAGTACCAAACTGCGTAAAAGAAACATCCTTATAACTCCAAAAATAATAATCATATTAAATAACAATTTACTGCGTCGGATTAAGCGTCTCATTTTCAATTAAAATATATCTCTGAATTGAAATTTGAATGAAATACAGGGTCATGAAAAATCGAAGAATGTAGAAAACAGGATTACAAATATCTCGACAACTAATTATCCGATCAACTTCGTTTTTTATGCAAAATTTGTGTTTTTGTATTGTCTTTTACATGCATTCCTTCAAATTAAAAAAATTGAAAATTTTCATACACCTTTCATCAGAACGAATTTTTCGAGAATCCGTAAAAAATAGTTCCGGATAATCGAGGTTGCTGATATTAAATAGGCTTCGTCACATTCTTACATACTAAGTATATACAAAATTTCAAGTCTCTATCTCAATTTGTTCATGAGATAGAGCGTTTACAGACAGACAAACGGACGGTTATTTTTTTTTCTAAAATTATGTTTTTCGAAATCTCTAGTGTCGAAAACGTGTAAATCCGTCAAAAATTTTTTTCGATTTTCAAAACGATTGCAAGACTTACCCTATACTACGTATGATGGGTAAGTAAAAATTAAGAAGAAACAAAATAAAGACTTCATTCATCCATAGAAAATAATACAAATCTCATTAAAAACAAAAAGTATACTAAGAAAATCCCATAACAATAGTAAATGCAGGAGGGAAAAAAAAAAGAAACAGAGTACAGGAAAGGTTAATTCACAGAAAATTCATTTGAGTCATACCTGATACGAAGCAATAATAAAATTAATAAGAAAGAGGAAATAATGAAATAAAGACCTCATTTACCGTATTTTCGGGCGTATGCGCTGCACACACCGTAAGCGCCGCACCTCCGAAAATGCATTAAAATAAAACAAATATTCTTCAGAAGCGCCGCACCGCCGTATGCGCCGCACTTACGAAAATACATCAAAATGTTAAAAATTGTGTTATATTCAGTGTTTTTTTGCATTTGTAAATGCGAATTTCGCATTTGTAATGCATGCGTTTTTTAAACATTTGTAATATAAATCCCATTTTTAATTTAGTATATTTTTTATGATAAAATTAAATTTGAATTCTTGCAGCCTTTTTTTCGCGATTTTTCAATAAGTTTTTTATAGTTTGTAACGAGGTTTGCAGGGTTTTATCGCGATAATTTGACGAAATTTGAAGTGCTTTATTGCGATATTTGACGAATTTGCAGAGTTTTTTCGCGACACTTGAAAAAATTTGCGTTTTTTATGGGGATCAGTAAGGAATTAATCATTATGAATTGAATGAATCATGAATTTTGATACTTGAAAACATTTGCATTTTTTTTTAAGCGTAAATTCTGTCGAAAAAGCGCAGAAAAAAAGGAGAAATTTGTAAAAAAAGCATAAAAAGAATGAAATCTACTTAAAAAAATCTCGAAAAAACACACATTTCATCAAAGATTCATGATGCATTCATTTCATCATGATTCAACCGTTCTCATTCGCCTTTGAGAACGGTATTAATCATGATGAAATGAATGAATCATGAATCTTTGATGAAATGTTCGTTTTTTCGAGATTTTTTAATAGATTTCATGCTTTTTTTCAAATTTCTCCTTTTTTCTGCGTTTTTTCGCCTGAATTTACGTTTTTTCTCGTTTTTTACCGTTTATTTATAGATACGACATATTTGCGTTTTTGCTAACAATTTTTTGACAATTCTTTTTGCCGTTCTTTGAGAAATTCACGATTTTTCTGCGATCTTTTGACATAATTTGTGTTTTTTAGAGATTTTTTTGACATATTTCGCGTTTTTACTGCAATCTTTCGTCGAAATGTGGGTTTTTAGCGATACTTGGGCGAAATTCATGTTTTTTTTGCGATCCTTTCAATAAATTTGCGGTTATTTTTGTGATTCTTTGGCAAAATTAGCGGGTTTTTTCAGCGATTTTTTTATAGTGGGGACTAGCGTTTGATTGGGAAGGGCGGATTAACGGGACTTTACGATAATAAAATTGTAATTTTTCAAGTGATCCTTTCATGAAGTACACATTTTTTTCTTTTTACATATTCGCGCTTTTCCCGCTAACCTTTGATAAAAGTCGTGTTTTTTTTCCCGATCCTTTGATAAAATTCTGTCTTTTTCTGCAAATGACTGACAGAAATTAGGCTATCATTTGTCGAAATTCGCGATATTTTTTATGCTTCGCATTTTCTTCCTGATGATTGACTTTTCACAATTTTCAGAAAAATTCCGATCAGAATCACCTGTGTAATGAATATCGCTGCAAGGGGAAAAAAATATATCGTATCCGCCGCCCCGGCAGAAGCGCCGCAGTGAGCATAATTTTAACTTTTAAACTCGTATGCGCCGCGGCGCTTACGCCCCAAAAATACGGTATTAGTACAAAATAATATAATTCTTATTAAAAACAAAAGGTATATTCAATTCATACAAGACAAGTCATTATACAATAACACAGGCAGAAGGGATAAAAAAAATTAACAAATTGAGTTTAGAAAAAATATATAAACATAACATAATTGAAATAAAAATCTCTATTACCCCAAAATAAAATGAACTCGGAAATATTGTAATAACAAATAAAATATGAATCACCCGTAGATTCATTCGCCCGTGAATATCATATGAATTACACGTAGCATGCTAAAAAGCATATTTGTAAAGATAACAGATACAGAAACAATGAGCAAAAGATAGTTCAGTAATCTACAGGAAATCATGTCTATAGTTCATTTCACCTTAATTTAGCAGTGCTATTTATTCTACAAGAGCTGAATTACAGCCATTGCCGTAGAAACCAGGGTTTGCTCGAAAAGTGCAGGATTGCTAGTAAACAAGGAAAAGTGCCATTTTGGCGGTAAAATATAATGTCTGTGCAAAAATCAATATGTTTTGAGGTTCCTATGAAATTAATTTTATTACATAATCATTTACTAAAATATCAAATATCATTATTATTCTTTCCTTAGTTAAGCTGTTTTTTTTTTAAATTATTTCAGTTTTGTTTCCTATTATATTGTTGATCTGCAAGACCCACAAAATGCAAAAAATATCTAAAAATCCCAAAAAATTTTGACCAAATTACAAAAAAATTTTATTGAAAAGATGGAAAATTTTACTGAAATAAGATAAAAATTTAAAACTGAATTCCATGCATTAATGTCACATTTTTGTAAAGAATTTTTTGTGTGATTTTTTTTTTAAATTTTGGTATGATTTTTTTTAAATTGTAAAGGAGGGAGGTTAAATTTTATGTATTTAAGCTCAACATTTAAAACCTAATACCTCTTACAAATCTTTAAAAATGCCTCAAAAAGAAAAAAAATTCTATAAATTGCATTAAAAATCAAAGAAATAAAAGTAAAAACAGAATTTTAAGAGAATTTTGTTGAAAAGAGGAAAGCAATAATTTTATTGAGTTAAAAGATCAAAGCCAAATTCTCCGAAAATCTATTAAAATTTTTTCTTTTTATTATTTAAATCCAACTACTGGCAGAAATCTGGAAGAAGCTAGGTTCCATGTCATCAGACTGAGTATCTCTCAACTTTAATGTATGTAAAATTATAAATATTTGGGTGTAAAACGTCATAATTTTAAAAAATTTAAATTATTTTATAAATTTCTCATTATTATCTCCACCCCTGCTTTAAATTACACAATTTCCCCCAAAAAATTGTTTGCAAAACAATTACATCTCTAATTACTAAATATAAAATGTTTTTATGCTTTAATTTCAAAATTATAATTATTAGTTAGAAATTTCAAAAATTATGTAAACTGAAAATTAGTAATTTCATTAGTTAGTAATATCCAATAACAATATGTACATAAAAATTTTACAAAAATTATGGAGAACTATATTAAATGCAGAAAATATTTACATTTAATAAATAAATAAAAACTGCATTTAATTGCTAACATTGCTTAAAATTAACGGGCTACTTCACTTACTCAAAAACACTAAATTAATCTTATGAAAGATTTTTTTTTAATATATTGTTTGCATTTCAATATTTACTTATTTTTTCTTGCATTGGATAGCTGAACTCAATCTTTACAAAATTTTTTTTTTTTTTTTTTTTTGCTTTTTAGATTTTGTCAGTAGGATTTTTTTTTTTTTTTTTGGGGGGGGGGGAGGGGATTTTCCAATTTTCGGACTTTGTTTCAAAAATAAAATAACCCTAACCCCAAAAAAAAAAAAAAAATTCCTAAAACAAAATCGGAAAAATAAAAAGGGTCTTTATGAAGCTTGACCTCCAGTGTAGAATTCAGGAGGTGGTTTAACGGATATTCCTCCCTGGAACAATGAGACCCCCCCCCCCTCCCGAAGTTGCAGAAACTCCTTCATAGAAAAAAGTATCTGAATTCAACACTGTCGACCACAGCTATGAAATGCAAAGCCAATGATTTAAAAATACTGAAATGCAAATTAGATATTTTTCAATCTTTCTTCATAAAAGTAATACGAACAGGATTTTTCATGAGTGAAGTACCATCCTAATAATTATTAAACAACTGATTCTCCAAGTAGGAACATAATATTAATATACAGTTTTATGCTTCAGAACTTTTCATAAGAGCAATAAGAATGAGATGAGTGACAGAGCACTGTAGTTGACAAGGACCCTTAAAAAGCGCACCAATAATTTAATCTTGAAGATTGGTTCCTCACCAAAAGAGAGTTTTTTTATGCCAAGATTTTTACTTGATATGTATGCTTAAAATAGAAATTATTTTTGAGTTAAATACTTTTAACAGACAAATTTCTTTAAATGTATGTTACAAAATCTCGAATGTATTAATTTATAAACATAACTACATAAATTTCTATGCATTATCAACCATAAGATTAAAAAATATCAGCGAACTATTTTTCATGGCAGAATGTTACTGTTTCTACCTTTCATAGTGCTGCCAAGTTAAAGTAGAATAGAGTATACATCATATGTTAGTTACCTGGATATGCGCCAATCATTAGCCAAACTGAAAAGATCGCGAAATCAAATGATCACATGTAAATCACACAATCACCTTTACATACATACGCTTTTGTATTTTCCGCAAAACTCGAACATTTAAGAGATCGCAGGAATTTCACTAAAATTGACAAATATGAATTTAATAAAAAACTACATTAAATAGATATACATGAATATTGCACATTTAAATAAGTATACCTTCAAATGAAATAACACTGATAATTAGGCCTAATTTGATTACACAGTAGTTAACATTCTTTAATCTTTTATATTTCCTATTAATGTTAGGAATAAAAAGAAAAATAAAATAGATCTGACAGAGAATATCTTTTACACAGGAAATAATAAAAATACCACCTGAACGTTGCAACTCGACATAGAGAAAGAAAATTTTTCAAGGAATAGAATAATGCGATTTTCTGATTAAATTTCTGATAGATGCGATAAATGACGCACATAGAATTATTAAATAATTCTGTGATGACGCATGATACGCTAAGTGATCGAATCAATTTGAATGACTCTTTTGGAGCACTAACAGTACTTAAAAAAATAATTTTTTATTTCAATATTTATTAAAAAGTTTATTTCTATGTATTATCTTTCATCATTTTTATATTAAAAATAGAAGTTTTTTTTTTGTTAAGATTTTAGAGAAAAACAAAAGTGTGAGTTCAAAGTCTCGGGCAATCATTCCAAAAACTGGGACATATTTACCTTTGAAGAATTTTTTCTGGAAATATCAAAAACTGTCAAACAAACGAATGACTCAATTTGAATGACTCCTCAGCATCAAAAGTCATTCGTTAAGAAGGCAAATTCGCCAAATCGCTCATATGTTCAAAGAATTCGGAATAATTTCAAGTAGGAATGAAATAAATTATAAGTAATTAACTGTGTTTTAAAATATATTTAAAAAAGATTTATGCTGTTTATGTAAATAAATCTGTCTTCAGATTCTTGCCGCATTTTTTATGTGAAAAAAAAAAATTGCATCCAGTATCGAATCAACTGAATTTTTTGCAGAATTTTTTTAATATTTTATATAAAATAAACGATAATTATGTTACTGCGTGTTATGTAAATAACTATATGGTACCATTTTCCTAAATTAGTATAGCTTTTGTTTTCACGTGTGGTGTGGACCATTTTCAAATTTAGCTTACATTTGCTGTCCAAGAGTAAAAAGAATAAAATTCAAACATAAATTGATATTTAAAGTTTGATTTCAGCTACGCATTAGCTAAAGAAGATTATATTGAACATTTCTAACATGGAAATTTTAAAGGATCAATAAAAATTTTGTAGATATAAATCTTTAAAATTGTGATTCTAAGCGAAAATGCCTGTCCCATTCCACGTTTTATGTAATTAACTGTTGTTTTTTTTTTTTTTTAACCTAATTTAACTTTTTTTAAAGAAAGAGATTTAACTATTTTAAATATGAACTGTAAGTGTTCTATAATAATGAAAAAATTTGTTTACAAGAGATATTTTCTTTAAGAAATTCACATAAGTTTTTGGCCCCTCACTTTCCTTAATGTCCATTACCTTGTTATTATTTTAGTTAAAATAAGTTTCTAATTCTGCCTAAAGTTAGTAGCAAATATTCGGTGACATAATTAAACTATTCATGCAACTACTACTTGCCATTTTTTACTCTTCAATTGTGAAGCAATGTAACAGTGGCAAAAATAAGCTTTCATCAAATTTGGTATTATTTTTCACTGTCAAGTTTGTTTCTGTAAATTTTAATGTTAAAATAATGATTTTTGCTCTTTTTTAATTAAATATTGTTTACTAAATAGTTTCAGAAGGTATGTGTATTATTATCTAAGTTAGAAATTATACAAGTTAGTTCATTTCTAATAGTTTTATTTGAAATGTCAAGTCTGTTACCATATTTGTAAGTGATGAAATGGAAGCTGCTAAGTAAGTTTATTAAATAGTTTTAAAAGGTATGTAAATTATTACTATCTAAGTTAAAAAATATACAAGCTAGTTCATTTTAATAGTTTTATTTGAAATGTCAAGTCTGTTACCATGAAATGTAAGTGAATGGTGAAAATGGTCCATATACAATAGAGCCTATTGGATATTTTAATTGCATTTTATTAAAGAATGCTATTACTAAATTTAGATTCATTAAATCTATTTCTTTTTTCATAACAACTGTTTTGTTCCATTTGGTATCTACTTTTTATACTGCCAAAACGCAAAGCATCCAAGTCAGACTGGGTCAGGGAAAAGAGTGAAGATCTCGGATTTCAGGGTTAAAAAGAATGTAGCAAAATTTAGTCAATTTTACTTATTTGTATTAAATCCAACATGATAATGTTTAAAATTTTTGCACAGCATCAAGTATGAAAATGGCTTAATCATATTATTAATGACTGTGTGGCAAGACTTGACAGTGCTGCATTATATTTGCCAATTCTATAAAACTAAATACTATTCAGATCTAATATACTGTATTTTCGGGTGTATAGTCCACGGCTTATACATGAAAAAAAACCTTCGAAAAAGCCGTTGCGGCTTATACAAGAAAAAAAACCTTCGAAAAAGCCGTTGCGGCTTATACATCGGGCGTGTTATACAAAGATTTTATTTTTAAAAATTGGAAATCGTGATATTTTTTCTACAATTTTTAAACCTCAAAAAATTTGAAGAAAACATCGATATTTGTAAATTTTTTTCGCTATGCCGCAAATATAGAGAGTTCTGTCATGTTTGTAAAAGCTTTTATTATTATTATAATTATTGTTTAAATACAGTTATTTCTGGGTTTGGAAGAACTATCGCCAATATTGTACTAACCGGCAGCGAGAAATAATGACGCGCGAACGCAGCTTGCTCTTGATTTGAGAGGGTAAAAACAATAGTATAACATGTTACTTATTTTAAACTTATTTTGGAACAGGTGCTTTAGCGTTCGGCCCCGTAAATTTGGCGATTTTTTTCGCGCCTAAAAGCTGTTTCCAAAAATGATCGCCAAACTGAAATTGCTGGAGAAACCTGTTTTCAAATATAGCGATCACTTTCAAAACTCCTGAAAAAATGCATTTTTGTAAATATAAAAAATGAATAATTTGCACTATGTCAGGGGGGGCTCTGCCTCCCTGAACCCCCTGTTTTTTTTCAGGAGAAAAAATTTAAAATGTTTAAGTGATCGCTATATTTGAAAACGAATTTCATTGTCGATTCAGAATTGCGATCATTTTGAAAACGATTTTTTAGCAGTACAAATAAGCACAAAATTAAAAACAAAAAGTAGTACTTATATTTTGTAAATTTCTTTTTATGAAAAAAACGGAAAGAGGGTTACAACAATAACAAAAAATATAAATAAAAGGAGCGAAGTAATTTAAATTCCAAAGAAAATAATTTTAAAAATATCTATATACAGGGTGCATGTGAAAATTACAAAAATAAAAACATAATTACAAAAAAGATGAATAAAAATTTTAAACCAAAACATAATAATTTATATAAACAAATAGTTGATTTAAAAAAAAAAAAAACACTGGCAGCAAATTTAAAAAATATAAAAAAAGGGGGAATTTCTAATCGGATTCCAAGGATCCATCGACCGCCCCTCCCTGAACAATATGCCAATCTTTCCAATCTATATCTCATACAATTTCGAGAAAACGCGTGAAAGGATCCACTTTTTGTGCATCACAAATACACCTAAACATAAACCATGCGATATATCCTCCAAAATCTCCTTGACGGTTGTATTCCGGCAAAGAGGCCTTGAAATGACGCCACATGGACTCAACAGTATTAGTATGAGCTCCGGTCTTTGGATCCTTGAAATGGATTGAGTGATTAACCCTCAAATGATCATAATCCCTTTCAGACAGCCGGTCGTAACCCTTCCAGCAATCCGAAATGACTTGAGTTCTAGGCTTGATCCATTGTTCAATCAGACCTAAAAGAGTTTTCGCTGTTCTATCATGGACAGCAACAATAAAACAGCGGCCCGATACGCGCTCTACACCGCTGAAAACCCATTGCCCCTCCACGAAATGCCCACGGTTAAATTTCCGTTTCCCAATTTTGGACTCATCTACCTCTATGATCTGACCCTCTCCCCCAATCTTTTCCGTATTGTTGACAATATAATCAACTAATACGTCGGTGCAATACCTACGCCAGACGGCCATGGCATGATTATGAACACCGAGGTCTCGATGTATGGTTTCAATACTGGAACCCATGAAAAATTCAAAGACCATCTCAATAATAATCTGAATTGGGAGTTTGCTGCCACTAAAAAAAGAATTATATCTAACCGACCTGGTGGTCTTGCAGCGCTTATCTCCCCATTTATTGCCACAGTACCACTGTCTGCGATTGACGGGATGCTTGCAGCTAATTATTTTCATTGCCGATCCACAGTTTTGACAGGTCATACTGTGTGAATTAGAGACGAGTCGTCCAAAAAAAGCTCCATGCACCCAAATAAAAAATTTTAAAAAAGGCCGATTTGGCAAAGGGGAGCATCCCAATCTAGCTTTAAACCGATCCGAATCATTCGCTCGTCGTTGTAACTCCTGCTTGTATAACAGGATCACTTTAGACATTGGCTCCTTATTCTCTTCCTTCCTTGGAATTGTAGTCGATGGAAAATTTTCAGCCATTGTGAAAAATTAAATGCAGAATTGATAAAAACAGATAATAGAGAAAAGCGAACCAGCTCCGAGGCAGTGCTCCTTCACTGACGGCCAGAGACGAGAGAAATGGTGAGGCGGGAAAGCGCCATTACATATTTCAACTTTAAATATTCAAACTGAATTTCAAAATTAAATTGTGCAGAGGTAATTAAAAACGAAAACAGCGCAACACGTAATGAAGTTACATCACCGGCACAGAGATGAGACCTCCCACTTGCGCTCTGCGAGAGCTGATTATAGGGTTGCCAAAGTAGGGCATTTGGCAGCATTTTGACATGGTTACCAGAATTGCAGGTTCCTCGCCAAACTTGGCGAGAATTTTTTTCCATTAATTCTGGCCGAACACAAAAACATCTTAGCCTTTTTTTTATCTTTAGCGTCAATTTTAGCAATGATTCATTAAACTTAATTATTTTATTAAATTATTCAAAGGATATATTTAGTCAAAGGGCGACGGTATAATAGAAATAATGAGTTTTTCATTACTCTGTTCAGCATAATGTTCTGGATTTCATTTAACATTGCTGAATATTTTCGTTATTCAAGATTATCTGGTGTTCTTCAAATGTTAGTGGTTAATATAAAAATTCAGTTAAGTATGATTTACTGAAATCCACATAAATCGATTGATGCATACCAAAATTATATAAATTGAACAGTAGTTTTTAAAGAAATACAGTTGCCTTGACATGAGGTGTCTTATACATATATCTTTACTTTTTGACCATACTGGCAATAAAATATACGTTTATAAATGCATTTCTCTTTTATTTTATTAAATCACAGAATATGATTTAAACCTTTATCAAGGAAAAAAATAGCAGCTCAGCATTAACCAATTTACAAAATATTATATTAAACTAAATTTAATAAGGGTCATTCCACACGAATTCAACCAATGGGTGTTTCATCATAGTCACAGATTTTTTTTTTAATTTTTATCATAGACAGACATAGTAGTGAAACTATCAAATCTGAAATTTAAAAGTAATTTTTGCAATATTGGCTGAGATATAGCCATTTGAAAACTGACCATTTTTGCTAAATGGCGACCATCTTGGAATCTTATCATTATCTGAAAGAGGCCATAACTTGACAACTAAGGGCTCAATTTTTATATATCTGGTACCAATTTGAAGCTATTTGTACAAAGAATGCAAATTTCACATCAAAAGTATAATAAATTTTCATTTATTTACTTTTTATTATGGTCAAACTGAAAATATCACCCAAAAAAGGGGCTGACTGTAATGGCCCATAAAAAAAATGAATCTTCATAAATTTTTCTGAAACTTGGTAGAAACATTGCTCCATCTGTGGGCTTTAAATAATAAAAAAATTTGAGAGGTAAGATCTTTTGTTTAAAAATAAATGATTTTTTACACATAAGGTGTCATTAACTAAATAATGATCATTTTAGAATCTGCAACTATTGCTAATTTAAGAAATAATGGTTAAAATAAATTTTTTAACATTTAAATTAGTATATTGTGTGTTTATTATATAATTCAATGAAGAGATATCAATTTGCAGCTATTTATACTAAATATTCATATATTAAAATACAAGTAAATTTTCATTTCTACAATGCTTTTTATTTCATTTAAAATATGAGAATATAGTATTTCTCAAAACATATTTACATAAAATAAACTATAATAAACTATATTAAAAAAAAGAAAAAAAAGCCATATAATTTTTTTTCCCCTGAAATATTGGAGAAATATTAGCTGCAAATCACAGTTGAATTCATTCAAATGTGTAATTTATATAAAATAAAAAATATATAAATTATATATTTATAAATCTGGCCACATAAATTTCATTTTTTAAGTGGAAAAAATGTCTTAAATAGGTTCTATGTATAGGGGAGAGTGGGGAAGAATAGGACACTTTTTACAAAAATTAGGAAATAATTTTTTTTTTTTTTTTGGTTACACAAAAACAAAAAAAAAAATTGATTTTTTGAATACAAAATAAAATACTTTCTAATGTTCTTGAACAATATAGCTAAACAATTTTATAATTAAAGAAATTGTAAATTTCAAAATGTGTCCCATACCTCTGCACCAAGGGCGGCGCCAGAGGGGGGACCGGGGGGGGGCATATGCCCCCCCGTCGGGCATACCTGGCCCCCCCATCGGGGCCAAAATTCAATGTCGTCGGGGAAAATATTTTGACGTTTGAATTTCAGCCCGGTCGGGTTAAATCAAAATATGGAGCTTTTTTTTTCCAAAGTCGGATTGGCTAAACTTATTCTTTTGGATATGAGTCGTTTCTGGCTGAAATTTGAGTTCAGATAAACCCGACTTTTTTTTTTTAATCATAATTTCTTAAATTAAAAATCTACATGGATTACTACACAGGATGATACATGAATACCTCTGTACATGCTTATTTTTCAACAAAAAAAAAAAAAAAAAGATTTATACTGTAGTTATTTTAACTACATTAAATTGTGGATGAATTTCCTTTAATTGTGGATTTACCGTCGGTTTGACATGAAGAATTTTTGATTCGGTTAAGAGTACGCAAACGAAAATTATTTTGTCGGGGTTGTCTTGGATGACAAGTAGAATACTGCATCGGGTCGGGCAAACTGAATCTGACCCGACTCACAGTCTGGACCGGATCGGGTTGAGCCCAATCTTTTGTCATTGTGAGTCGGATTCCAGTTTGGTTAACTTTAATAGTTTCAGGTTCATGTTGGATGTTGGCACTTATGGTTCTTGATTCGAGATGAATCCAACTCTCATAAGAATTTACAAAATTTATTTTACGATGAAAAACTATATATATGAATGTTAATGAGTTTATCTATACTGATTTTAACTTAAAAATTAAAACTGATACTGAAGGTGCAATTTTTTACATAACTGCATTACAATATGGATATATTTTTTCATCAGTTACGGTTGGGGTCTGCTTGATGTTGAAATATTTTGGGTTCAGGCGTTCAGGTCAAAATGTGATGATGTAGGGCTCGAGTTTCTGGTAGAGTTCTGCATTCACCTCGGGAAACTAAACTCAACTCGACAGGCAATTTGAGCCGGATCTGACTAAAGTTAATATTTTTTTGGATTGACTTCTATTTTTCGAGTCGGATTGATTTTAGTAGTTTTAGCATATAGGTTCGATTCTACATAATTTCTCAAAAGTATCTCCGAAACATATTTTTAAATGAAAAATTATATTATCCGGGTGTCAATGAGTGCATATACAGATATATTGATTTTTCTACATAAAAAATATAATTTATACTATAGTGGTATTATTGTAGGCTACTTTTTCATTATTGCTTTACAAGATGGAAGTTTGTTTTTAATTTCGAGTTGGGATTGGGTTCGGATAGAATACTGTTGGTTTTAGGTCGGAGTTTGTTGAGTTCGGGGTCATCTAATTTTTTAAAACTAGCTCAGGTTGAAATGGATATAGAATTAACCAGTTTAAGTCGAGTATTACCCAATCTGTGGAGGACACTATGCTCGAAAAATAATCCGTGGATTCAACTTCTTTTTCCCTTTATTATATTCCGTAAAAACAGAAAAAGTTGCACTTTAACTTTTCCATTTTTACTCCCCCCCTTAAAAAATACAGTAAAAAACACCAATTACCTAAAATACTCGCACCTAATGCAGCTTGTTCGCCAAATTACACGCATGTTCTGGCAGCTGTGCTGCTTAGTACTTTTTCGTATTTAGTAAAGTAATTTATAAATCCTTTTTATCTAAAAATACGTAAAAATTAGAAACCGAAGATCAAAATTTTCAAAAAATCTCCAGTCAGAAGAAAGAAATTGCTTAAAATAATAGAAAACCTCTTCAAATCACAGGGAATTTCAGCATTGTCGAGACGGACTCGGCGAGAAATTTTGGCTCACGAAGACCACAGCTAGACCTCCTGCATAATTCGCGGTTCGGATCAGCGATATATTTTTAATTGCAGGTCGCTTTTCGCTGTTATTAAAATAATGCACTTTAAGATTCCCAACTATTTCACAAGTTTTCATTTCATTTATATTTCTCTTTGGAATATTGTATTTAAGCTCTTTGTTTCAGATTTGAATCAAAATTCGGAATATCACGCTTTCTGCATTCGATCAATATATATTCTAAAACAAAATGGAAATTGAAGATGTTTTTCCCATTGTTTTTATTATTACAGCTATAGCTAAAAAAAATTGCTCTGATTAAAATTATGAAAAAAGTAAAACGTGATATTTATAAAGTTATAAAAGTTACCCATTTCAAAAACTGTAGTTCAACTAATTAATTTCACACTATGCAAATACATTGAATTCAAATGAAAGAAATTCATATTTAGTACAGTAACGTGTTGAGATGGAATAGAAAAGGATATCGTTCTTAGCAAGTATGCTGTTTCTTTTTACATTTATTCTTATTTGCATTTGAATTTATCATCTTTAAACCGCAGAGAAAGCTGCGATTCAGTAAAAGGAAATGCATGTCTCTCTGTTTTGACTAGTTTTCAAATTCTGTTCTGCAACTTAATATAAAACAAACTTTTCGAGTAATAGAATGATAAAGAGGTTCATGAGTACGTTGTTTAGCATCAGCAAACGTGTTCCTGCTGATTGGTTGTAAAAATAATATTTATATTTTTTATTTTTACTATGGGAATTACAAGAAAAACACCTGTTGTGATAGATTGGAAGGATGTTTCAGAGTTAACTAGATGCAGTACTCTATCGACAATTGTCCATTGACCACAGATAATAGGAGTTAATTATTTTCCTGATTTAGTATTTTTATTTTAAAATATGGAAATAAGGTTTTTTTTTATTCTTTTGTTTATTGCAATTTTTTTTTTTTTATTATTATTTTTTTACAAAATTTTATAATTAATCAGAAACCATAAGAACAATGCTACAATGAGCTTTTAAAGAAAAATGTTGACTATGAAAAAATAAAGTTTACGACTTTGCAAATTTTGCATTAAAATTATTATTTCTATTAATTATAAATATTTTATGAGTTCCTTCTTTTTACGAGAGTACGAACCTTAATATTTTTCTGCTGTATATAAAAAGTTTCAAGACTTTCATACGAGTAAGTCCAAATGATTTCTTATTTCTTTGTGTTTATATGTGATCTGATATTTTTACCCGAGTGTTTTAATTTTAAAACTGCTTTATACGCAGATTTCGTACTTTTGTTGATAATAGTAATTTAATTTGTCTTAATTATGTAAGTTTTTCATTTGTATTTTTCCATTCAGTAATACACACAGTAGAACGCCGATTATCCGGACCGGTCGGTATCGAGGATAATCCCGTTAATGAAAAATCCGGATAATTGGGAAACTTTATAAACACATCGGGCAATGTTTTTAGGCAACTTCCCTTCACATTCTTTCCAGGTTTCGGACTGGCAATTGTGGTAATTCACATTTTAGCATATTGAAAATGGCGTGTTTAGAAGTATTTTTTTAATTAAAATTTTGTTTTCTGCAAAATTGGTACAAAGTTGTTCATAGAAATACACATAGAAATTATATATATACACTGTACAGTAAATAAATTTTAAAAAATCATCGTGATTGGGAAAAGAAATTCTTGATAGTCTTCTGGTTCACAGAGGCCATTCTTTTGTCTGCGTGGGACTCTCGTGCGTTAGAAGAGAAACTTCTAAGGTTCTAGAAAAAAAAAGTAGTTTTATGCATTGCTGTCTTTGTATTTGTTGGTGATTTTATTATTTCAGGATTAGAAATTAGTTATTTAACAGTTAAATTCCATGCCTTCTTGTCAAATTTACCTTACCCTGCCTGAAAAAGTTTGACTTTAAATTTTTTGGAAAAAAATGGCCAAAAAAAAAAAAAAAAAAAAAAAAAAGAATGGTCCTTGATCGATCCGGTTAATTGGACAATATGCTTAATCGAAGTCCAGATAATCTCTACTGTATTTTAAATTTCATATTCATTATTTCAAAAAGGACTGCAATCGAAAATTAGTATTCCCAAATCAGACCTAAAAAATTTTTGTGTAGCTGGGAAGTCTTATTTATACCCCTTGGAGACGAGCGACACTTATACGTGCCGCAAAAAGGCTTATGAATCATTGTTTATCAGTATCATGTTTTTTCTCTCTTTTCCTCTTTTTATACTGCATTAGATCTGGAAATACTGTTATTCACAGACATCTGTCAAAAAATTCTTTCCAAGCATATTCCACTTTTTATTAGAAAACGGAAAAAAATGAAAGAAAAAAGGAAAAAAAAGTCTGGTTCGGCCAAAAGTTATAGAAAAATGTGCTATAATACCTGTTTTAAGAATAATAAATTTCAGGGCCGGCAGAACTTTCAAAAAATAAAATTTGCTCCGAGTCTTCAGATAAAATTAAGCTCGATTCGAGTTTAAGGAAAGAAAATTTCACCGAGCTCCTTCTTCTGGATAAGCCGCGATAGTTGTTTACATTGGCCAGGCTCGGGCCTGTTTTCTTTTACGATACTCGGGCCGATCCATGCCTGGTTTTCACTCTTTTCATGGCTTAACTAACTTTTTTGATATTGAGCTGGAACTGCGCGGGAAGAAATTTTCAGTCCCGGTTTTGATCCGTATGAAAATCACTTTCTCGGAACGACCTGGTCCGAGTAAAAGTCAGTAAAATTTGACCCGTTCCAAATATTTTTAGGAAAAATGTATATATTTTTATTAGTTTAACTCACCATTATTCTACAATTAAAATTTAAAATGTATTATTTATAAAGAAAAGTAGATTTTTAGAATAAAATTTAAATACAGAAAAATCTGTGAAATAGAACCTGCCTATGACGCATTGCTGTCTTAGGGGGACTCTTCACTCACTTCAAAATACCTGCTCCATAATGTTAAACCAATGGGCAGGTTGTTTTCGAATTTCTCGTTTTATTTTAATATTTTTAAACGTTTTTTGAATGGGATAACTGAGCTTTATCTTCAATATGACCATTTTTTACTTTTTCGATTTTGGTTGCAAATATTAAAGAGTAGAATATAGTAATATAAAAAGCACTTTCAGTTCCAAAGCCGGTTCCGAAAGTTAAAGTATCTTTTTTTAATAAACTATAACGCATTTTTTTTTTCATTCCTATGGGATTCTGTCTTAGAAGATTTTATGTGTGGCATTTTTTTCTGATTTTAAAGTCTCCAATACATGAAATAAGGATTAGCAATAACTAAACCATTTACATGCAAATAGATACTCATTAAATATAAATAAATATTGCAGACTAGAGCACTTCTAAAAAATGAATTATTTTTAATTAGAACTCCCCGTGTAAAACAGTTTATAACTATATCGAAGTAAAATTTCATGTTTTGAAGAAATATAGAGTCGGGTCGGGCCAAGATTTTAACTTTTATTTTTTTTATTTTTGACCGGCCTAATATATATATGCATATATATTGTACTTGCTAGACCATATAATCAGATCGATTTTTTAAATTTTCTCGTCGATCGGACCATTAATTTATTTTGCACGAACCGGGTCGGGCTCGGCCATGAAATTTTTGCCAACGCAATTTTTTAGGCCCCAATCCAGCACGCTTTGACCTTTAATATATATTATAAGCTTGGCCCCCCCTGTCGGGCATACAGTGCCCCCACGTCGGGCAAATTCTGGCGCCGCCCTTGCTCTGCACTAACAAGCAGGAATGAGACAACTATAAAACAATGTATTAAAGGAAACAAATTATTCTAGTGTTGGCTATATTTACTATCTAACAAAGATTATAGGTTGATAATGTTTGTGCTACAATATCAAATTCCAGTATCTTCATCACTGGAAAGATGATTCAGAATTGTTAGAGATATTGTTCAAAAACATTAGAAAGTATTTTATTTTGTATTAAAAAAATCAAAATTTTTGTTTTGTGTAAAAAAAAAAAAAAAAAAAAAAAAGATTTTTTAATTTTTGTAAAAAGTGCCCTATTTTTCCCCACTCTCCCCTATACATAGAATCTATTTATGACATTTTTTTCCACTTAAAAAATGAAATTTATGTGGCCAGATTTATATATATATTTTTTATTTAATTTAAATCACACAATTGAATGAATTCAACTGTGCTTTACAACTAGTATTTCTCCAATATTTCAGAAAAAAATATTATGTGGCTTTCTTTTTTTTTTTTTTTTTTTTTATGTAGTTTATTATAGTAAGGTATTTAATATTTATGTAAATATGTTTTGAGAATCATATTCTCATACTTTAAATGAAATAAAAAGCATTGTAGAAATGAAAATTTACTTGTATTTTAATATATGAATATTTAGTATAAATAGCTGCAAATTGACATCTCTTCATTGAATTATATAATAAACACACAATATATTAATTTAAATGTTAGAAAAATTTATTTTAACCATTATTTCTTAAATTAGCAATAGTTACAGATTCTAAAATTATCATTATTTAGTTAATGATACCTTATGTGTAAAAAATCATTTATTTTTAAGCAACAGATTTTACCTCTCCAATTTTTTTATTAAAGCCCACAGATGGAGCAATGTTTCTACCAAGTTTCAGAAAAATTTATGAAGATTCATTTTTTTTATGGGCCATTACAGTCAGCCCCTTTTTTGGGTGATATTTTCAGTTTGACCATAATAAAAAATAAATAAATGAAAATTTATTATAGTTTTGATGTGAAATTTGCATTCTTTGTACAAATAGCTTCAAATTGATAAACAGATATATAAAAATTGAGCCCTTAGTTGTCAAGTTATGGCCTCTTTCAGATAATGATAAGATTCCAAGATTTCCACCATTTAGCAAAAATGGTCAGTTTTCAAATGGCTGTATCTCAGCCAATATTGCGAAAATTACTTTTAAATTTCAGATTTGAGGGTTTCACTACTATGTCTGTCTGTGATGAAAATTTAAAAAAAATCTGTGACTATGATGCAACACGTTTTCTTTAAATTGGTTGATTTCACATGGAATGACCCATAAAACAGTTTGTGGTAAAAAAGATCATTTTGATTTTTTTTTTTTTTTTTTACCAAGTAATAATTTGTAATTGGATTATTACACTTGATGAGAAATAAAGTTTACTAAATTGTATACAAAACTTTGATTTGTGATTGTTTAAGAGAAAAGTAACCATAATTCTTAAGTTTGTTGCTGTTTTATATCAAATATTTACAAAAATCGGTAATTGTTTGTTATTTAGACTTTATCTCATTTGAATAAGGCTACTTCTCCATTTTCCAATTGATCTTTTTCCATTATTTTTTTTTTGGGGGGGGGGGACTTAACTACAGGGTTTAATGCCATGATCATGGCATCAAATGTGCTACACATGTTTGTTAGGTCATCAAATATAAAAATTACTTCCTTAAATGGCAATGTCATAAAATTAAAAGAAAAGAAAACTGAAAAAAATGTTGTGATGGATAGTTACATGCAACACAGGGTTATACCCTCTATTTTTTTACGACTACATCACTGATAGTTGTATTAGTTAAAAAAGAAAAAAACAAAACAAATATTATGCACTAAATTATATGCTGCAACTATAGATGATATAGAGTTAACCAGAAGGTATATGGTGTACATCACTCCTTATAAAAAAAGGTATCACACAAATTTTGGGCTTAAGAAAGTGAGGTTTGTTACTGAATGATAATTGTTAACTTGTATAATAAGGCTGATATTCATTATACTGCTGATAGCAGAGCATTAAATTTTGCACAAGAAACTCCTAGTTAAAAACAGTCAGCACCATCTGTGAGACAGAAATGGAAATAATCGGCATATAAATAGTGTTATTTTACAAAATATTAACTAAAAAAGTAAGTTTTTCCTTGTTTACATAAATTTCTATTTCAGCAAAGTAATTGATATTGTTCCATTTTAAATAGAGGAATTAATAACTGCTGCTTTAGTTAAAAGTTTTGAAATGCTGAATTAATATTAGGCTAAACTTTTAAATCAAATGTAAGCTATAAATTATTTTAGAGTTATAAGTGACTAGTAATGCATATTAATGATAGAAAATGAGATGAAAATAAAAAATAAACTTGATGAACTTTTATTTTTGTTTGATATTCATATTTATATACACATATGGATGCAAACATTTTATTCATACACATATGTTATTATTTTTTATATATAAATTCTGTTTTCATGCAAAAATAATAAATGGCTTCTTTATATTAAATATATGGTATAACTATCGAAACCAATATCTCCTGTGTCTGTAACAATGTCAAAAATATGCATTTTTTTTTCCCCTCTTACAATTTTTTTCTATCTCGTCAAGCCTCCTTAATTATACAAGTACCTCAAAAAAATTCCATAATTATGTCTTTTATACTTCCAACAAAGCTGTATTTTACTGCTAAGTGTGTGTGGATATACTGTGATGAAAAAAAAAAAACGTTAAGGAAACTGTATACTGTAGGTATTCTCAGTTCTTATATATATATATATATATATATATACAGTAGACTCCCTCAAATCCGCAAACCAGAAATTCGCAACTCTCTAAAATCCGCACATATTTTATGGATGTAAACAATGAAACTTTCAGTTTGGATATAGGGACAAAATTTGATTTTTTTAGTTTTGTATCAGTACCATATATTTTTTAATTTGCAATGTTCTTAATAATACTCTATTCATGTTTTTTTTCATGAAGGAAGAATAATTTTTTTTGGAAAAAATTCAAGATATTGCTGATATCACTGGTAATCACAATCTTCTTACCACATATATTTATGCATTAATCAAGATTTTTTGATTATTAAGCCTGGCTAAACTTGAAAAGAAATCCTTATTTTATGATTGTGATGTGAATTAGTAATGTACTTTTATGAGGCAAGTTTTGTTGAATAATTTTGGAAAAATAGATTTAATTTTTATAATGAATATTTAATCATAGACTATTGATTATTGACTTGACCTTTACTATTAGTACTTTAATCATTTAAAAAAATATCTAAATTTTTATTATTTTAGTTTTTTACTTATTTTAATATTTTATTATAATGTAAGCAATCATTATAGTTCCGATTGCACTATTAATTGCACTCAAATTACTGTTTAAAAAATCTAAACAGAGCAATGACCAGAAATCTGCAAAATTCTAAAATCCGCAAAACCTCTGGTCCCAAGCTGTGCGGATTTAAGGGAGTCTACTGTATATATATTTTTTAATATACAGTGGACTCTCTCTATTCCGAACACTCATGGGACTGACCAAAAATGTTCAGATTACGGGGGTGTTCAGTATAGAGGGAGAATCGGAAATGCATTACTACTATGTATTGAATTTACAGTCAGTATAAAATATTTAACATGATTAGTCATAACATTGTGAAATGCCAAACTAAATTTAGTCAGTTTTGTACTGCATTATCTTATTTTTTCTTTTTTTTTCTTTTTTTTTTTTTTTTACAAAACATAGATTTACTTTACAATACACATCTTGAAAACATAATCAGTACATTACTTAACCCCTTAACTGATTTGCCCGAACGCCGTTTGGGCAAGACGAATTTGTTTATTTCATCATTTAAAGCTTTTTGACACCACTATTATTTTTAAGAAAAGTTTCATACTATTGAAAGGCAGAAATGTTTAGACTAAATTTTATGAATATTTTATTTTATTTAAATTATAAATTAGTGGTGTGAGTCTGCTATTTTCAATTTATTGAACAGAAAAGAATTAACCAGTTAAGGGGTTAAACGAATAATTGTATTCTGTTTTTGCATTGTATGTGTTCATGCAATGTACATGTTATCTGTCTGTTTAAGAGGTGAAAAAGCTTTGAGGTGATGTTCAGACACATAGTTCAACAGGTCTTGAATGAGTCTCTTTATCATATTGCTTGAATGTAATCATCATTCGTCTTATTTAGCCAGTCTCTTCTGGTTCTGCTTCTCCTACACTTTCCTCTTATTCTTCAACAATGTTGTTCTTGCAAACCATGAGAATTTCATTGGTTTCGCGATAAGCTCCAAGTTCTGTTTCAATATGAAACTTCTGAAGAATTGATCCCATGTCATTCACAGCTATTGCTTCTTGGTCTTCTATTTTTGTTTGCCCATTCTCACATAGGAATACAACTTTATAGAAGTATCTTTGGATGGCGTAGGAGGTTGTTTCATTCTATGCTGTTGATATCCAATAGATAGCATCCATGACATTGACCTTCTGCCAAATTTGACGCCTCCATCACCAGGGACAATTTCTTCAGAAAATGGATTTGGTAGTAAGTTTTAATGATTACCCTTGTTGATTACTCTTTGATCCAGTGGTTGGATTATAGAAGTAGTACTTCTACAGTTTGGTAACAGGAACTTTAAGGTTATGTTGCTCAACTGCATTTTTGTAAGTGATCTGTTATTAACAACATTATTTTTCTTCCTTTAACTTTTCATTATCTCATTAATTCTCTCGAACCACTATGAGAAATTGTGAATATCATCTACACTTTCCGATTTGGTTTATAGTCTGTAGACAATGATGCAATCTTCACATTTTTTTAAACGTTTCCGATCACAAGTGATTTGAGCTTCTCATCCATCAAACTGGTACAGAGCATAATGTCAAATCTTTCTTTTGACATTTTCCCAACTATGCAGTTTTTGCTTCTGTTTGCTAGAGTTTTGTTTGGAAGAACTGGGAAAAACAGGTCAGTCTTGTCAGCATTGAAAATGTTTGCTGTATCGAAATCCTTCATTATGTTCAGAAGTTTTATTTTCTATTCTTCCACAGTTTCGATATTTACATCTACAGCTTCACCATTGATTATTTTGAATTCGATGTTACGTTAAATTTTGAAATGAGTCATCAATCTTTCCGATGCCTTTAATTCTGCAGTTTTCTGCTTTTCTGAAAAATCCGAAGTAGGAGTCCAGTCACCGGATGATTCTTTGTACTCATTTGACAAAAAATCTTTCGAACATTGTTTATGTTCCTGTTTCCCGTTTTCTATTCCAAAATTCTATACTTAGTTGAGTTAATCAAAATTTTTTATTCTTCTGCAACAAGTTTTGCTGAATTTCCATGATGCAGGAATTTTCTAAATTCAGATTCCAAACACATGTTCAGTTTACAGAGAGGTGAGGTAAAAATGGGGATCAAAAGTAGTGTTTATAATAGCGGGGTGTTCAGATTAGAGAGTGTTCAGAATACAGAGTTTAACTTATGTTAAGTCTATGGAGTTTCGCTGGGACCATCGAAATGCGTTCATAATACCGGGGTGTTCAGATTAGAGAGTGTTCAGATAGAGAGAGTCCACTGTAGTACATATAGAGCTACAGAAAAAGCCATGATACTATGATATATTACAAGGTATAGTGCATTATTTATTTAAAGTAGATTAGTGATATTTTCCATACTACTCTAAAAGGCGAAAATTTAGTTTATATATATATATATATATAAGAAACTAGTAGTATTAATTTTCCTTTAAAAACTATGAATATTTGTCTTCTAAAAGTAGCATAGAAAAGATAAATATTAAACTAAATGTTAAAGTGTTTCTATGTAATGTTTGATATTGCAATAACTGTTAATGGTTAAAAGTGATTTTCTAATTTTTCCAATTATTTTCTGTTTTTGCAGATTTTCTTGAAGTTTTTGAGTACCTATACTGATATTTATTAATTAGTCAGAACTTATATAACTTACAGTTTGTAAGCTATTAAAAAATTTAGAAGTTCCTTCTAATGATAGTTATTGAATTTTTAAAGAAAAATGTACATTTTTGTAATACAGTATGAAAGCGACTCAAAATTTTTCTGCAGCAACCAATGATTAAACATTGATTGCTAAAAAATAAATAAAAATATTATAAAATATATTTCTGAAACATGCAAAGTTGAAAATAATATTATAACATGTTCCTCCTTACACACACACACACACATATCTAACCAAAAAAAAAAAGTTTGATAAAGGGGTATAAATTTGACTAGGAAAATTGTTTAAACTTGTTTTAACTGAATAAAGACAGGAAAATCTTTTCTTAGCTTAAAAATGATTATAAGCACTTAAAAACAGCCGAAACAATATTAAATATCTTAACCCTTTCCGGCACACTGTGCCCGGTCTGGGATACCTAATTTTAATTCCAAAGTTGCAAACGGCACCAATAATATTTTAGTAAAATTTTGCTTTTACAATAAAAGCTTAAATTAAGGAATTCAAAATATTTAAAAAATTCGTCTGTGAATTCCGGTGTTAGTCTATAATTTCTCATTTTAGCGCAGATTTTGCCCGTGCCGGAAAGGGTTAAGCATGCATAAATTCTCAAACTGTGTATATCTGTGACTATTATTCTCACATTATAATTTAATAAATTTATTATTAACATTTTATCATTTTTAAATTTAGATGTAGTTATTTTGCTAATAACTTTCCAAACTCAAACATATTTCCTATTTTTTTTTCATTAAAGTGTAAATAATTCATTATAACATTAAGGAGGCAATAATTAAATATATTTATTTAAAAATAGTAAATTTCAAAATACATCTGTTGAATAGCTGTGCAAATGCTTTATTTGTAGAAAGTCCCCTCCCCCCCAAATTTGATATATCGAGAATAAAGTAAAAAAAAATGTGTTAGTTTAACACAGAAACATTCATGATTTATTATCAATTTTTGAGCTCTAAATTAAAATAAAAAAAACCTTAAATTTCATGTATATATATATATTTTTTGGTTTTTATATAGAATTAGATTTGCATTAAAAATTGTATGTTTAAATGTATATGACTTTAAAAAACTCAATCAACTTTTTTTTCCGTTCATTTTTTTCCAAATATGATTTTCAAAATTGATTGAATTTTTCATATTTTATGGAGAGTAGATGCATAAAGAAACATGTTAAATTAACTTCGTATAGCAAGAATTTTTGCTAATTGAACTTGTTCATGTTTTTTGTTAATGTTCATTTATAAATAATACAATGATTTTTCTAATATTCATTATAAAGTAAAATAAAATTTTCTTAACTGAATGATATGTCTCCTGTCTTCCTTTTAATAAAATTTTAAAAATATCTGTTTAATTTATTCTAAACACATTTTTATTTTACTTCAAAATGTTTAACTAACTATTGAAAAAGTATGTTTTAGTGAAACTTCAAACCCATGAATAAATTAGCTGAGTTATTCAAGTAAATGTGACATTATCAGAAAGCATGCCATAAAAGAATCTTTTGTTGCCACATTGAACAAATCATTGAAAATAAATAACAATTAATTTATCTAACGAACAATTTAAAAAAAATTCTGCTGCATTAAATCATAACTTAGTTTTAGTTATTTATAATGTTTGTGAAACATTATAAAAGGTCTGTTATGCAAATTTTAATGAGGCATTACATTTATTATACATGATGTTTTGTTGAATAATTTTTTATTCGGCCTGTTTTAATAAGTTTTATTCTTTATCCTGTTTAGATAACTGCATGACATTCAGATTAAGATGGATTCCACAAAATTACTTCTGATTGAGAAGCATGCTAATTAAATCAATTATATTCGATGCTTTTAAAACTTTCTTGAATCTGGGCATCTGTTTGGGAAGTTGCATTTTTTGATAACATTAACCAGTGCTTTGATGTAATATGCCTACAATCAGGTTCTTATGTACTATTAGCAAACTGTTTTCCAAAGAATAAAGGATAGCATCACTGAAGTGTTCTTGAAAGTAAATAAGTTTTTACAAAAGGTATGGGTAAAAATATTGCTTCCAATAGATATTGAAAGAAAGAAACCTTAATAAGTGAACTATTATTACTAAGTCATTACTTCTGACATCACTAGCTAAGCATAGAATGGACAGACTGAAAAATGTCCAAACCGAGGCTCCAACCTGGAACAATTACGAGGGGATGTCCAGCTTGACATCTCTCACTTATATATATTGGTAAGACTACAACTGCAGCACAAGACAGAACTATCTGCATGAACGTACAAACCTGTGGCAAAACACAAGGAACAAATGAATCCAATATCGGTGAACACACACACACACATATATACAGTCAAAGATCTATAATACACGCACCCATAATCCGTAATTTCCTATAATTCGCATTACTGTACAGATATAAACCATGAAATAAATAGTTAAGGAAATTTACAAATTTGTGTTCCAAAAATTATTTTTTTAAACAAATAATAAAGAAATTGAAAAAAATCACAATAAAAACAGCATTTTTTTATGTAACTGTTATTTTATTAACTGTAAAAAACAAACTGCATTACAGAACATATCTTTACAGAACAAGTACTCTTCTCTGATTGGTTCTTGTTCTCAGATATCGGCGCAAGTATCGATGCGTAGAGACCAATTTAAAACTATGCTGACTTTTTTGGGCTATTCTTTTAATATATAAGATGGTTTGAATTTTAATGTTAGAAAAAAAACTTTTGATAGCTTTATCTAAGCTATTCATAAACAGCAATGTAAAATGTCTTTTTCATCCCTCATGCAATACTTTTTATTCACTTTTTAATCCTTCCTTTTGTCATTCTAAATTTTCAGAAGCTCAACAAATCTTTTTTTTCTCCCTCCTTTGTAGCTGGGGAAGAGAGAATTGCCACTGATTTTTCAGCCTTTTTTATTTACTTAACGAATCAGTGTCAGGCTTTGCTAATTACAAGAAATTGAGAGGTAATTTTCTTTCCTTCTAAAGGGCAATCTACTCACACAAAAGATAACTTCAACTTTTCATCATGACAAAAGGGGATAACACAGGGAAGGCTGATAAGTAAAAGTTGCTTCTTTTGTGTTGCAATTCTTGGACCGGTTTTGAAGAGACTAGTTTAAAACAATAATAAATATTTTGTAATTTTTATCCTAGTTATACAGGGTGAGTCATAAATATCGAAACAATAGGCTATCTCCTTAAATATTGAACTTAGACCCATACTTCCAATTGCAAAAATTCCTAAAAACACTTGAAATTTTTGATAAGATAAATTGCAACTCCATGGGGGGATCTAGTTGAAAAATTACGAAAATAAAATTTTTATACGGCCCCTGTAGGATAAAAATTCCAATTAGGAAAACTTTCCTGGTTCAGTCCTAAATAAGACACAAAAAGTTGCATCTTCATATCTTTAAAACTCGCAAAGTTATAGCCGTTTAAAAAATTCATCAGGTTTTAAGGGGTTAGACACAAACTGAAATGTGCGCATTTCAAAAAAAGAATTACTTTAACAGTTCCAGGAAACGCGTAAAAAATCTATTTTTTGAATTAGAATTTTGATTTTTTTCTTTTTTTGTGATGGTTAGCCTTATAATTTGCTAAGAAAATCACATCCTAAAATTTCTCATACCATTTAAGTTTCATGTGGTTTACTGGTTTAAATGGGACAATCAAAAATCGTTATAACTCCTGACATTATTTATCGTATTTCAATTTCTTTCCATTTGATTAAAGTTGAAAATCTGATTTTGTTTTTGTTTTTTAATATTAATTTTAAAAGTATTAAAAATATTTATTGGGAAAGTAATATAACCTTAAAAAAATTCATTATTTTCAAAAGTAAATATTTTTTTCAAATTTGCCAAAAAAATAAAAAATGACGTGTTTTAAATTATTTTTTTCCTTAAAAAATTCTTAACATTTAATAATTTAAAAACAAGAAATAGTGGGGGGGGGGGGGGGGGAATGCAGAAAAAGTGCATTGTTTAAATGTCCGTCAGTTATTTAAAAAAATGCGTTTTCTAAAATGCAGATTAAGTCTTTTTTTTTTTTTTTCACTTAGCCCTGACAACTTCAGGCTTTTTTATGTCCTGGAGAGGATGTTAAAAAATCTGTATTCTGGGCCCAGGCCGGGCCAGGACCGATATGTTATTTTTTTCTGAAGACTCGCCAGGCCGGGCCTAGCGTACTTTTCATCAAGGAGGGGACTGCTTTCTTCTTAGGTGCACCCTGGATTTTCAAAATCGGTCTCGACAAAACCCGTATTAAAATCACTGTCTCTGACTGACTTAATACGTGCATAAAATTCGGCTCAATCGAAATTTTTACGAAAAATACATAGATTTTAAAATATTTATTTTACAAAAAAAAAATTAGAATTTAATTTTTTAAAATAGTTTATTCAAAGGCTAAAAAATTAAATACAATATAATCAGTGAAAAAAATCTGCCTATGGCGGAATTCTGTGTTAAACAAAAAATGTGTTGATCCATGCAAAATAAATATAATATTATTGAGAAAAAAATAAACTCCAATTACATCTCCTAGGTAGGGCATCTGTTTATAACGTATTTTTTCCGTCCTATGTGAATCCGTGTATTCTGTCTTAAAAGGTTTTACTGTATAACATTTTTCAAAGTCTCCAACGCATGGGATATGAATTAACGAAATTAAAATATAAGTGAAACATTTACAAATAAATAGAGATTCATTGATAAAATAAATATATTACAGCCTTTGGTACTTCTCAAATAATAAAAAGTATAAATATAAAAAACGAAAAGCTATAAAAAGAATTTTTGGTCAGAACTCCTGCATATGAAATAATTTTTTTCCACGCCGAAGTAAAAAACTATGTAGAAAATTGCGGCTGAACCGGGCTATGATTTAAACTATTTTCCAGACCAGTTCGGGTTATGATGTTAACCTTTTCACAGGCCGCGCCGAACTTTTTCCCCTATGGGTTGGTTTGGGACCTGACCTAGATATTTCGATCCATGTATACCTCCTGTGCAGACTACCAACATATTTTGAAAACAAGTTTAGATTTAATTCAATACGCTGCTTTGTTATGTCCAAATAAGAGGCACTGTATTAAATCGATATTTAATAATAGACAATTTATGGACGATCCCTCACATGCTTTGAAAATCAGAGAAAAGCTTTTCGTTTACAGACATGGTAAAGTGGTGTAAGTCACGAATTTAGGAGAATTTCGAATTTTAATATCTCTGTCAGATGATATTTAGATGAAATTTTTTTCATTTAATTTAGTAATGGATAAGGAATAATTTCCTAATTGGGAATTTTGAACTACGGGGGCCGTATAAAAATTTCATTTTCGTATTTTTTAAAATAGACCCCCCCCCCCCCAATGATGTTGCAACTTATCTTATCAGAAATTTCACTTTTTTTATGAATTTTTGCAATTGGAAGTATGGGTTTAGGGGCAATATTTAAGGAGATAGCCTATTGTTTCGATATTTATGACTCACCCTATATATAGATAAATGAAGTTATAACACATAAGAAGCTCAACATGTGGAATATTTTGTTATCTGCATGTAAAAGTCAGAGAAGTTTGTTGTTGAGCTGGAATAGGCACCCTGTTAAAAAGACCTAATTTTAAAATTATTTATTTTCATTATTAATTAATTTTTTAATATTTTTTTAAATTGAATTTCAAGGAAAAAATTGTTTATGTCAACTATTTATCTCTTTTTGCACATCTTTCTTTTTTTAACAAAAATAAAGTGATTGTTGTTAACCTTTTGTTCTATGATGTTACTAAAATTTGATATTTAAAAAGCTTATTTATTTTATGTTGTTTATATGCAATTTATTTTAATTATAATTTGTATTTATAAAGCTTTAAAAAGAAGATGTTCCACTCTTTTTTTTTTTTTTTATTATCTGAATGTCATTGGTATTGATTGTTTTTAAAAGTTTAGATTTTTTTTAGCAGTTTTCCCATGTTTTGGCAATTATTTTTTTACATTTATGTTTTGTTTATTTTACAACAGGATGTATATAATTAATAGGCTAAAATTGATAAAAATAATAAATATCAATACTTTATTAATATCAAAATAATTTAAAGTAAATTTCAAAATTGGTAACACTTTAATAGACTTTCCAATGAGCTGAAAGGAAATTTTAAAAAGTAAAAGCTCATACTATTCTAAAGTTTTGTTTCTCTGTCTTTTACCGATAAAAATTGAATTCAAAGAATGAATTATTATGTTTTGTTTCATTAGATTTTCACCATTCAATAGAATTCATTGAAAAGTTTTGCATCATCGCCCTACTACTAATCAACAGTATTTTGTTGCTAAACTGTTTAGGTATTTGCTTTTTTGTTTTGTTAATAGATTGGATAGTAAGTACAAGAATTATATAAGTTATTCTCATAGTTACATTTACTTATTTTTAATTCTAATTTGAAAATATTTTTGTTTGTTTAAAAATCTATACAATTCTTCTTCAACTAAGTCTAAATTAAGGCATAATTATCTTTTTTATATACTTTTATGTTTTCATTAGTGTTATCAGTTTTTTAAACAATCAAAAATATCTTTATATTATAAGAATGAATAAAAATGATTTATTTACATCTTGATTTTTAATTTTATTTAAAGAAATACCATGAACTCCTGCTGATGTTGATCTCCAAAGGTTGTATTCATATAGTAACAAAAATCAGCATGGAAAAGTGTTAATATTTAAATCATATAAAATAATCCCCTTCGCTGATTAAGTTGAAATCAAATGAATCAAATTGTATGATTTACACAATGCTAAAATATACGAATTTTCATTGATTTCTTAATTTAAAAAAAAAAGTTTTTAATAATCTATTAATACAAAAGAATAAATTATTTAGGACAAGAAATGACTATATGCGCATGTTGATTTTTAATATATATGAACAGCCATTAGTAATTTTTGAATCTATGCCCTTTTTTAAATATTTTACTCTCATATTTGTATAGTTTTTATAAATTTTCAATTGATAATTGAAAAATTAATTACAATTAAACATATATATCTCCAAATTTGGTAGGCTTTATTTCGTCTCGTATTCCACAGCAGGGTTGGGTGTTCAGAAAAACATTTCATCTTGTGCTGTACTTTGGCTGAGTATTGTCCTCATAAACAAATGATAGAGCATTATCACAAGAATCTGATTTCAATTCCCGGCATGGACATTTTTTTCTGTATCAGTTTTTATTTGATTAGTTAGCAATGTGAAAATTCACCTATTTGTTATTTAATTTTATTCTCTTCATTTATGCTACTGGACATTTTTTTATATCTGATCAAAGTTTCCTTTTCTATTCTGCTTGCCCAGTTTGTGAAAAATAAATATGTTTTCGGATGGATAATATATTTAAAGCGATGTTTTTATTGTTAAACAGCCTTTTTTAAACATATTCTCCCTTTATCAAAAAACTGACCAATACAGTACATTATACAGTTCCTAAATAACAGAAACTGTCAATTGAAAGCGTTTGAGGGTAAAAATCTATTTAAAAATAAATTAGAAAATAAGCAATTTGTTATTTGAACACTTCCTCAATTTTCATTTACGATCGCTTCGGGAAATTCTGTTCAAAATGCCCACTCGGACAGCATTTTTGAAATACATATTACAAATTTTAAATTTTTTTGCCAAAATTAATCTTTATACTATATTAATTTCCTTATAACAATATTCCGTACTTACTTCAACTTATTAAATTAAAATCTTGTTTCTAGATCTAATCTATTAATCTTTATGGAAACTATATAAATTCTTAAATCGCCTTAAAAAAACATTTATTCCAATACGCGTAAATTTAAAAGATGTCTCTAAATTAAAAATATTCTTAATTAAACTTTATTTCTTAATATTCCAAACAAAATTCATTTTTTCTATGTTTTTATCAACCCTTTTAAGAAAGTCTAATTAAATTTATTCCAAAACCAAACCTTTCAAAAAATATCATTATTTTTATTTATCTATTTATTTATTTTCCCTCCTTCAACATTCGATATGTGTGCATAACAATAAATTCATTTCTTTTCTTTTTCTCGTAAAATTAATCGTCTGCAAAAAGATCGTTTGCACAGGATATTTGAAATTCTGGGTCGATTATAAATTAGTTAAATGATATTTTTAAAAATAAAATTATCGTCTGTGGAATACAATCTCGACTCTGGGCATGAGTTATGTTTACATGGAAAAATGATGGTTCAAGAGTAGAGAATTTTCTTGAATTTTCTTTTATATTTAAGAAAGGAAGCCTCGAGGTGAGAAGGAAGATTCTTGGGGTTTTTTTTCTTCGATGAGTACGGCTTATGGCTTGTTGAATTAAATGATGGAATATTTTTTTCGATGTTTCTGTTAAAGATAGTTTGCAAAAGGAGCCTTTCCCTCTCTCATGACTACAGTTTAATAAAGTAACTTGCAGTAGCCAATGAGTAATTTATTGGATCCTCTACATTTATTTACTTACTTTTCTTTCTCTCGCTTGCCATGACATCTGTGCGGTAGAATGGGGACCCTGGCGATGATGTTTCTGGCTCCTAACTTTAAAATGGCACATATATTCTCCCTTTAATACAAAACTGGCCTATGCTTCACATTATATAGTTCCTAAATAAGAGACTCGATCAATTGAAAGTGTTTGAGAGTAAAGTGAATTTTAAAATGAATAAGAATATGAGTAGTTTGGATTTGAGACTTTTTTCTTCAACTCCTATTTTTGTTTAATTTATTTTTGCTGTAAGAATTGATCCTATCAAAAACTCATCACTATAAAAGTTGTAGATATTATTGAGAAAATGCATAGTAAATTTAATCAAGTTTGATATCTTAAGAATTGACGAGATTATGGATTTTTTTTTCTCCTTCCATCCCCTCCCCTTTTTGTTTTCATTTTTTATTTTATTTTATTTTATTTTGCAATAAGAGTTGCTCCTATTCAAAACTTGTAAATACTAAAGTTTTTGATAATATAAAGAACAGCGTTGGCAAGTTTTTGCTGCAGGTGGACGAAACCGCGCTAAAAACCGTTCCGGCAAAAATAGGATTTTGTCCGCAAAAATGACAAAAACTGATTTTTTTACATATAAATGCGCATTTCTTTCCTTTTACTTATCTTAAATTAACAATCACAGAATAGTAGTACAATGCATTGTGATGATAACTTAATATACTTGTTGAACTATGAGTTCTCGTGCAACCTGCCGTTCAATGTTTATTATGATTTTATTATTTGGCAACTTCTACAAATTCTGTTTTTAAGTAGTTCATATTTTAATGTCTGATATGTAGGTTGTTTGTTTAGATCGTATTTCTATTAAATATTATTTCCTATTCAAACTGCGTTTATTACTCTGCTTTGCTACACAATTAAGTAGTATGCTTTACAATTCAATTAAGAACAGGTTATGTTGCCCAGAAGGCCATTTTCTTTTGAATTAGGAAAATTTATTTAACAGTTCAAATTTCATTTTTTTTGAAGAGGTACGATTTAACATATGAAACATGTCTGAACATCAAGCGAACTTTACGATGTTAAATAACAGTAATTATGATATTTGGAAATTTAAAATGCAAATGTTTTTAACTGATAAAGGATTATGGGATGTTATTACATCCGAACAACCTACTGAAGCGGGAGCTGATCGAGATGCTTGGATTAAAGCAAACAAGTCTGCTAAAGCGAAAATTGCGTTAAGTGTCGAAGACAATCAGTTAATACATATCAAGCATGAGGAAACAGCAAAAGGTATGTGGGATTCTTTACGTAAGGTTTATGAACAAAAGCATTTAAATACGAAACTTTTTTTGCAAAGAAAGTTATACAGTATGAAATATGATGAAACCTTAAACTTGAAAGATTATATTCAAAGTATATTAGAAGTAGTTGATCAACTAAGAGGTCTTGGTAAAGTAATCCCAGATGATGATATCATTGCAATTTTACTATGCGGTGTTACAGAGAGTTATGATTCTTTAATTACAAGTTTAGAAGCTCGTTCTTCCGAGGAATTATCATTAGAATACGTAAAAAGTAAACTTATTGCAACGTATGAGCGTCGTTTAGAAACGTTTAAATTGAATGAAGAAACAGCGATGAAAATAGTTAAAGATCCAAAGAAAAAGGGAAATTTTAGGGTTAACTCTGAAAACAAATCAAAACAGCTTTGCCATTACTGTAAACGGCCAGGACATATTAAGAAATTTTGTTATTTATGGAAAGCTGAGCAGCATAAAACAAGAAATCACAAAGTTAAAATGATTACAGATAGCGAGGAAATTAAAACGGAAAATGAAATTTTTCACTGTCTTAAAGCTTCGAATAAATTCTCTAATGTTAATTGGTATATTGATTCTGCTGCGACAACTCACATGACAAATGATAAAAATATTTATTGCACTTAAATAAAGCCAAAAAGAGGCCAAGTACAAGTTGCTAGTGGTCAATTACTCGATATTAAAGGTATTGGTGATTGTTTAATGAAATACAGAGGAACAGGCAATGAAGTTAGAAATATAAAATTTTGTGATGTCTTATATGTTCCAGATCATGATAGCAGTTTATTATCAGTGAAGAGACTTGATGAAAACGACTGTTTTGTGCACTTTGGCAACAGGAAATGTACAATAATGAAAAACGACCAAGTAATAATTGAAGGAAAATTAGAAAATGGTTTGTACAAGTTAAACTGCAATGAAATCGCTAATAAAGTTTTTGAAGAATCGCATATTAATTGTATTCATATGTGGCATAGAATATTTGGACATCGTGATCTTCGAGCAATCAAGGAATTACAAGATAATCATTTAGTCCATGGTTTAAAAATGAAGGACTGTAAGCAAAAAATGAAATGTTTATGTTGTACAAAGGTTAAAATAGTTCAGAATGCTTATCCTAAGAGAAGTGAACATCGAGCATCAAAAGTTGCAGATTTATTCCATGCTGATATTTGTGGACCTTTTTTAAATGAGACTCCCACAGGAAAGCGATATTTCTTAACACTTATAGATGACAAGTCAAGATATCTAACTGTTTATTTACTGAAACATAAAAGTGAAGCAGCGACAAAAATTGAAGAATTTTTCCGTTATGTCAAAACTAAATTTGAACGTACGCCAAAGTTTTTAAGATGTGACAGAGGAGGGGAATTTGTGAATGAAAGACTCCGAAATTTCATGATTAAGGAAGGAATTAAATACCAGTTATCAGTACCACATTCTCCTCAACAGAACGGAGTTGCAGAAAGAAGGAATCGTTATTTGACTGAAATGGCAAAATGCATGCTGGAAGATTCAAAGTTGGATAAAGAGTTTTGGGGAGCAGCTATAATGACATCGACCTACCTGCAAAATCTTTTACCCACAAATGCTTGCGAGAAAACACCTTTTGAAATATGGCATGGATATAAACCAACAGTAAAGCACTTAAAGATTTTTGGTTGCAAAGTTGTTTATTATATTGCACCTGTATTAAGAAGAAAATTAGACAACAGAGGTAAAGGAGGAATTTTTCTTGGTTATGCTGAAGAATCTAAAGGTTATATATTCTTGATAAAGAAACAAACAAAATAATTATTTCAAGAAATGTAATTTGTCTCAACGATAGAGATAATGAAACATTAACTAATGCCGAGGAAACAGGTGACTGTAGTAAACACAAGAAAATTACCTTAAACTTAAATGATGAGCATGAAATAAAACCTTTAGAGGAAGATAAAGATTTAGAAGGGAACGAGAATGTAAAAGTAAGACGTTCAGAACGTTCCAACAAAGGTGTACCTCCTGTAAGATATATTACAGCATATAAAACATCTGTTAAAAGTGTTGATGAACCTATGTCATGGGCTGAAATGAAAAAGTTATCTGAAGATGAACAAAATAAATGGATTAAAGCTGCAGACGACGAAATTAAATCAATCGAAGAAAGAAATGTTTGGGAACTTACAGATTTACCTCAAAACCGAACTGCAATTGGTACTAAATGGATTTTTAAACTTAAACAAGATCAAACCGGAAATGTTTCACGTTATAAGGCTCGACTTGTAGCTAAGGGATTTACTCAAAAGCCAGGAGAAGATTTTAAAGAAACATATGCTCCTGTTGCAAACAATGTAACATTTCGAGTCCTCTTAACAGTGGCAAGTGCCAAGAATATGAAAATAAAGCATTTAGATGTAAAAATAGCCTTTTTAAATGCTGATATAGATGAAGAATTATACATACGACAACCAGAAGGATTCATTATTAAAGGTCAAGAAGATAAAGTTCACTGTAAAAAATCAATAGGCAAGATTACAACACAACGTGCGGGTAAAAAAATCGCCATCAACTTGTGTTGTAAATTTCAAGTGTGCTGTAAATGAACGCGTGCTTGAATTTTTCAAGAACGTTTATGTAATTTTACAACACAGTGTGTTGTAAATTTCAAGTATGTTGTAAATGAATGTGTGCTTGAATTTTTCACGAGAGAGATATAATTTTACAACACAGCGTGTTGTAAATTTCAAGAGTGCTGTAAATGAAGGTGTGCTTGAATTTTCAAGTACGGTGATGTAATTTTACAACACAATGTGTTGTAATTTTCAAGTATGGTGTAAATGAAAGCGTGCTTGAATTTTCAAGTACGGTGATGTAATTTTACGACACAGTGTGTTGTAATTTTCAAGTATGGTGTAAATGAAATCGTGCTTGAATTTTCAAGTACGGTGATGTAATTTTACAACATTGTGTGTTGTAAATTTCACGTTTGTTGTAAATGTATGCGTGCTTGAAAATTCTCGCACGAAAATGTAAATTTACAAAATAATATGTTGTAAATGAATATGTGCTTGAATTTTCAAGCACGATGATGTATTTTTACAGCGCTATATCTTTTAATTTTTAAAATTTGTCTTAAATGAATTTTCAATCACAAATAATTCAAATAATTTTACAGTAGTGTATGTGTAGATTAGATTCATCTCCGAGTTAAATAATATTTAATAAAAATTTCAGAGAGGGGGGCGGGGAGTTTGGGTGTATTTTGAGGAAGAGCAATTTTCAAGTTTTTCCGAGCCGCTCACAAAAAATTATTTTTTATATTATGAATATTCCCTCCCCCCCCCCCCCAATTTGGGCAAATTGGAAGGGCACTTTATGAAATTTTTTAAAATCGTAGCATTTTCATCATTTTACACCAGACTTCTTTACTAAATGTTCTGATGAGTAGTATTTATAATATATAAACATTTCAAAGAGGGGGGAGTTGTATTCTGAAGGTCGCGATTGTAATTTTGCTAATTTCTTCACTTCATTTCAATCTGTAAAAGGCTATAACTTTGCTTCTATGGGAGCTACAGCGGCGGTGGAAATTCTAGCATAGCTAACTTTTCCTCGGCGTTCTTTTTGCTATTTCAGTTTTCGAGTGTTTCTCATAGGACCGTTTTGGGGAGGGGGATGGGGGGGGCATTCTCTTTTTTGATGAAATATGTCTATTGAAAGCTTATGATTCATACATTACAAATCTAGCACACACACACACACAAAATCTCCCGTCCTTCTGGGTCACGATTCATAATGAGTTTAAATTTCTCAAACTTCTTCAAGGTTTTCGCTGAATCGGCATCTGAAAGAAGTCGTGCCAATGTGGTGTATGTACGACATCTGTGTCATATAAATATTATTCAGTATTTTTTATTGCAATTTTTGTATGCAAATAATATGCATTATTTTTCATATACAATAAGGCATTAAATGAAAATTATAATCTTTGTAGTAGTAGAATAAGTAGTAGATTAATGAATAAAAAAACACTTTATTTAAAAATATTTCCTGCTCAATAAGATATTTCTTGTCGATTAAATATACACGTAATTGTTCAAGTTTTCCCTTCTGTTGGGAAAAACTTAACAGAAATTTCTCTCTTTTTTTTTCTTTTGCGGAGTCTTCCAATGAATATTAGTTATAATTATATAAAACTTTCAAACAGAAGGAGTGTGTATTCCGTAGGTCACGATAATAAACTTCCTGGGGGGGGGGGGGCGATTTTCAAATTTTTCCTAACTTTTCATGTTTCGAATCATATCGATCGTTTCATCATTCATATTTCGAATCTTCCCCCTTCCCCCTCGCACGATGAAGCACGCGCGATAATGAAAGGAAGTAAAGAACTGATACACATGACGTCATTTCCTTTGTCGCCGCTCTCATGGAGCATGGAGCTAATAAGAATTCCATGCTTCTCAACAATCAACTAATGAAAACTACTCGCGAAGAATGCTCAGTTGCCTAAATAGTTACATAGTTAGATTTTTGTTTTTGTGTGTATACATATGAAAAAGCTTTGCATGCGAAATTAAATGACGCTAAAAAACAAGTACCGTCGTTTCTTTCTTTTTTTGTTTGTTTAAGAAATCAATTGAGTGTTTATTTTTTATGGATTAGACAGAGCAACATAACTTCTATTTTAGTGTATTAGAATATTAGAATCCCGTACTGTAGATATTGAGTTGGATGTAACTGATTTTCCTATAAACATTTTATCTTCTAATTATAATTTGAGAATTTCATGCCAGGCTAATATTATAAACATATAGAAGAACAGCTGGTGGATTCTCTCTTAATAAATACTTTGCAAATATTAAATATTGTATAAAATGTGTATAAGTTATATTTTAGTTTTATGTTCTCTTTTGCCTTTACATTGTTCTTAAATTGTGAAATATATTTGAATGGTTAAAAAAAATATTCTAATATTTTTATTTTATCTAAAAAAAGAGTGAAAAACTCCAGAGAGATTGTACTTATCTTTAGGGGAATTCTCGGTTTTGTATTCTTAGAGTTAAATGAGTTACACTTAAATGAATAGATAACCTATTGATGCAAATTAAATGTGGTAATGGTTAGACAGAAAGGGTGTAAAAATTGGTCCACATCTCTATAAGGTATATCCATGTGTAATGAGTGTAATAAATCGCAATCAATCAAAAAGTTTTGTTAGAAATGTTGAAAAAATTTGTCTACATCTTATTTTATGTACAAAAATAATTACTATTTGAAATTAACATAATCAAAATGTTTTTTATTATTTTCTAATATTTAATATAATATCTAAATGCTTGCTCTGTAAGTAATAAAACATTAAATTCTATAAAAGCTTACTCAACTAGCAAAATCCATTTTTAAACATTGGTATAATTCTGACAGCAGTAATAACATTGTTCAACAAATTTTAATGAGCTTTCTTTCTCTTGATGTATGTTAAGCAAAATTTTTTACCACCTTCTATAATTTTGCAAAATTTTAGTTTAAATTTTTCAATTACACTTTCATTTTATTGATATTAACATCAAATGAACATGTTATTTGTGTTTAACATGTTGAGTGCCACAACAAACACTGGTGACAGATATTGAACTTTCAGTTTAGTCACCCCAATGTTTGTCAGTGGTATAAAATATGATATAAAACTAAATATGTATATATATATATTGTTTTAAGTAATTGTTTAAAATTCATTTAAAATTTACTTAACTTATTTATTAGAGGATTATTATCTTTATATATAAGACAGCTTAAACGGAAACTTCAGAGTTAGTCATCGATGACTGACGTGACACTCAATGTGGCCCCTGTCCCTGCCCACGAAGACACTCGCGAGCTAATGTGATTCCTATGGGGAGACATTTTTTAAAAAACCTTTCGCCTTTTGACATTTTAAAATTATTTTTATTGCATTGGATAGCTGAAGTCCGTCTCAAGATGGCTACTTGATTACTTTTTCGATTTTGGTCGCAGGTATTTTTTTATAAAGTTACTTTCACTTTTGGAACAGGTTTTAGAAGCGAAAGTAACTAAATAAAAAATATGTGCGACCAAAATCGAAAAAGTAATCAAAGAGCGATTTTGAGAGGAACCTCAGCTATCGAATGCAAAAGAATTAGAAAATGTCAAAATGCAAAAGAGTTAATAGAAAAATGTTTGTTTACTTCAGCTGACTGTGAGGATTAACACAATTTTTTTTTCACAATTTTTTTTTTCTAATAAAATAAAATTTTGTGTTTGGTTCAGTTTTCTTAACAATGTGAAAATTTAGGTTTACTTGTCATAGACTGGGGGGGGGGGAGTTACTGGTTCTGCAGAGCACTAAATTCTTTAAATTAGTGGTCTCATTGAATTTTTGATGGTCTCGAACCAGCAGGACCAACAAGGATTTTGAAAGCTTTGTATATACGGTCACCTTTGTGAAATCTGCATACTTTAGGGACAAAAGTTTTTTGGATAATACATTCTTGTAGATACATCACCCCTTTGTTTACATTTTATTTTTTAAAGTCTGATTATGAATTAGGAACAAGTGTGCAAAAATTACAATAGAAAATAAAAACATAGGGTGATATATTGATTTGATACATTTAATAAGATTAAAGAAAATTTAAATTATATGTAATACCCATAAGGAATGTAATTAAATATTTATTCACTGGAAAATTGATAACATAAATGTATCTGTGCACCAAATTTAACTTTATGGGTTTAACTGTTAATGACAGTTTTCACTGTTTCCATTCCAACATGTATTGCAGATAATAGATCATTGCGGATTATACATCAGCAGATTTCACAGAGTTGACAGCATATTGTATATATATATATATATATAACAGGGCTGCCTGGCTAACCAAAAAGTATCACAAATCCAGTATACATAAACAGTATATAAAATTTTGAACGTATAATGGTAAAGAATTATGAAAATTAGTTTTAAAATTATATTAGCATTGTTTATCTGTTTGTAAATATAGTCGAATATTATGTTCATATTATTATTTCAAAGTAAATATAAAGAATAAAAATTAATTTTATAGTTTGCAGAATTTAAAAATTTTTAATAAGAGATACTGTAATCCAATGAAGAAAAAAAATATTGATTTCCAATGGTGAGAGAGCCTTTAACCATCTACTTTCCTGCTTCCCTTGATGGAAGAAAGCAGTTCTTTAGCAATTTTTATATAAATTTGAAATAAAAAAACAGAGAGAGTTATTTAATAGTCTCTTTTAAAAAACCCAAACCAATTATCTGCAAATTAGGTATCAAATAGAATATATGAATCACACTAAAATCAAATGAGACTTTAGTATTATTGCTGGTAAATTCTACAGTTTGGCAATAATTTTTTTTTATATAGAAAGTAGTCAATAAGATAATTGAGAAGCACCAATCTGTGTGTAAACTTTCTCTAAAAGATAATTAACATTTTCTTCTTTTAATGTTGTAATCTTATTTTTAAGTATTCATTTAATCATTTATTTCATAACTACATAAAAATTATTCATTTTATTAGTATAAATTTTAAATACATATTGCTAGGTTAAAAAAAAAAAAAAAAAGTTTTTAAAACTTTGGTTTGTGGAAACTTAAACTTTTTCAGTACAGAGATCTTAGTTTTTTTTTTTTTCTTTTTTTAAGCTAAAAGCAATTTTGGTTTCCAAAAGTGATATTTATTTCGCTAAGAGCTATAAACACTTTAGGAGAACAAACTTTATTATTGCTTCATATATAAAGTATGATGCTTGTGAATGTGGCATAGAAAGATAAAAATAAGACAAATACAGCAAAAAAAAAAAAGTTATGAATGCAAAAACAAATGAACAGTTACCGATAAAAGACAGTACACAAAACACTGACGGCAGTTAGTAAATAAAAATACTGTTTGCGGGCAAATAGAAAGCATTTGGTGTCTGCACAGGGACTAGCTGACAAGAAAATTCATGTGTGGTACAACATATATATTTTTATTACAGTGTTTTGAAAACCCCCAAAGAGAATTATGAATCACCTTGTATGTATAATAGATATTTATATTTATATTATAATTGTTTTTTATATAGAAATTACTTCTGTTTGTATATAAATTTTATAAAAGGCCCATTCTATCATTTAAACTGTATTATATGGAAAAAATTACTTGTGTGTACAAAACAGTGACTAAGTTGCCACAAAATGTTATCAGTTTTCCATCTCTCACCAAAGTCATTTTCTCTATTGCCGATACCCCTATGCTGAAAAATATCATAGAAGTATTTCAATGCTATTTCATGCTGATCAGAGTTTTCAACATTTTGCAATGTATAAAAATTACTACTTATTGGTGTTATTTAGCAGTATAAAGCAACCAAATTCAAACTAATAAATGTTTTATGCAAAATACTTATTCATTAACTGATTTAATAAAATTAACTATTGAATATTTAATAAGTGATTTACTACAAGGCTAACTAAGGGTAGAACCAACAGAGTGAAAAATATCAAAGCCGAATATTGAACTTGGAACTCTTGGAATGACTTTCCAAGTGCTCTACCTTTGATCAAGCCGAAATTCAAGCCCGAGAACCCTTGGAAGGACTCTTTCATTATATATGTGTTCACCCTTGCTGGGTTTGTTTCTCGTGTTATGTCGCAGGTTTGTGTGCTTATGTAGACAATTCTATCTTGTGCTGCAATTACAACCTTACCAACATACAGGGGCATACCTAGGATTAAGCTTTGGAAGGGACTGATTTGGCCTGCAATGTCAGACAAGCTTGATCTGATTTTTTTTTTTTTTTTTCGTGACTTGATACAGAATGAACACTGGGTGGTAAAAGGGGAAAGCAATAAGTGAAACTTGGGGGAAGAGCTCTGAAAATTATTCATGAAGCTAAGTCTGAAGTCTTAAACATTTTTGTGGAATAAAAAGATAACTGTTTTAAGTGGTGGATATTAAAAATGCTGATATTTAAAATTTCACAAGAAAATTTATAAAAAAGAAAAAAAAATGTGAAAATATAACTATATTTCATAATTTCTATTTTGAAGAATCTCATTAAAAATGATAAAAGTAAACTTTCATAATTTGATTAAGCTTTAAATAGTTAGTCTAGTTTCATGGTCTAGCCCCTTAGTTCCCTTGTGAGTGTGCCAACGTCAACATATGTAGGAGATGCTAAGCTGGGTATCATCCTTGTTGCTTAAATGGTATAGCACTTGGAGAGTTCTGGATCTGGATTCGATTTCTGACTTATACATTTTTCACTCTGTTGGTTCTACAATTAGTTAACATTGTGATAAATAACTTATTAAATATTCAATAATTTCAGTGCTGGAAATTAATTGAAAAAAAAATCAGTTAATATTATACCAACAAACTAATTATGTCAAAATTCCATGATTTGCACCATACCTGATGTCTTAAAATGGACTAACTAATTTTAAAATATAATAACTTGCAAATGGATATTGCATTTTAAAATTAGCTAATTAAACCATTTTTGCAAAGGAGTATGTTATGGGTGAGGAATTTTTTTTTTACTGAGATTTTCAATTTAAGGGTCTCAATCACCAATAGAGTCTTCTTAAGGATTATTTCACTCAATATATTTAGTATCCTTTCTTTCCATCAGTGCTAGGCAAAAAAAAAAATTCATACTTTTTCTAGCCATTATTGCTTAAAAATGATATTTACCATTGCTATTTGGATTTATCAAAACTTCAGAGCAAAATTCCTACCATGCATAACTTTGTCGTAAGAATTTTTTCAATAGTTGTCGCCATTTCTAATTAACAGATTTTTGAAATTGGCCAGTCCATTTTAGGATACCCGGTAGTTTTTATATTATTAAATATTTTGTTACGAAAATTAAATTTGAATTTTGTTGCAAACCTTGCATTTAAACACAATATAGAATTATATGCTTAATGAGGAATATTTAACAACATTGGTAAGACATTTTATTGTAGAAACAAAAAATATGTACAATTTTCTTATCAATAAAAATGCACAAAAATATGCACAATTTTTTTAAAAGTACATGAATGTTATTTCACTTTTAAAATTCTATTAATAAACATAAGAAATTAATGCTTGAATCACATTTGTAACTATGTAAAATTTACTTAAAATAAATCAATTACATAAAAAACATTTAATAGCCGTCAATTGCTGTTCTTTTACAACATTTTTTTCTGTACAGAAATCATTGCCTTATTAAAATTGCAAAAACAAAATTTAAAATGCAAAAATTTCGTTACAAAAAAAAAAAAAAAAAAAGCTTGCCAAATATGCTATTATTATTTTATTGTGTATGGCCAAAGGTGACTGGTCACTAGATGTTTTCTTAGATATCTAGAAAATGCATGAGAAATTATTCTGAAAATCTAGGTGGGTATATTTCCATGAAGATATTTTTCCCCAAAACCTCATGGAAGACCATCAACAAATTGAAAGAAAACGAATATATACGCGAATATAACAGCGATATTCACTTAATATAATTGAAGAAATTATCAAGAATTCAGAATAGATAACTTCATATTTGGAAACCACCTTAATTTATTTGTTCAGAGAAAAGAGAGCCACTTTGAATTGTCTTTCTCAATTATACTGTATCCAATACGAGTACTACTTTAGAAAAGTGAATTTTCTTCATTGAAATGATGCTCAAGTCATTGTTTTACAGAAAAATGAAACAAATTATAGTGATTTTAACATCAATAATAGACAAAAAAGAATGCATAAGCTAAAATACTTTTTCTTAAGTTTTCGCCAGTGTTGATGAAAACTTAATATCAACAGACATAAGATATATTGAAACTGTTTTTGATAACGTGACAGCAGAAAAAAGAAAAGAAGATGATTAAGCTGATACTTATGATCTTATGCTACAGCTTTAGGAGTCATGGATACTTTGAGGTGTTAACTTAAAAAATTCTGGTGTAGCATCAAATATAATGACTTTAATGTATTAGGAGTGAATTAGCTCCTTGTAGAAATGCTGAGTAAGTTAAAAGAAACTAGTATTCTTGTTTTACGAAAGGAAAACTTAGCATTTCTTTTCTATGCAAATATATCTTCTTCTATGTCAAATAAAAAAAATTACATTAATTGTATTTTTTAAACTAAATTTTGTAGTGGAAGTTTAAGAGGTTTTTTTTAAGTAAATACACTACTATATCCAGTTTGTCTTATAAAATATTAGAATCATAAATCTTACAATTCAAAAGGATTTTATTCCCCATAATGTGTAAAAAATGTATAAAGAAATACAATATATAACATCCTTTCAATTATGCGGAGCTTTCACTTATGCACGATTTTGAATCAATTTTTTCAAACGTGTATAAGTGAGAGGTGACTGTATCTCTACCAATATATATGTTTGCCTCATAAAAATTAACATAATTTATTATAATAAACCTCTTAAGCATAATCTGCAGCTTAAACACTTTTGTTACATTAGTTATGACACGGTTAGCGGCCTTTGGCCATACGGTATATTTGTATTACCCCAAATACTGAAAGTAAATTTCTATTTCTAAATAAAAACTAAATTTCTGTATAATTATCTTTTATACTACGGCAATGGAGTCAGAGTAGAAAATGACCAATTTTCTCTCTGTGCTATTTTAAAGAATCCGACTATGGGCTGGTAACACAAGAACGTCGGCCTGTTGATTAGTATAATGATGGAATATAAGAAAAATAAGTCTAAAATATCACTAATTCAGCATTATTTTATTTTTAATGCTTCAATATATTTGTGTGTTTTCCACTTTATTAATTTTACAACTCCACAACTCTCAGACTCTGACTCTTTTGCTGAAAAAATGGATATGACTCCAAAGAACTTAGAAGAACAAATAATAATAATAATAATAATAATAATAACAATAAATAAATACATTTTAGATTTGATATTAAAAAATGTATTTTTTGTAGATTAAGACAGTAGATTATGTACTCTAAATCTCTGAAATATAGTTTTGATGCCTCTTTTTTTACAGAAATTTCATTAGAGAGAGAGGTTTCTAATATGCATAGATTAAGCAAAGAAAAAAAAATTAAAGTATTGTGTGTATTTAATTATCAACAGTCTTAAAATTATGCCATATTTCATACACAGCAAAATTATTTTAAGGATTGACACTTGCAGTCTATACAGCCTCTACTTATGAGTTCAAATTAACAAGAACTTTCAAAGAGTATGTCAACAGCAGTATAAAAATAATTTGTTTTTTCGCTGTAACAAGAGTATATGTCAAACTTCAATATCGAGCCATCTGACATGTTATAATACAATATAATTCTCTAAAAAGATTTAAATCAATAGAAAGTTACAAAATAAGCACACACAAAAAAAAAGATTAAAAAAAAATGAGTATGATACAAAATTAAGAATCTGTGTAAGTGACAAACACATTGAGTAACATTGTAAAAAGAAAAATAAGGCTTATATAGCAGTAAAGTGATAATAGAAAAAAAGCATGATTTTGAAGATAATTTAATGGATTGCAAAAATATTGTTCAACACCTGCAATGTGAAATACAGTGTTCAACAACTTTTCTTAAGTAGGCCTTTTAAATGAAAAAGTGCTATAAATAAACCTTTTAATTTAAATAAATCTAAATTTTCGCTTTTACATAATGTAAATGCTATATTATTAAGAGCTTTAACAATAATGAAAAAAAAATTTTTTTGAGCAACTTTTGTATAACTATAAAAGCACATGCTTTTAAAATATGTATATACATTTTCTATATATGTTTTTGAAAATAAAATTCAAGTTTAAAGAAATGAGAATATAATTGTAAAAAATGCAAAATAGTAATATTTTAAATGTAAATATTTTGTGAGTAATAATGAATGTATAATAATTTAATCATCAATACTAATGCCCTAAATAGATTCCTGTGATTTTAATGTATTTGCTAACTTTAGAACTGATGGATGAACAGCAGTTCTTTTTCGCTTTCCTCCCCTTTTGTTCCCACCTTCAACAGGTTCAATGTTCAGAATGCACCTAAAAATTAAATAACAAATCATTTAACTATTTAGTAAAATATGTTTGAAAATATCAATATCAGCAATGTATAAAAGTATGATTGAAATAAGCTAATGAACAAAAATATATATTAAAAGCAACACATTGCAAGTAAACTTTTTTTTAATGTTTGAGCGTAAAGAATATCTGACGTATTTTAATAAACAAATTCTTGTGTAATTAAGGCTTTATAAAGCAATTCACAGAGTGCAGAAAATTCCTGTTCATTTAAATTTCTACTTAATACTAGTATAGAAAGCAAATTTATGCTATGTAAATAATTAATAACAGTCACTTTATCGTACTCCCCGTGGTGGCCGCTATTCAGAGATTTCACTGTATTGCAGTTACGATTTACATTTTCAATATTTAAGTATATTACACAAGCAAACATATTTTTGTGTAATAAAATTTATGACAATTTAGCATTTGAGATTGTATCAGGAATATTGAAATTAAATAAAATGATAAAGGATTTTCTTATACCAGAAAAAATAAATAAAGATATTGCATAGCAGGATCTTGATTTGATTATAAGAATACTAAGGCAGTTAAAGACATGCAGAAATGAATAGTTGGGCTGGAATGAAGTTTAAACATTCATATAGGACAAGCAAACAACAACAAAAAAAATTGGTGATCTTTAATTCCAGTAAAATATGGACAAATCAAAAGTTTTTCAATATGATTATGTTAAACCAGTGCACAAAGATAGAATCTATGCACCCCCCCCCCTTTTTTTTTAAGAAGCAGAGATAATGTAAACTTTTAGGAAGCTTTTGCTTGATACAACAGAGTTCAAAATCAAAATATGCGGGAAAAAGTTTGTTTCAGATATCTCTAGTAGCTTTATGCAAATGTAGAATTACAAAATTATAAATTCAGTATAATCTCTCACACTCTGAATAGCAGACACTTCTGTTTAACAAACAGTTTTCCAATCCCCATTCCCAAAATGTAAATTTTTGTACTATGTTTAATTTTGAATAAAAGACATACTGGATTGCAGACAGTAATTTTTAAGATAAAGGGTGAAAAATTATTTTCTAACCAGAAAAAAAAAAAAAAAAAAAAGTAAAAAGTCTCTAAATATATTTGTACAATATATCACAAATTTCATGATCACAAGTTGATAAAAAAAGTGGGCTAGGGGAAAATCCCCCCCCCCTTTCCTTGGTGCCATGCAAGAGAAAGAATCGATGCTGTTAAAAATTTCATTAGTTGATAAGTTACTGTTATAAGAACTATAAAAAAATATTAATTTATACAAGATAAAACTATTAAACCAGAATTTGAATTAAATTACTTTTCCCTTTTAGTCCGTACCTTTGTATAAATTCCAACGTGGCTTCGATTCCTTCTGGATATCGGTAATTGAAAACATAATAAGCTATAAATGCTATGACGACTTTCTCATTGAAGTTCTCGATGCTCCCTATACTCTTTCCATGTATGCATACAGCAGCTTGTGGGTTTTCTAGAACATTGTTCCCTAAGAGAAAATAAATAAAAAAACAAAAATTTTGTATAAATTTGAAAATGAAATAAGAATGCGTAAAATAAAAATATTAATTCTACAATTTTTTAAAGAAAAACAAAGTTTGGGGCAGGATTTACCAGGATAATTACCAAACAAAAATGCTAACATCTAAATATCTTTAAAATTATTACAACTGATGTAATTATATTTAGCATGGTTAAAGCTTCATCATGTGTTTATTTAATAAAATACAGGCCAGAATACAGGCTTTGATTGAAATATTATTTAAAGTTTTAATAAGAAAATTTCATTGTTCAATAATTTCCTCAGAAATGGGGTAATTATTGATAACAGCCAGGGCAATTACCGATCAGGACATTTTTTATACAAATGAAAGCTACATTGATTAATTTAGACTATAAATTATCTATTTTTATATAAACCTGATTTAATTATATGTTATCAAAAAGAAATAAGCATATTTAATTTACATAGTAATTCCTTAATTTTCAACTGATATACATTGTATAATATAACATGATTGCTTTTAATGTTATCATTACACAAATCAATCCAAGCAAAAATATGAGGGTCTTATCAAATGATTCCATTCCATAAAAACATACTATTAATTATTTTCATTTTCTTAGGTTTTAAATGCATAATATGCAAACTAATAAGTACATCAGAAAGAAAAGCTTTAGCAGAAGGACTTAAAAATTTTTTGTTAATATACGCTTGGTTTGAATTTAAGTTGGTGCATTTAACCTTTTACTACAAGACGTAAGTTTTCAAAGAAATATAATAAAATGTTAGAAAAGTAATTTACTTTTGAAAAAAATGGACACCAAGAAATAAAAAAAGACCCTCAATCGACCACAGAATTAACATAATTTTATATTAGTTGTAAAGTATATTACATGCAATTACAATTCTACTACTCTTTATTGTTGTGTTGTAAGACTGAGACATATAAGCCCTAAATTTCTGAAAACTTTACAAGCTTGATTTTATCTAAGTAAAAGCAAGCACATTGAGTACAATGGTTTTTTTAAATTCAATAAATTAATATTTCTGAAAAATTTCTTTAATTTTACTATTTCAAATCTCTTCAGCCCATTCAAAATGCATATTTTGACTATTTCCTACTTTTTTATTAGAATTTTTCTTGCTTAAATTGATTTTTTTTCAGGTTTATATATAATAAGCTTTTATATAGATATTATGTCTTACCAAAAACTGCTATAGTTGGGTATAAACTCTCCTTCAATGAATTGCATACATCATCAAGTGAATCTGTTTTCTGGAATAAAATTCAATAGTTAATAAACATATATTTAAAAGAAAATTAATAAGTCATGACTCTAAATAACAACTCAGCATAATCCTTTATAGGGAATCTTAATCTATCAATATTATGAAGGATAGCATATTTAGTTATTTTCCATCAATTTCCCCCATAAACATAAGTGTGTAGGTTTTGCATTTTCCCTTCCTTACCAACAGTGAAAAAGAGGGGGGGGGGGGAGAGAGAGAGAGCTCAGCAAAATATTTGCACAGGGCTTTCATAAATAGTAGAATTTGAGTAACTCCCCTCTAAAATTTTCTAAATAAACATTTCCTATAACTACTTTCTCATTTTTAGACTCACCCTTATGTTATGTATGTTAACTTTATCTCTGCATTCCTCTTAAAATTTATTGTGCATACAAGATTATTCTTTCCCATATACTATAAAAAGTTTCATAGATAATCTGTTTTTATGGCTTTCTAGATTTCTATATTAGTTATAATTTTTTTATTATTAATGTTTTATTAATATATAAATAATTAATAAAAATCCCTCATATAAATGTGTAATAATTTTATAATTATTCGCATCATTCTAACCTTTTATTTTTTTGTAATTCAGATATTCCTTCACACTTAAAACTAAAATATTTATTTATAATTAAGACAGCTATAGAAATAAATAATCATTAAATAAAATTTTAATCTGAAAAGTTATCACTTACCTCAAAATATTTAATTATCAGATTTTCCTCCTCTTTAAAATGTTTCAACAGAGACTGGAGAAGGGAACGTTCTTCTGCCATTTTTGATTGAACCTCTTCATTTGTTTTTTCTATGGCTTCAATCAGGTCTTTAGTTCTTATATATTTTTTGTTGGTGTCGCTTCGAAACAGCTGAACTAACTTTGGGACTGTTCCTATAAGTTGTTGTCTCCACTTTTCCTGTACGTTAAATTCCATCAACATATTTGCATGCTGCAAAAAGTATTCTCTTTTAAACAGGTATGGCCATTCCTCGTATAATTGAACTATGCTGAACCCCTTGTCATTTATCGACAGTCTTTGGCTAGCATAAGTCGCAGCCATTTTCTGCGAAATTTCTTCGTTGTTGATTGAAAATTCATATTGTAGTTTCAACCACTCTTTTTTTTCATTCTGAGAAATAGTATTCTCTCCTTCTGGATATTCTAATGGTTGCCATTGGCGGCAACCATGTTTATCCCTACATTTCACTGCAATAGATCTGCTTGTTTCATGGGAAATTGTTATTTTTCTTTTACCATGCTTTGCTAATCTATTACAGTGATGAATTCTATTTTCAAGCTGACTGAACAGCGTGGCACATTTTTGAGGGCCGACAGAATCTGACAATACTGGGTATTTGTTAACCATATCTGTAACAACCTTCTCCAAAAATTTCCGGGGGGGATTTTTGTTAATTTCTCGTATTTTGTCAACAATTTGTCTGATGACTGCCCTCCTGTCAGCTGCATTCGGCTCCTTCTGAGCTTCACAATCATTGATAAAACGATGTGAGAAATTTTCCCAAGGAATAACGAATGTGCTGCTTATATCTGAAAAGCTAGAAACATCTTCTAATGGGTCATTAATTTTTAATGTTGAAGGGCCAGCAATTTGATGCAAGTCCATTGAACCGGAGGTAAGTGATCCAGGCACAATAATTGGGCCTATTGATGTGCTTGGTATTCTTTCTAAATCTAGAAGAGGGTTTTCCTTTTCAGCAGGCATCCAGCTTTCACTTTCTGGTATTACCTGCAAAATAATCTGTGAAATATCATCCAATAAATACTGAAACTCTTCTTCTGTATCAATTTCAGTTCCATCACTTTCAAATAAAATTTTTACTGGTATATTTTCATCGTAATTTAATTTTCTTTTTGCTACAATTTTTAATTCTTCTAAGCTTTTTGCTATTGCTAATTTTTTAATTGTTCTGTTGAAATTCCAAATTTTTATTAGAGGCATTCTTCCTAAAATAATAATAATAAAATATATAAAGGCTATATGAAATATAGAAATAAAATTTATGCATATAAAAAAGTATAAAGAAAATTATAATTGAATTAATCTACTCAAAAATTTTTATCATCAAGGTAACGGCTTGCATATACTATGCTTTAACTTAATAATTTTTTTTCTACCAATTTGCCTTACTGGGATTGGTAAATAATCCAATAAGTTATTTATTGAAATACAGGAAATATCTGGGTTTTTCGTTAATTCATATGTTCTTATTATGTCATTAAAAGTACCAGTATAATGATTGACAATAAGGTAGGGTTGTGATTTGCTTAACAAGCAAAACAGAATTTCACCAAACATGATATTTAATGCAAGGTTAGTCATTCCAACTATGATGATGTCTCCTTTTTTATATGTTGCACCTTTATAAATTATTTTAAAGCTTTGATAAATTTTATCACTATCATTTAAAATACCTGAAGTTCTCACTACTTTTTCGATTTCTTGATTGTAAAGTTCAATGTTAAACAAACTGCAATCTGTGATATCAATGGCTGACCCATATAAACTTCCAGAAGTTAAATATGCTTGCAATAACTGGTGTCTTTCAGATAAAGAAAATAGAACATTTTTGAAGTTTGATGAGTATCTTGCACATTTTTTAAAATAACTGTGCTTACTCTCACATCTTAAAGTCCATAAGTTAATTAGAGGACCAAATTGTACAGTTAATGAAGCATAGTGGGTGAGATAATGATGTTTTGGTCTTAATTTTACATTAGGGAAGAACTTTTGGCGTAGATTTAGATATTCATTTATAATGTCATCAAGATAATTTAACTGCCATAAAGTTACTTTAGGAGCACATATTATTTCAACAATTTCTTGCAATAGCAAGAAAATGTACCAAATTTTATTTGATGGCTGTATGTATTCTGCTATTATTTGGGGAAGATTTCTTAAAAGACACCAGTTCTGAATTGCATGTCCTGTAAGTTTTTTTTTTGTTAAATTTACAACAGGTGGCTTATCAAGTGCATCATTGCCTAAATATTTAAAAGAAAGAATTTTTCTATTTAAAGTTTCAACAGACAGCCATTTAATGTCATTAACTACATAATTCAAGTACAGTCCTAAATCGTATTGCACTACTCCTTCGAACAAATCATGGCCAATGCAAGGGGGTAAACCTGGATTACATACATGAAAATATTGTAAATCATTGAAAGGAGAATTAACTTTAATACCATGTCTTTCAGTGCACTCGTTTTGGTTTACATAATTTATATCTCTTGTATAATTCAAAATAGTGCGATTAGGTGCTTTGTGATTTAACGATTTATTCCATTTTTGCTTTGAAATCAAACAGTATCGACAAAAATATTTCCCAGTGCTGAAATTTTCAGAAAAACCACCTATTGCATGACTGCCTAAATTATCTCCTAAAATGTACAATAACGATCCTTTATAATTTGTTTCACCAATGATAGTGCCCTCTTCTAAGATTTTTAAATCATGTAATAACTGTCCACATACTTTATGCATACTGAAATACTTAAGATCTTTTTCATAACATAACAATACTAATTTCATTGGTTCAATCTTAAATCTACAATAGGATGGAATGTTTCCTAAAATTAAATAAAATACTATAACTTTATATTTTGTCTTTGAAGATCCCAATGGATTAACAATCTCAAATGCATCTTGATAAAGTATAATATGAAGGAAATGTGGACATTTTTGAAGCAATGCATTTTTCCTAAATACTGTTCCATCTGTATAATCAGAAAATATTGTTTCATTATAAGTCTTATAGTCTTTTTTACAAAATTCAGACACAGAATTGTCAATTAGCATTGATTTTAATGTTTCTAAAATTGGTACATAAAAAAAAGTACATTTTTTATTGTTTTTATCTAATCCCAAATAGACTTCAACTGGTTCAATGTAGTTAAATTTTTCTTTGAAAAATAAATTTCTGCAGTAAGCAGAACGTAAGTAGCCTTTTTTGTGATATTCTGTTAAAAAATCACTGTTAGTAAAATCTTCGCATATATCACTGATAACAGATTCTTCAAGATTATATGATTGGAGTTTTTCTTTAATGTTATAAAGGAAAATGTCTTTTTGAATGTTAGTAAAATTACTTAGTTCTTCTGCTATAAACTGAATGGTACTACTTGGTACTAGATATTTTGACTGAAGTTTAAGATAAAATAGGGCTAAATTTTGTAGAAAGCTATCATGTCCCCATTTTTCAATATCATTTTCATTGTAACTATCGAATGCATTTTCACCCTGTGCCATATAAGAAATTTCATGTGCATTATTATTTGACGTTTTGTCAATAATTTCATCCTGAATCAATGATGATGAAGCAGCAGAAATATTTTGCACAGAATATGAGTCAACATGACTTTCATCATTTCGATGATATCTTGAAAGATGAACAGACAATGCTCCTGAAGTTTTAATTTTAGATTTACATTTAATAAATGGGCAGTTGACAGCAACACCATGGATTAAGTGTTCATCTCTATAATGCTTTGTTAGTTCTTTAAGACTGTTAACTTTCTTTTGGCAGAGCGTAACTGAGCATTCAATAGTTCTATCATCCCCTACAATCGGTAATGCAGATGGTACATTGAGATTTCCATGAATTCGTCTCAAATGTGAAATGAATGAGGAATAATTTTTGAAATTTCTTGAGCAATTTTCAACATTACATTCGAATTTTGAATTATTTGTGTGAATTTGGAAATGGCGAAAATAACTTTTAATATTTCTTTTTCTCTCAAGGCAAATAGGACATTGGTACATTCTACTGCTGTTTGCTTTTAGCTTTTTTTCGATATCCTAGAAAAAAGAAAAAGATACTGAACTTTCCATAGCAAAAATTTTCAAAACCACCTATTTCTTTTTAATCTATATATATACACATATATTTAATCTCTTTATATTTTTTTTTCTTGAGAGAAGGAATAAGTGTGATTTAATTTTTAATGTAATTTTAAGAATCAAACACATACAGTGGAATCCCTCAAATCTGTTACTTTAAAAAAAAGTATCAACAACTTTAATCAGTTGATTTAAATCTTAATTCAACTAATTATTTTTTTTAAATCATTGATTAAATATATATATATATATACATAAATGTTTAAAATGATATAAAATTATTAAAATCTAAGATCAGGGTTAGTAAAAAACTTTTTTTTTTTTTTTTTTTTTTTTTTTTTTTTTTTAAAATACGATCTTTTTAGTTTAAGCTGGGTTTTTTAAGTATGTTTTCTTACTACATATATACATGCTTATTTATTGATAAAAATAAACATTTTTGGATGTATACTGTAATTTGATTTAAAAGTAATTTTAATCAATGAAATTATTCAATGTATAATTAATCAGTTATGTAAAAAATTGAAATCCTTTAAAATTTAAACCTTTTTAGTAAAAGCTATATGATATGTTTCATAAATAAAATGCTTAACAGTGAAACATTAATATCTTGAAAATCTTAATAAATAATATTTTGATTACTAATACTATGAATAAATATATGATGCAGTTTCATAAATGTAATATACTTTCACAAGGCTGTTCAAAATAATTTCTTTGAAATATTTGTTATCTGAGATGTCTGATTTTTTTGTTAGAAGACTATATGAACAATTATTTTAAATTGAAAATAAATCTTTTCATAAAGAATTATTGTAGTGATTTGAATTAAGCAGTAGAGTCTTTACGTATTTGAAGAAAGTATTGTGTGTTATTTGATATTTCCCCTGAAAAAGGGCCAATTAAAAGAAAAAAAGGGGGGGGGGGCAATAGAATAAACAAAAATACCTATTTCACAGCTTTTTAAACTAAGGAAAACACAGATTTTAAAATGGGTATTAGTTTTATAAATATTGTCATCCACTAAAAACTTTAAACAGCCATCAGACTACATAGGCTTTTTTCATATGTTGAAATTATTTTTTATTTTTCAAAGATCTTCTCTCCAAATTAGATTTTTTTTTTACAGCTTTTATGTTATTAATTGTAAATCTGCATTTTCTCAAAAGTAAACATTTTCCCCCCAAATATTGCATAATTATAATCTCTTTTATCTTTGCTAAATTCATGTTTTAAATTTATTCTTTACAGCTTAAGATATGTTCATCAACACATGCAATTAGCATTCTACGAGTATATTAACATGACCTAGGCCAGGGACAGCGAGCCTTTTCACATTCATGCACTAAATTTTTCCAAAAAAAAAATATATAATGCAATCATGACATACCAACAATAAAAAATTTTAAATGAATCAAAATTATAGCTTTAGTAATATATAGCTAAATAAGTCTTTATCATTTAAAAAAATACATGTAATATTTGATGTTAAATAAATGTATTTTTTTAAATATTATTTCTGTTGTCTTATCAAAGAGGCCAAATAATTCATATCAATTTTGTACTTGTTATTTTTAAGATAATGCAAGTTGATTTGACTTATTTGACAAGATATTTTTACTTTAAATAAATTAAAAAAAAAAAAAAAAAAAAAAAAAAAAAAAAAAAAATCTAAAAACTCAGCATGGTTAAAAAAAGAAACATTTGGTCTAAACCAAACAACCTTGTCTAAGATTAATTTGGATTTTTTCGACAGGTATATTGCAGACTTAGATAAAATTTAAAATTGCCAGCAAACTCAAATAATTCCTTTAAAATTTTCTGCAAAAAAATGTTGCGCTTTTCACCGAGTCCTATGTCCTATATTCCTGCTAACAGCAAAAGTGAAAAGCAATATGCAAGTAGAGTGCCACTAAGCTATATATATTTAAGAGAGATCAATATTTAATAGTTTTTAACACAAAATTTATGTTTAATTTGTTAAATTAATCTGCAAAACCTAAAAAAATAGGCAGCACACGCTTCGGTGTTGCACTGTTTCTATGACCGCCCTAGAAGGACAGGGGAAAAAAAAAAAAAAAAAAAAAAAAAAAAAAAACATCGTACCCACTGTTCTGGCATAAGCCTTTAACTTATAATATTTTAAAGTTTAAAACTCATTTGCACTGTGGTGCATTTTCCAAAAAATACTGTACCATGGTACATTGCAAATAATTGCACTGTTTCTATGACCGGCCTAAAAGGACAGGGAAAAAAAAAATCTTACCCACTGTTCTGGCATAAGCCTTTCACTTATAATATTTTAAAGTTTAAAACTCATTTGCACTGTGGTGCATCTTCCAAAAAATACTGTACCCTGGTACATTGCAAATAATTTCAAGCAATTTTTTTTCTCAGTTGAAAAATAGTCTGCAGACTTTCTCAAAAGTCCGTGATGTGCATTGCACCAATTCTCAGCACAAGGTCTTGATAATTTTAAAAAATTTGTAAAAAAAAAAAAAAAAAAAAAAAAAAAAAATCAAAACTCTTTGCAAATTTTGAAAATTTTCTGTAAATGGTGTTCGTGTATCTATAATATCTGACTCTGATATTTTGCCATATGAAAAAAAAGAAAGAATAGCTTTTATAAATTGTTTTTAAACTTAATTCTGAGCAATGTTAAACATTAAGTTTAATAAGCTTGTAAAGGCATAAAAAGCATTTCGTTTAAATTTAATATAATTTATGAAAAAATGAATAAAATATTGAAAGTTTATTAACCACATAAAATAACTATTTTTTAAAAATTTTGTTGTTATTACTTTTTGGTAAGTATAATTTAAAAATTAAATTTGATTATTTAAGTTTTCAGTTAAGTCAAAACATTTTATGCACTAAAATCATCATTGAATTTCATTTTTAACAATGTCTACATGGGTTGTCCATAGCTGGAAAATGACTAAATAACCATTTTAGTAATGGACATCCTCTATTAAAACCTTAAAAGTAAATGAAATTTTGTAAATGGCTGTTAGTATATAAAATTCAAAGTTTTCTTCTACTACTCAAACAAAAACATTGAAATTTTACAATAAAATAAAAAATATAAAAATTTTATTAAATGAAGCTCAGCCTTTTCATTAAGATTTTCTCTGAAAAATAGCAGAAACATTATTTTCTGCTTACTGTTTGGGTTAATTAAGTGTTAACAATAACCCATATTTATAAAATATGCAAGAGAGAGAGATTAAAAAATAATTAAAGCTAAATATTTATTAGTTATATATGTAAAACCATTAATTGTGTTACAATATATGAACTATTGAATTTAATAAAACATTTGAATTTCATATAAAATTATTTCATGAAAACAGGAAAAAATACAATTGGAATTTGCAGAACCAAAGCAGAATTATCAAGCCCCAAATATTTTGGAACTACAAATGAAGTGTGTGGTTTCATCTTTGTATTAGCCATGAAAAAGCAAAATAATACAAATTTGAGGTCATTAACACACACAAAACCAAATGAAGAAAAAACATCAAAAACAAACCACAACAAAATTACTAAATTGGATAAAAAAAAATAATAAAAAGAGAAAAATAATATATATATTTTTAATTAAAATCAAAATAATTCAATTCGACTATGCTAACCTTAAACACAATGTCTTAATATAAGATGAAATAAAAATAGATAATATATTAATTTAATACACTTAAAAATAATATTTTATAAATCCATTTTGGTAAAAGTTAATTTAAAATTCAGTTTTGTTAAAAGTTTAATCATGGAAATAAATTATATAAATAATACTAATAGAAATAAATTAATGTTACTGTACAATTACCCATACATTAGTGTCAAATGAACAACCTGTATAAAATGTTTCGCAATTTAACAAATGCATCTCCCTTATATATGTTCACAATAAGAAAAGTGACAATGGAAATGGCGAGTAATTGTTTAAAGATTATAAAAAAGGAATGCAATAATTAGTTATTAATTTTAAAAAAATAAAAGAAATTTGTTAATGATATTGAGTACTGGCTTGTTTACATTATAAATAAAGAAACTATTTAATATGACAACATATACCAATGTTAAAAAACTAATGAGTTAAAAAAAAACTGATACAATAGTTAATGGTAAATTTGTATGTATAACAATTATAGGCAAACACAAATGGTCATTACAGTTTTGAAAGCACATACATAAATATTTCTTATATAATATATCCAAAATATATTATAATTGTTCTCTCTATATACATAATATATAAAACACTTTTGAATCAAAATGTATCATGCAACTTCATATAAGAATGTTAATCAAAATTTCATATGAAGATGGCATGACAGAATGTTATACATTAATTGCTCTATTAAAAGATATTAAAAATAAAGCTATTGACATATAGAAGCTTATAATAAAATTTCAAAATAATTAGTTTTGTATCTGTAATGATTCTAACTTCATTGTCCTATGATAACAACAGTCCACTAACACAATACAAATTTTAAAATTCTAAGATAATAAAAGAACTTTAAATAAAATGTTACAACAGAAGTGTTTTGAATTTACAAAGGAATGAGATATGCTACACTAGAAAAAAAAAAATATTGTAAAAAAATATAATTAAATAAATACATAATAAAATGTGCATAAGCAGCTATATTCTGTGAAACATTTTCTGCTTTCTGATTTGATTAAAGTTGTAAAAATTAAAGCAGATTATAAAACCTGAAAAAAGAAAAAAAAAAAGGCTTCTTGAACAGTAAATTGAAATTTATATAGAAAAAATATGTTAACAACTAATACAACCATGCATACATAGCTGAAAATGCAATTTCAGTAGTGTAGATCATAATGTATAAAATCTTTTGACTTAACTAAAAAATAAGTAAACAAATTTATTTTTAAATTTCACTTATTAGAGTATAATTATACCAAATTTTTTATAACTAGTTGCTTTTAATTATTTTCACGTGTTTAGTAAAATTTTAAAAATATTAATAGAAAATGATTTTTTATTATAAATCTGACTTGTATATTCTATAATCGAGAAATCAACAAAACAAATCAAGAAGCAAAAAATATTGTTTAAGCTTATATAGAAAAGAGGGTACTGTATGATTCAATCTTTCTCTATTTAAATAAAGAAAAAAAGTTAAAAACTTTTTTTAATATAAATCTATTATTTTCCTTCTTAAAATGTTCACTTATTTATCTTTGATAAGGAAAATATATTAATTAAATGTATAGTAGTAAAGAAACAAATAAATCTGCAGATCAATTACCTCAAATATCAGTTCTGCAGTTTTATTTTGAAATTTTATTTTTCCCACATAATTATTTCTTTCATATTTGTAATACTAATTACTGCAAGTAACATATCAAGTAGTTTCAGGGAGTTTAACTGTTAAAAATTGGGTGTAAATACACAGTTATATTATACACTAATTTCCCAAAACTTATTTTATGGAATTTTTCCATTAGATATCTGAACCCCACACTGTCTCAATAATTTGATTAATGTAATTATCGGAATTTAGTATTTTAAACTATAGTCTATAATAAATTATAGTCCATTTAGTATATGATAGTAAACATAGTAATCTTGTGATAATCTCAATAATTAATTTTAACAGCAAATAATTCTCTCTAATAGTTAAATTTATTTGAAAATAACTATGTTGTTTCAGTAGTATGCTTTCATTCAATTCTGGTTCTAAATACACTCATAAAAACAGTTATTTATGTTATTTTTTGTAATGTGTCCATTACTGGAATTTTGTGTGTTTTGGTATGTTTCTGTTATTTTCAAAAAATTTTTAATTAATATTGGAAATCATAGATCAATATAATATTAAAAAAAAACCCTCTAATATATTTATAACTATTAATTAAAAGAGTAGGTTTTAAAGAACTTCTTTAAGAGTGTAAGTTACTGGCACATTTATGCTAATTATATGTGTGTGTTTGCATCGTCTTATTTTATACAAAATTATTTTCTATATTTTAATATATATATAAACTTAGCAGTATTATTTTACAAAAAAATTTATGTTGAATAAAATTTGGGTGTTTTAATTTATTTCTGATATTAAAACTAAAATTTGATCCTTAATGAAATTTATGGCTGTGAAATTACCTATAAATAATGTTGATAAATTAAAACATTTACAGTAGACTCCCTCAAATCCATATAACTTGGGCCAGAGATTTTGTGGATTTTAGAATTTTGCAGATTTTTGGACATTGCTTTGTTTACACTTTTTAAACAGTAATTTGAATGCAATTTATAATGCAATCAAAACTATAATGAATGCTTACAATAGTATAGTAAAATATTAAAAAAGTAATAAACTAAAATAATAAAAATTTAGATAATTTTTAATGATTAAAATATTAAAAGCAAATGTCAAGTTAAATATCAATAATGTATGATTAAATATTCATCATAAATATGAATTTTTTCCTAAGTTATTCAGTAAAACTTGCCTCATACAAGTACATTAGTAATGCACATAAAAATAATAAAATAAGGAAGTTTTATTGAGAAACACCGAAATCACTGGCGATAAATTTATAAATAAGCTAAAAAACTTTGTAAAATCACCATAAAAAGAAAATTAAACAGGACGCCTTTCGAGCTTCAAAAATACAGCTCGTCATCAGCTAATCCAAACACGTGTCACAAGGGACAGAGTGGAAATAAAATGCTTACTTATAAGGAAGTTTTATTTCAGGTTCAGCCAGACTTAATAACCAAAAAAAAAAAACTTTATACATAAATATATTTGGTAAAAAGATTGTGACTATCAGAGATATCAGCATCTGGAATATTTTCAAAAATAAATGTATGTTTCCTTCATGAAAAAACATTAATTCAGTAATATTAAAAAAATTACGAATTAAAATATATGTGAAATTTAAATAAAGCTAAAAAATTAAAAAATTTCCCCCTATATCTAACCTGAAATCTTCTTTGTTTACATCTGTAAATTATGTATGGATTTTGAGAGCTGTGGATTTAAGGGTTGTAGATTTTAAGGAGTGTACTGTATTAAAAATTATGTAAAATTTAAGATTTTATCATACGTATTAATTAGAAATAAATTTATCATGTGCATCTACTGTTAGCATATTTACTTAACATGTAAATTTGAATTTACTATTCAAAAAGTCTTTTTTTTATTATTCTTATTTGCATGTTTTATAACCTGGCTTAATGTTTTATAACTTAATCAAATCAAGGAGAAAATAATATTTCACAGTTGCATTTTTTTATCAACTGAAAAATTTTAATGAACAAAATAAGAGCTGAGTTTACCTAATTTATTTTACAATTATTGTCTTGCAAAAATTGCACGTTTCATTTTGATTGTAATAGACAATACTAAACTTTAGATATTAATGGTCATTTACAAAATTGCACTTATTTTTACATTATAGGCCTAGTGTTTGTTACTAAAAGCACAATTTTAAAAGCTGCTGTACATAAAAAATTTCTATTTATTTACAAAACCAGTAGTCAAATTTTATTGTTAAATTGCATTTACCAGATTATAATGAATTACATTATAATACGTATAGTTGCTTATAATTACTTTTACATTGTTATAAAAATTTCCAATGTAATTAGGTTATTTTATTTTATACTTCTGCCTTCCATGTAATCTGACAATCTATCAAACAAAACCAGAAAACACATAATAATGTTCCAGGGCATAAAGGAAAGAGGGGCTCAACTTGCTAAAATTCTCTCCATTAAAATAAAAACAGTTTAATATTTTAATTCACAGAAATAGTTAAAAATGTATTTTTTGTCTTAAATATTTGATTATAGTCCCTGGCTCTATTTATAAAAAACACTATAATTATTAATATCTAGGTTAGTAATAAATGACTAGATCCACATAACAAGGTCTTCAAATGCAAATTCTTTAGATTTGTTTTGACGCAATTTTATTTAAAATATTTAAAGCATTCAACTTACAATTTGATCTTTTTAGAATTTATATTACTATAATAGTTAAAAGTATTTTAATAGGAAATAAGGATTTCAAAAACTTACACTCCAAAACCTTTTTTTTTTTTTTTTTTTTTTTTTTTTTTTTTTTTTTAACTTGTCATAATGTCATCTTCTGCTCCTTTCCCCTCAAAGAAAGAAAAAAAACTTTTAAGTTATTTGATAACTGTTATTTTCTGAAATTCAGTATTTATAAAATTAATTGCATTTTGTAACAAAAATTTCAAATTATATGAAAGATAAAAATTATTCTTTTAAATTATTATTAATATCTTAATTGATAGTTTTTTTTTTTTTTTTTTTTTTTTTGAATTGAGCATTTTGTTTAAGTTCTGATTCTACATTCTAGCTGCAGTCATTAAAAACAAATTTCTATTTTTTAAGGGTGTCTAATACTAAAATAGTTCACTAGAATAATTTAAGGTTTTTTATTCAAATCTGCTATTACAAAAATTTTGATGCACTTCATGAAATATTTCTTAATCTCCAAATTAACATGAGAACTTTTATAATTTTTTAAAAATTATTTTATGTGGTTAATAATTTTTTTTTTTTTTTTTTTGCATAAACTCAGACTTGCATGATTTATACTAATGCAATCATACCAGTCAGGAAGCAGAAAATATTAATTACACAGTCAAAGAGAAGTTCGTAGGGTTTATACCCATTTAAATAAAAACAATTAAGTTACAAAAGTTGTTAAAAATCTATTTTCTGTCTTAAATGTTTTCTTATTCATGTCTGACACACACACACAAAGAGAGAGGGGGGATAAAGGGGGAAAAAGGGTAATAAAATGAATATAAAATGAAATAAAAGATAATAAATGATGAAATAAGAAAATCTGCAGATTAATGATTTCAAACATCAGTTCTGCAGTTTTATTTTGAAATTATTTTATTTAGTATTAAAAATATCCAACTCACAGTATCATTTTTTTCATATTTGTAATATCAACTGTTACAAGTAATGTAACAGTTAGTCTCTGGAAGTTTAATTGTTAAAAATAGTGAGTCGAAATTATACACTAATACTACAGAACTTTATTTTTTAAATTCTCCTACTGTTAAAAATTTGATAGTTGCTCATTGCCTGATTGACATTTTATACTTTTACATATAACATTTTATACTACAATTAAAAAAAATTATCTTCTGATAATACAATATTAAATGCAAACAATGAATGATTATAACAAATATTTTATTAATTACTGGTATCCTAATTGATAAAAATTTATTTGAAAATAACTATTTTGTTTTATTAATGTGTTTTCTTTAAATTCTGGTTTTAAATACACAAAAGCAACTATATTTATTAATTTTTATGGGGTTCCATTACTGGAATAAAGACTGTCTATTGCTAACATTTTGGGTATTTTGATATTATTTCTGCTATTTACATTTAAATTTTGATTCCTATTGGGAAATGATATTTTGAGAATGATTAATTATTGTTGATTGATCATATGATAATGAAAAAAAAAACAGAATATAATAATTATAATTAATTTTAAAAAAATAATATTTAAGGAATTTCCTTAAGGGTGTGTATACGCACATATACTCTACATTTCAGATCATAGGAAAATATACATATATATGTATATTCTTTTTCAGATGCAGAAAAAGAAATTATTATTAAATAAATCTTTTTTTCAAAACTTGAGGACATTGAGAAAATAGAAAAAAAATTATTGTATATTAATTTCCAAATAAAATGTTGAAATATATATATATTTATTTATTTTTATTAAGGAATTGAATAATGCAAGGTGAAAAAATTAAAGAGAAATTCTTACCTTTAACTTTTGAATTATGCTGGAGAAGGGAAGTAGCTATCTCAAGTCTTCGAGAATTAAAGTAGTAATGTAGCTCCTTTTTTAAAAACTATTCTTGGATGGTATCATGGTATCCTCCCCCCCCCTCCTCGTAGACCCCACTTTCCCAAATTTTTAACTACTTTTGTCCAATCTCAAGATCCTGAAAATTTTGTGGGCGGTAATCAAATGTGCTATTGGTTTGAGAATCTATTTTCTTTATTTTGTGTTTAGTAAGGAGTGTAAACTTAGCTTTATTTTACTGATTTGCTTCTGGTGAAAATATTTCTAACAGACACACATACTTTCGAGCACCTGCATCCTGTTTATCCAGTGGTGTTTCAAAGGCTGTCCGAACCGAAACTCAGAGCTTATGGGGGTGGGGGGAACTGGACTAGCGCAAGATGTAAACAAAAAATTCCGAAACTGTATTCCATCCATCTGGGAAAGCAATAACGAGCTCTCTTTGATGCGGCCGTATAGTTGCCGATGCTAATGAAGATTGTGGGGGAGTAAGAGTTATTGCAGGACAGGAATTGTATTACATTCTTATTTTATGTGGAAAAAGAGGGTAATCTTTATCTTTGTGAAACTTCGCCGATTCTGGAATGTCTTTTAGAGAGGGCAGAGTAAGACGATATATCTGAATTTTACCGGCTTTTTTGTCATTATCAACTTTTTAAATTTTCTTATCTATTGTAGCTTTTACTTATTTTTTGCCAATATATTAATAATTCATATTAATTGCTTAAAACAGTAAAAATATTTCTTTAAAAACATGTATGAATATGAATAAAATAACAAACCATCTAGGTTTACTATGTCAAACAAAAGAGTTTTGCTTCCTTCGAGCAAAATCTGTTAACTTCAGCAATTTTTTTTAAAAAAAGGGAGAGAAAGTAAGAAAGAAAAATGTCTACGTCGAAAAATGCATACAAAAGAATCTACGATCATATTGAATGACATTGGTAAACTTGGTGCAAAAGATTATAAAAAGCAATACATTAACTGATGTAAAGTTGTTATTTTTATTTTTTGAGAAATGTTTATTTTAAATATTTTCAACATTTGTTAAAGTTTTTTGATGTTTCGGGAAAAAAATACCCGTGGGTACATAAATTACACATGATTCACAATAATAATTTAAGTCGTTCATGTAATAAATAACTTTACGCCAAGGATTATGCTGAGTGAGATAGAAAAATGGTTATTTGTTATTCGATCGTTCATTTACGAAATAGAACAATTAGCAAGCAATTTAATTTTATAAATTAAAATACAATAATATATATCTTGCATTCATACAATGAATAAAGGTAATAAATATAAGATTAAAACTTAATTTTACTTACCTTGAATATTTATTATCCACATCTAATGTGTATTAACATCCGATAAAATGGCGGTCAGAAAACAAAAGTTGTGAATTTTAATTCTCTTTTTATCTCATTGGCTCATTGATATCATGTGATGCGTAAGTATCAGGTTAAAGCGCAAAATACTACACGGTTTGCTTGAAAATATTTTACTACGCGTGTGCTGTATTTTTTCACAGCAAGACTTGCTTGATTTTGGCTGTAATTTTACAACATTTTTTTACAGTGTTTACAGATTAAAGAAAGGTTTATACGGCTTAAAACAATCGGCAAAAGCTTGGAATGATAAGGTAAATTCAATTTTAACATTAAATGGTTATGTACGTAGTAAAGTGGATCAGTGTCTCTACATCAGAAAAGAAGAAAATGGTTGGAGTTATATTCTTTTATATGTTGATGACATACTTATTTGTACATTAGATGAAGAAACTGAAATTAATATAATGCAAATATTTAAAGAATCATTTGATATATCTGATTTAGGACAAGTGTCATATTATTTAGGAGTTCAAGTTGAACTACTAGAAGATGGATGTTTTGTAATAAACCAGAAAATAAAAATTGATCAACTTATTAAAAAATATGGATTAAATGAAGCTAAAACTGCAAATATCCCTATGAAATCAGAATTTTTACAAAATGAAGATTCATCAAAAGAATTAGAAACAAATAACAAGTATAGAGAAGCAATCGGATCTCTTTTATATATTTCTAATACCTCAAGACCAGATATTTCAATAGCAGTTGGAATCTTATCAAGACGAGTTAGTAAACCAACTGAAAATGACTGGAATGTAGTTAAACAAGTTATGAGATATCTTAAAGGAACATCTGAGTTTAAACTTAAATTTGGGAAAGATCTATCATCGGTTGAAGTTTTTGTTGATGCTGATTGGGGTGGAAATATTTCAGATCGGAAGTCTACAACCGGATTCATAATTATGCTAGGAAATTCACCTGTAATATGGTTTAGTAGGAAACAACACTCAGTTTCACTGTCCTCTACTGAAGTTGAATTTATTGCTGTGTCTGAAGCATGTAAAGAGGGTGTGTGGTTAGCACAATTATTGTGTGAAATTGAGGATACTCAGAAAAGGCAATTTACGATTCATGAAGACAACCAAGGATGTATAGCCCTGATTAAAAACGAACAAATTGGTCAAAGATCCAAACACATCGATGTTCGTTACTGTTTTATACGTGAGCTCTATAAAGATGGTGTGTTTGATATAAAGTACTGTGAATCTCATAACATGACTGCAGATATATTTACAAAGCCATTGAGCAAAATTAAATTTAATAAAATGTGTGATAAAATTATTTTTTAAGTGGCAGCTTGAGGAGGGGTGTTGAACTATGAGTTCTCGTGCAACCTGCCGTTCAATGTTTATTATGATTTTATTATTTGGCAACTTCTACAAATTCTGTTTTTAAGTAGTTCATATTTTAATGTCTGATATGTAGGTTGTTTGTTTAGATCGTATTTCTATTAAATATTATTTCCTATTCAAACTGCGTTTATTACTCTGCTTTGCTACACAATTAAGTAGTATGCTTTACAATTCAATTAAGAACAATACTCATCTTAATTACTGAGAAATTATTAATTTCATCATAAAAAAAATTCGGTACTACTGGGTTATCCCGTCGACCAAAAAATTATCGCCAAACTCTAAGATTAAAGGCCTATAATCTGGGATCGTCAATGTCACATTCAATGACATTAAATACAATTCACGTGTCTTTAATGACAGTGATTTTTATTTCGACTTTATTAATATTCTACTAAATATTTGTTTTTTCGTTATTTAAAATAAAAATTATGTCAGTATGTATAATTTGGCTATTAGTTTGGCGATTTGTACAATTTGGCGAAATTGGTCGACGGGATAACAGAGTTGTACCAAAAATTCTTTAATTGAAAAAAGCCATTATTAGTCTTATTCTTATACTGCAATAAATTAACAATATTTCAAAATCTATAGAAATTAAAACACTTATAGTTTTAAAATAAGATGTATCAACTTATCAATCAGCATAATGCAATAATTCAGAGATGCAAAATATAAGCAATAGTAGTAAGCACTTGTATTAATATATTGTGTTCAAATAAGTAAAATTCTTAATTTCTTTTTAAAAATTAAATATTTAAATAATTTAAATAATATTTAAATAATTAAATTACACATTTAAAGCGATGTCTTTAATATTAATTATGAAATGGAATAAATGGGCAAAATGGAATTGGCTTCATTAACTGGATTTTAATGGAATTAATTTACGACTTAAGCAAAGACACATTAAATAGAGTCTACTGCATATATTATGGATTCCAATCTTCAATAATCATTTAGTATAGAATATTAATTTATTTTGTTAATCTTAATCATCAGTTTGTATTTGCTGCCTGGGGCTCTTTTCATACCCAATGATATTAAACACGCAGCAATATTACTTTACTATAGCAGTGGCAGCAACTCACCCTTATCTACAGCAGGGTGCTAAATAATAGGAGGAACGATAGAAAATGAAACAAATTAGTTCGCGTTTCCTATGCAAATGCATGTTATTGTATTAAAATTAAACACGTGTTATTCTAATTAATATTAAATTAATCGTTGACAAAAATTGTACATATATATGTAATTTTTTTTAAACTTGTATTTTGCTAAATTCATGCTGGAGCAAAATTATAAGAACGCAGTTGATATTTCTAACACCGCGTTATGTGATTAATGGATATTTTCACATATCAATTAAAAACGCATTTAAAAGAGATTCTGAGTACATTTGTTTAATTCTCAAAACCTTCGTTTAGTTTGGTTAGAGGGTAAATCAAAATCCTTTGTGACATCGAAAGGGAAAAAATTCTAGCTTTTCTGAATAATGGAATGTAATTTAAAGGAATTGATGATGAAATTGAACTTTCAAAGACTGTCATTCATTACAAACTGAGATTCATTACAAAATCCAACTATTTATGTTACTACAAAATCTACAGGGATGCCAAAAATGCTTTCGAAATTATCCGAAAGGTTGATTATTCGTACGGTTCCATGTAAAATAATGACAACAGAGGAATTTAGAAACCAGATATAGACGCCAATATCAATATCGACCGTACAAAGACCAATAAAAATGTTGGGATATCTTAAAAAATGCAAAATCCTGTCGATGTTTTCATTTAACATCTGACAGTAAAAAAGCATTATGTTTACAGAGAGGAGAGAAACACCTAAAGCAACAAACAAATTGGTCTAAAATTACCATCAATGCTGAAGAGAAGTTTAATTTCAATATTCCATATGGTATCCATTCATGTTTGCGTGGTCTTTGAAATGAAAAAGACGTATTCCCACGTTTCAATTAAATGGAGACTCCCTAATGGTTTAGCCTATTTTTTCTTCGATAGGCAAGCTTATAAGTGCTTTTCTAGTGGAATAAAAAAATAGATACCTTTATTTGCATAGTAGAATTCTATTTGTTAAACATGAATAAAAAATTTATACATTTTTATGAAATTTTCAAAAGGACAATGCCTAAATTAACTTGGTAAAACACAGAAAAATGTGTTTAGAAGATAAATCAGACTCTCAAACTTGATTTGTCGGCCAATCGTCAAAACCTAAAATTCTATGAACTACGTTTGGCGTATTATAGTGCACAATATATAATGGAAACTCATCAAATCCTGCAGTATAACTTGAAAGCAGAATTAAAATCTGAAATTTGGGAGATATAGCGTATTTTGTAGAGTCAACAAATTCAAAACTATGCAAACTCTATGCTACAATGTTGCATTGAAATATTTAAATACAAAAGTCCAATTAACATCTAATATTTCTATTATTTAGAAAAATCTGTTTCGTTCTTATCATTTTCCTCTCTGTGCCTTATGAGTAAAAATGCAACGTATTATATTGTATTTATAACAATTGTGTAATAATGATTTCTTTATTTTAATATAGAATAATGCGATGCAATATATTTATGTAGTATATGATACGATGCAATATATTTATGTAGTATATGATACGATGCAATATATTTATGTAGTTTATACGAGGATTAATATAATTATATTTAGTCAATTCATGATCATTCATTTTGCATCTAGAAAAATATAATGCGTATATGCATCACTTTTGCCTGTGTAATTTCCACTCAGCTAATGCCATAATATAGTAAATCTAGCTTTACATTTTTCTGATTGAGGTAACATATAAAGAAGCCAAAAGTACATAGTTGAAACATCTTGTAAATATTCAAGATTTTAAAATCAAGTTTCAAACTTATAATAATAAGAAATATGACAATTTCTTTTAAGCTAAATTAACAAAAAAATTAAACATTATTGGAACTAAAAAGATTATATTATTTTAAGTATAAGAAGCAAAAGCACATAAAGGATTAACAAGTGAGAAAAATCATGCGTTAATCATAGATTATGAAACTTTTTCTGAAACCTTTAACAAAACTTCGTTATCCAGGAAAATAAAGTATTATGGTCCATAGCTAAATTTGTATTCCAATTCTCTTGAAAAAGCCCTGTATTTGATTTGCTCGTTGATATATATGTATACTGTATAATGGGGAAATTTAGTTTTCCAAGAAAACATCTAACTGGTTGAAATTTTTCTTTCAGCACTTTATACTAATAGATGGTAACATAGTCCAATACTTTTGTTCAGCTCTATAGTTTACCTTGTAACTTTATTACACGAAAGTATTTTGCTAAAATTTAGTTTAAAAAAATACTCTTTAAACAACTTAAATCATATTTCCAGAAATTGTTATCCGTTGGCAACTCTGTATTCAGTTCTTTGCGTCACCCTGTACATCATTTTATACATATTATACAAACATTTCATTGTAAACTGAATGCAGTTTAACGTAAACATGCATAATTTATTTAAATACCACCCTTAAGTAAACTACGCTCATATTCAGTAACCATTCCGAACTTTTGTGTGTAACGCCGTGTATCTAAATTGTGTAACTATTAGCATTTATACACACCATATAATGCGTACACATTAAGTGAAAGTTAAAAGCATATATCATAATTAAAAATGCATTTCATGTATCGAAGAGTCATCTTACATAATATACAATACTTCGGATAGGATATACTATTTGAAATATTTTGTGTGCCCCTTTAAATGCTATGCACTTTGTATTATGCGTAAAATATATCTCAGCGACGTATATCAATTTGATTATACATGAAAACGTTTACCATAATTAAAATATGTTGCAAACAATTCCCCCCTTCTTTGTAACAGAATTATTTTGTGTGGCCCTGTAATTGAAGAAAAACTATTTTTTACACTGCATATTTTAGTGCACTTCGTAGATGCATATAAATTTGACTATGTTTGACCGGGTGTAACACCTTTAAAATTCATTTAAACGATTTTTCCTCAGAGGCCGTAATGTAACGGAAAATTTTGTATTGTCCCTGTAAATAAACTAATCATGGTAAAAACTTCATTTTCAATAGGGCTTGTGCTAGGGTAAATGTCAATAAGGACCAAAAACTTCATGTCAATCCGAATATATTTACGAAAGTTAGAGTGCGGACAGATGGGTAGACGGCATTAGAAACTGAAAGCATAAACACTTTTCAACTTTGCTGGAAAGTGCTAAAAATGATAGTAACGCTAATAAATATGAAGTGTGGTCAAGTACATTCAAAAGATTTGATAGTGAACTACACCATTGATTTTTTTATGCCAATTAGGCATTGCTTTTTGCTTTGGTCCATTTCTAGAAATGTCCGTTTGTGTGTGATTTAAACATATGGGAGAAAAGTTCAAATCATTGATTATTTATTTATCGTCACTATAAAAATAAATAATAGATAGAACAGGAAATCTTGTGAAGCTTTCTGTGTTGGCAATCAAAAGAAATAAATGAAATTTTCATGTTCAGGGGGAGGGGGAGATTCAAAAGTTCTTCATTTAACTCACCTGGTAGCACATACATAAAAAATAATTGTAAAGTAAAAAAAAAACTAAATTTTTAATTCTGAATTTTCTTAAAGTAAATTCCTGAATTCGGAACATCTAAAAAAATTGATTTATCCGAGAATTTGTTTTTAAAATAAAAGTATGGAAGTCCAAATAAATTTTGAAGTATTTTAGTAGTAAATAGTATTTTACATTTTCCAATAAATGTCATTAATCTTGAGTCATAAGCGATTGTTGTCTCATAACAATTACTTTTGTTTCCCTCATTCTGAAAATCAAATCAGTATGCATACTTTTTGATGACTTTACCTGAAAGGCTCTTTATCTTAAAAAATTATAATAATAAATAAATGCTTTTGATTGCACAGTATATAATAAGATCACCAAAAAAAATTCACATGTCTCTAAAATTAAATGTAAATTTGCAAACATGTCGAAAAATTGCAAATCTGAATTAGAAAAAGCCTTAGAAAATATTTAAAAAAATCTATTTTAAGAATTTCTAAAATATATTTCCATCCAAATATATATATATATATATGTTGCGACCAATACCCGGAGCCTGGCCAATTCTAGAACTGGCCGGCCAATACCCGAACTGGCCAAGCTTCCTGGCCAAAACCCGAAATACATGAAATAAATAGCGTATTTCGGGTTTTGGCCGGCCAATTCGCGAACTGGCCGGGAAGCCTTGGCCAACATCCGAAGTATGATGCATAGGTACCATTTTTTTTGTAATTAAGATAATGTAACATTAATATGTACAGTAAAAATGATTCCCATTGATTATATTGAAACAAAATATTTTTGTGTAACTAACTAAATTAACCAAAAATAGTACATAATTCCCTTTCAATATCGAAATTAATTGATGAACCAAATACGATGACAATTACAAGTTAACCGGAAACTTTACTCGAGTTAGATCACGGACAGGCTAACGTCTAGACTATTTGAATTCATAGACACTTTCAACTATGTTAGAAAGAATTAAACCGAGTACTTATATTTATTTCGCGAATTGGCCAATCGCTACTGGCCAGTTCGCGAATTGGCCAATTGCATCTGGCCAGTTCGCGAATTGGCCAGACATTTTTTAACGTTGCTGGCCAATTCGGGAGTTGGCCGGCCAGTTCTAGAATTGGCCAATTTCGGGTATTGGCTGCACCATATATATATATATATATATATATATATATATATATATATATATATATCTGTGGAAGAGTTTATTATTTTTATAATTTTTATACATTTTAGCACTTTCCAACAAAGTTGACAAGTGTTTACGCTTTCAAATTGTCTGGCCATCTTGCCGCGATCTAACTTAAATATTCACGGATTGTCATGAAAGTATTGGACGTTATTAACATTTACCCTAGCACAAACCCTATTTCAAATGAAGTTTCTAGCATGATTAGTTTGTTTACACAGGCAGTCAAGAGTTTTTCGTTACATTACAGCCTACGGGAAAAAAAATATTACCCTGTCAAACATATTCAAATTTATATGTTTTTATGAAATGCTCAAAAATATGCCTTCTGTAAAAAAATTTCGTCTCTTTTCTGTCTAATACAGTACAATAATGAAGTTTAGCAAACTGTAGCTGAAATGTTAATTTTTGAATTTATCATAAAAGTATATTTTTATAATAAAATTTATACGTACAAATATCATTTGACATATTTTAATTACTATGCGATCAAAGTCGTGGGGTTTACTAGTAATCTATAAATATGTGGGTCAATATCATTTATTACTTCAACCAATTACAACTTTCCACGTTCCATAGTTTATGAATAACATGACTGTGACAGACAGACATGCATACCTAGGAGTGATCTTATGATAGTTCCGTTTTTATCTTTTAAGTATGGAAGCCTAAAAAGGGTGGATAAGTCGAATTTCATTGATTCTATTGTTTGATATTTGTTTGATATAAGTTCTTGAAAAGTGCTGAAAAATTTCTTATTTAAAAAAACGGTGGGAGATCTGAACATCATAACATTAAAACAAAATTTGAATCATTTAGTCACATTCAATCATATCAATCATCTTGTTTATCATATCGATATTATATAATATCTACTTAATGTTGAAAGAAATTTATTCAATAGTAAATTGCACAGTAAAGTCAATAGTAAATTGCATATTTTGCATTACTTCTTCTGCAATAGAAAATCAATCTAATACACAGGGAAAAAAAAAACAGATTTTTACTTTTGTTATACTTGGCATAAATATGAACTTAGTGGAACAAAAGGGACTCTGCAGGGAATTATAAAAAAGCATATTGATCTCAAAAAGGGTATACTTTTGTGTCTTGTTCAAAAACATTTTAAACTGTTTGTTTACAATCCTCTGTCAATAGTAGAATTCTGCATATTTTCACGGTTGAATTGGCGAATTTTGCTATACATTTTCACAACACTTGACGAATTTTGTAGTTTTTTCTCGTTGGTAATCGACGTACCTTGTATTTTTTTTTTAACAAAGTTAGTCATACAGCGAGTGTTATTCTTTTATTTGTTCACACAATTTACTGACAAAACTCGCAAGTTTTCTTCTTTTTTCTAATCAGTTCTTTTACGAATTACAACACAATCACACATTCTAAATATTTTCTATTCTTGCGAAGGAGTGACCAAATTTACAGTCTTCTTTCTCGATATACACAAATAATTTCATGATTTTTTACATGTAAATTATTTTTAAATTTTGCTTTCTTTTTCAATATCGAATGGTAAATATTGTCGTTTCATCTTGAGACTGACTGACAAAATTCACGATATTTTCCCCAGGACCAACTGAAATTTTCATGTTTTTTTCTTCGATGAATAGACGAATTTTAAGGTGATTTTTTTTTCAATTGTCAACGAATGTCGAATATTTTTTGCGAACAATCGACATATTTTACATTCCCCAATCCACTTCAACCATTTGACGACTTTTTTTGCTTTGAATAATTGACAAAAATCACAAGTCTCTTTCCTACACACATCAGCATGAGAAGAAAAAGATCATATAAAGTAGTCAAAAGGGACCAAGGCTGAATAAAGTAGTGCAACAGGGCTGCCGAGTGCTGCTCCCTTCCAAACTGGCCAAGAGTCAACACTATAAACCTGAATTAAGAGCTATAGATTTTGAATTAATTTTTTCAAACTACAACTTAAAACAAAAATTCTACCAGAAGTATTTTTTCTAAATTTTGCTTTTCTTATTTGGAAATATTTGCTGCCTTGTAAGTTTCTGTACATAACTATGCATTTCTTTATGCATGTTTACTTCTGCAGGTAATTTTATAGGATTTGATTATAATAAAAAAAAATATTTTTCTTTTCTTTTACAGACAAAACTATTGAAGATTCTGAATGCTTGAGAGATTTAACGAGTGATTAATATAAAAAATATGTTACTATATTTTGGGATACACCTGTAAAAATAAGACATTCTTAAGCAAAAATAAGTTTTTTTTTATGCATTTATCAAAAATTGTGTTTTGATCTTTTACTTTATGTAATGAAACCTAAAGACTATAAGTGAGAAAAAAGACTCTGCAAGTATCTCTGTATATTTTTGTACTTTTTCTTTTAAGTGGTTAAAAATATTTTAAATTTATACTTCTCATAAAAATCAATTATATGGAGTAAACGAATTTATCTTTTTTTATACACTACACTATATTATATCTATATACACTACAAAGTATGGATGTTCAACTGATTGACACAAGAATAAAATCTTTTTCTTGTAAAATATGCAATAAAGGCTTTTCTAGGAAATGGAAGTTAAATAAGCACAGTTTTGTTCACACAAGAGAGAAGCTTCACATTTGTGAAGTATGTAATAAAGGATTTTCTAGCAAAGATCGTTTAGCTAACCACGCTTTTGTTCATACTGCAGAAAAGCCTCACATTTGTGATGTCTGCAATAAAGGATTTGCTACTAAATATCGTTTACATAATCACACCTTTATTCATACTGGGGAGAAGCCTCATGTTTGTGAAATATGCAATAAAAGATTTTTAAGCAAGCATCATTTACGTAACCATATCTTTGTTCATACTGGAGAGAGGCCTCACATTTGTGAAGTATGTAATAAAGGATTTTTTAATAAATATCATTTAAATAGACATATTTTTATTCATACTGGAAAAAAGTATCGCACTTGTAAAATCCTTATATATATTATAAATGTGAAAGTGTGTCCGAAAATTGGAATGAACTTGGCTTCAAAACGGATGGATTAATAATGTCTTTGAATTTTTGTATATAGGTAAATTATTGGCCTGAAATGAACATAGGCTAATTTTTATTTATTTTATTCAAATATTTTTCTTAATAATTCAATATTTCACTATTTTTCATACAGAATAAATTGAAAATTTTTCCATAATATTTAATTATCTTTCTTTTTTCGTTGCCAAAAAAATAAAAAAACCGGAATAATTATTTCTCTTCTGTAATTAATTTTCAACTGAAAGATTTTCACGTGATAAAATAAAATGAAATAAATAAATGGACCCTATTCTGTTTTTCGGTTCGAGATTAAAAACCGTAATTTCACCAATTGTGACGTCAGAGGAATACTGTTTTTCTTCTTATATCACGCAACCGATTATATAAAATTTCTTTTACACTTAGAAGACTTTACAAGAATATAACTTCACACTTTACAAGAATATAAATATTTTAGCAGTTTTTCCAGATATTAATCCGTAATCAAAATGAACCTTTTTCTTTTTTTCGGTTCGAGGCTATAAAATTCAACTTTTTACCAATTGTGACGTCAGAGGAATACTTTCCATTAAGAATTTTAAAAATATCAATGTAACGTCATATATGAAACAAAGTATAAGTTTTCAAGTTTTCATTTTTACTAATGCAATGTAATTTTGAGTAAGTGCTAAAAAGAGACGACTGTGACGTCACATATTGAAAATAAAATAAATATATCTGATGTTGCAATGAAATGAGATTGAATTATGATATCAAAAGTTATTATTTAAAGAAAATTAAGTTTATCGTCTGGGCGTGGTTAATATTTAATTTTAAAATGAAATAAGTTTTTTTAAAGGTTAAATATTAAACGACTAGAAAATATTAATAATTTATACATATCGTAAATGACGTAATGATAATGAAAAAACTTTTTATCATTTTTAGAAAGTAAGAAAAGCTCAACTAATCAAAAAAAAATATTTTTGTGTGTTAATTCTGAAAATTGTTCAAGTCTGAAAATATAAATAAATATCACTTTAAAAATGCACTTTCGGGCTTAAAATCTAAAGATTTAATGTAATTGTGAGAAAATACATTCCCTCAGTCAATATCTCAATTTGGCATAATGTGCTCAAAGTGTACTGGAAACAGGTTTGTAAATGGATGTTAATTGCACATTTTTTTTGCTCTTAAAAAGTAAAAATATGTTGTGACTTTTAAGAATTTTTTTATAATAAATTTCTATAAATTTTTATGGTATGCAGAGCATATACAGTAGAGCCCCGATTATCCGCGAGAGGATGATCCGCGGTGCGGATTATCCGCAACGATTTTTTTACTGTAAAAAACGATTTTTTACAGGAAAATACATTTTAGAATAAAGAAAATCTCTTTCCAAAGCAAGAAGCAAACACAAGTGTCTGATTATTTTAGAAAGATGTAACTCAACAATTTTTGTACGGTAAGTTGCATATATATATATATATATATATATATATATAGAACCATTAGATATTACTACAAATCAACATCAATTACTGTAAATATTTGTTAATGCCAAATTATATTATACGAAGGAGTTGTCAGAATTAGAATTAAAACTGGAAATGTGGTATTTAGCTCGTTATCAAGGGCAATACTAAATAGCCACATTAATTGCGATTAATTTCTGAGTGGAAATCAGGAAAATATATAAATATATATATGTATATATATACATATATATATATATATATTCTTTTTTTAGTGATTTAGACGTAGAGCGAATATGTTTGCAGTACTGTACACATGTATGTACAATAAAACGCAGTTTTATGTTGAAATTTTTATTTTTCGTGTTTGCACTCTATTTTTCGGTTTATCCGCGATTTTTGTTATCCGCGCTGCCCTTGCCACCCAATCGCGCGGATAATCGAGGCTGTACTGTATGTACAAATTATACAAAAATGCCACCTAAAACACAGTTTTGTAGTATATTTTTCCTAACACTGTTTTTTTTTCGTTTTACGGAAACTACCCGCTTTTTGACACTTTCTAACATGGTCTAAAAGTGTTTACGACTTCAACCTGTCTGTATACCGGATGCCGAGTGCCTGGGGTCTGCCGTCTGTCTGTCCGTTTTTCAATTTGGGTAAATATAGTGGAATTCATGCGAAAATAACATACGTTATTGAGATTTACCATAGCATATGCGGCATTGAAAATGGACCAGGTAGCAATTATAGCTGAATCACAGGAGCACTCAAAAGGAAACTTTACATTATGGTCTAAGGCGAAAAAATCATTTGTGGTGTATTTTGATAATGTTACATAATTTTAAATGTAATGAAATTTACATGCATTTTTAAGGTTCAGAAGAACATGGTTACTATCGAATATGTTAAATGTAGCACTTATAGTGTGCGTACAGGGAGCTCAAAAGTATTTCAATATATTATGGTCTGTGAAGAAAAACCATTTGCAACGTATTTTAATAATGTTATTTTATTAAGGTTATTTTAATAATATTGAAATTGATATCAGGTTCTGAAGTGCACTAAAATAGGATTTCTGTAGAAAATGGAGTTGAAAAGATTTAACATTCACTTACAAGATTACAGAAAAATGTTCGGTAATATAATTGTCTACGGAGAAAAAAATATTCCCAGCGTATTTTAATTGCGTTGCGCTATTTCAAACATGATGAAATTAATATACTGAGATAATCAATACAATGATAAATACTGAATTTTACTACAATAAGCTTGCAGTTAAGTATCATTTGCATCACATTTGTTGTTCATTTACAGAGACGCATAAAAGATTTTGGACCTGTGTCCAGATCTCAGATATTGTATCCAAAGTACGGTCTATTAGAAAAGATTGCTGAAGAGCTTTTTCAATTATCGTATGTATTTGGAAAACTAATGCATCCTGAAGTTCAGCTACATTTGATATAATAAGAGATGTTTGTAGAATTTAAATAAATCATGTATCGGACTATACAATAAACTGGATTAGTCACCAGTGCAATAGCGATTCCCTGAAATATGAATTCAATAATTTGAATCGGGTTTTTTGCTTGAACAATTTAAGCTAAATATGCGATCGTATACATATTTGAAAATAACACGTTATTGAGATTTGCCATAGCATCTGCGGCATTGAAAATGAACCAAGTAGCAAGTATAGCTGAATCACAATCACAGGAGAACTCAAAAGGAGACTTTACATTATGGTCTACGGCGAAAAAATCATTTGTGGTGTATTTTGATAATGTTACATAATTTTAAATGTAATGAAATTTACATGCGATAGTAACATTTCGATAGTAACCATGTTCACAAGAACATGGTTACTATAGAATATGTTAAGTATAGTACTTATAGTGTGCGTACAGGGAGCTCAAAAGTATTTCAATATATCATAGTCTGCGAAGAAAAACCATTTGCAGCGTATTTTAATAATGTTATTTTATTAAGGTTATTTTAATAATATTGAAATTGATATCAGTTTCTGAAGTGCACTAAAACAGGATTTCTGTAGAAAATGGGGTGAAAAGGTTTAACATTCATTTACAAGATCACAGAAAAATGTTCGGTAATATAATAGTCTTCGGGGGAAAATATTCCCAGCGTATTTTAATTGCGTTGCACTATTTCAAACATAATGAAATTAATATACTGAGATAACCAATACAATGATAAATACTGAAATTTACTACAATATGCTTGCAGTTAAGTATGCTTTGCATCACATTTGTTGTTCATTTACAGAGACGCATAAAAGATTATGGACCTGTGTCCAGATCTCAGATATTGTATCCAAAGTATGGTCTATTAGAAAAGATTGCTGAAGAGCTTTTTCAATTATCGTATGTATTTTAAGGAAAACTAATGCATCATGAAGTTCAGCTACATTTGGTATAATAAGAGATGTTTGTAGAATTTAAATAAATCATGTATCGGACTATACAATAAACTGGATATATGGTCACCTGTGCAATAGCGATTCCCGGAAATATGAATTCAATAATTTGAATCGGGTTTTTTGCTTGAATAATTTAAACTAAATATGCGGTCGTATAAATATTTGCACGTAATATACAGGACAGTACAAAAGAATTCAAATACGTTTCTGTCTATTATTAGAAATTGCTAAAGGTGAATTTTAATCTTCGTTATACTTTTTCTAATTAAGCAAAATTTTAACATTGTATTTAGAATATTTACAAACATATAGATCATATACACAGCTGCAGAAAAGAATGGGCCGGCGAAGTTATGTATTATGGAAATGTTGGATATTTTTTTATTACCTAGGTTTAACACATGATTTTTGTTTCTTTGATATGAAATTCTGAAATGCACTACAATATGATTTCTGTACAATTGGTGTGCATTACAGTTGTTCTACAGTATAAATGGTTGCAGTTTCATTTTCGCGATTGTTCATATTATCTCACACATTTTCCATTTATTTGACTGAGTTCTTTAAATCCCCTAAAAAAAACTACTGCATAGCCTGGTATAAGATATGTGTTTTACATATTTTAAATTATTGTTAATGAAATGTTTTGTTTAATTAAAGCGTTTATCTTTTTTTTAATGCTACGTGAACGACGTCACGGGTAACAGCTAGTATGCAATAAAGAATTTTCTAGCAAGTATATTTTAGATAATCACAAATGTGCTCATGCTGCGAAGAAATCTCATGTTCGTAAAGCACGTAATAAAACATGTTCAACTAAAACAAAATTGAAAATGCACCCTCATATTCATACTAGGAAAAAGATTTATTTTTGTGATGTATGCAGTAAAGACTTTTCTATTAAATATGAATTTAGCAAACACCAGCTTATTCATAGGGATGAAAAGCCTCATATTTGCGAGGTGTGCAAAAAAGAATTTGCTAGTGAATTACATTTAAATGAGCATTCCTTGATTCATACTAATGAAAAACCTCCTATCTCCGAGGTGTGCAAAAAAGAATTTTCTAGTGAATCACATTTAAATGAGCATTCTTTGATTCATACTGATGAAAAGCCTCATATCTCTGAGGTGTGCAAAAAAGAATTTTCTCGTGAATTACATTTAAATGAGCATTATTTGATTCAAACAAAGAAAACCCCCCATATTTCTGTGTTATGCAATAAAGAATTTTCAAGTAAATCAGACCTAGATAGTCAACTCTTTGTTCATACTGAGAAGAAACCTCATATTTGTGAGATATGTAACAAAGGATATTCAAAACTGGAAAGAAACGATTCGGCTTTAAAGTGGGAAGAAGATTTTCTAAAAAATTACATTTGAATGAGTATCCTCCAGCATTATATGAAGGTCGGAAATCCACAATTTATAAAGTAGGCCATAAAGGATTTTTCAATTAAAACTTGTTTAAATAAACACTTTTAATGAAAGTGTCATGGAAAACCTTTTGCTTTAAAAAAAAGTAACAGAATATTTCCTAGAAAAAGTGATAACTTACGGCATTTTTTTACAAATTTTAACGCACATTTATAGTTGTTAGGTATACAATAAGATTTTTTCATAATTTTTATATAAACGTTAATTTTTTATAAATATAATTACTTCGGATTCACTAATATTTGTTTACTTTACTATTGGAAAAATGCATTTCTTACTTTATGGCATATGTAATTATAGATTCTTAGTGATATAAAGTCATTCTAAAAGTCATGACTGTACATAATTCTTTCATATGTCAAACAATCAAAAAAGGAATTTGCTCAGAAATCGTATTTAAACGAATATCTTTGAATTAATACCTCTGAAATCTTTTTCTTCAACTCTAAATATGCTAACAAATGGTCATTTGATCAGTACCAAATGAAAATATTTTGATTTGAACTGCAACTTTTTGCATAAAATGAATAAAATATAAATCACATCAGAGTAATCGCATCGATAAGTTAAATAGTTTCAAATTAAGTCCTGGTGTGAAAGATTTTTGTTTGAAAACTTATTTCAGGAAAAATGTTTTCGTATTTTGTAAAATAACCTTGAAAGTCATTCAGAAACATCATAGTGAGAAGTTCTTCATGAGTAGCATTTACGCCACTGCATATTTCTCGAGATTTATTCATAGAGAATCATCCAAGTTATGAACTAAAGTGGCGTATTTCATTTAAAAGTTATTGTTTTAACTAAGATGTGCCTTTAAATGATGAATTTTAGAAGTATTAACAGAAATGTTTTAGAACAATTATATCGTACTTAATAATATGCGCCAACTTAGTATAGAAAATTTAAGGGAAAACTAAGATAAATCTGTAAACAGTATACCAAGTGCCTCTTACTTGTTTTAATGTTCTTGTAATTTCATAAGAATATGCATTTCATTGAAAAAAAATTAAAAATAAGTAAAGAAAGTAATAAAAACTCAAACATAAGTTTTACTGGTATTCCGAATGTATATTTTTTAAATTGTTATTTTTCTCTCATTACATAGTATTAAATATGATTTAAAATATGCGACATTTTAAAATAGTATTCTGTTTATATGTATTCAATCTTTGTTGACAATATTGATAGTTTGGAAGAAAATTTTAACACCATTAACACCAACAATTAATCCTATTTCAAAACTAATATCAATCTTAGTAAAACTTTGCATTCACATTTTCACCTTTTATTATAAAATTGATTCATTTTTTTTTTAACTGTGGTTTTTGAAATTATATAAGTTCAGTAGTAGGATTCAGCTGGTTTGGTAGACCGTTGCCTATATTTTTCTTGATTTCAACCAACTAGTTTTTAATATAAAAAAATGTAACTTTTATAATTAATGCAATTAAATGCTGTTGTAAAACATCAATAAACACGCATATACCCCCAAAGTATACAAAAAATATTTATGATTTCCATGAGAACTATTCTCCTGTTCGTTCAAAGACAATATATATATATCGTGTGTGTGTGTGTATCCGAATTTTCATTTGAATGCAAAAAATAAGATTTTAAAATCGTTTCTAGCCTTATCATATAAAATATTTTACAGAAAATAATTTTTAAACAAGCCATGTAATCAGCTAAAAAAAAAGGAAATGTATTTTTTTGAGCTTATCTTTATTTAATTTTTGCATAATTGTTAAAATAAATTTTCACTGGGTAGTGTAATCAGCTTAAGAAAATTTTCACATGAACATTTTTAAGTGTAATCTTCAAAACACAGATAGTTTTCAATAGATTAAATTCCAGTTATCATTTTTCATATATTTTTCTAAAATTTATGTATGTAAAATGAACTTTTTAGGAAGTTTCTTCTATATTTATATTTGTTTTATTAATATTATATTTATTTATGTATTTTTAAGTGTAAATTAGTTCATTCATAATTCTGAATGTAGTTTGATGGATATATATTTTTTGCATCCCCTTTTTTTATTATTAACTAGTACTTTACTAGTACTTTGCTTTCAGTTTATATAATTTTAAGTTAATCAAGTATAATTTATATGATGTTTTCCAAAGCACGTGAATAGTTCGTGATTCTATAATATCTGTCTTTAAAAGCCCAAAACATAAAAGTTCATTAATATGACATTTCAAAAGGTAGGAGAAACTTTGATGTCACTTTGATAAAACTGAATGTCAGTTATATGTTCCTCATTTTCATGAGACTGTCATATTATTCAGATGTGTGACTATTCTTTTATGCTAGTGTACTGATTTATAAATTATTGATTTTATTATTATGATATGCTGTGAACATAGTCAATTTATTTTTAAAAAGATTTTCATCATAAGTATTTTTATCTGTTGCTCAAAAATAAGCATAAACAATTTTGTAACACTACCTTCAGCTGTAGAATTATATTTTAAAAAATAAAAATTTTATCTTTTAAAAATTTGTAGAGTTTCTTTTCTTTTTGATAAACATCACTTACCAAAAAAAAATCTCATTAATAATATTGTAATATGGAGAAATATTGTGTCTACGTGTAAGTATTCGAATTTTATCTAAAAAAAAAACTCTATCGATGTCGACTAAATTTCGTATCCTACCGTTTCATGATAAGAGAAGACGACTGGGCTTGAAATGTACAGGAGCAAACGGGGAAAATATTAATATTTATGAAATTATGGCAAATATTACTCCATTTTGTTTTATAATAAATATCTGCCTGGTTCATGCAATAATTCAAACACATTATTACTGATTTATATCCAATGCTAGTATATAACTGCTTCAAAAATCATGGAATGTTATTCCTCATTTCATTTTCATTAGATTTCACACAAAGAAAAGAATGAATATTTTATTATTGGCAGGTTTGTATTGTAGAAAAGTACATTTCAAAATGACAAACAATTTCTACAAATACACATATCAGGATATTTTTCGTTCCTTGTTCAATTTATGAAATAGTCCAATAATTGAACAAGGCAAAAAGAAATGAGTATTTAATGCAGTGATAATAATAATTAGCAATGCGAAACACAATTTCTGTAGATTTCACGAAACATTAAAATTAAATATTAATTAATCTGGTTCCTATTCTCATCAGATTATTTGGGGGTTAGTGAGCATATGTTGGAAGCAATAGAGTCCTTAATATTTTAAATAATTGCATCTTGATGTTGTCAAAAATGTATTATTAGTTGTTGCATATTTTATCATTTTAGATTATATAGGCTTGTGTAGAAAAAATAATCAACAACACACAATTTATTACAAAAGGTTTACTCTACTCATTTAAATTTCATAACTATGAAATAATTATTTAAAAGTAAATTAATGATTATCATATTTTATTTTTAATGGAATTTTAAAGTAATTATTAAAGTTAGTGAAAGTTATTTTAGTAATATCTCTTTTCATTTTTTTTACTCAATCGCACTGTAAATATTGGTGGAAATGGCCCTACCATAAGCATCTGTGCTCATGGACCAACATTTGTAAATGGGTCCCTAGAATCAGTATTGGTTGTGGATTCATAGAGGGATTACGTTCAGGGTACAGTAGACTTCCTTAAATCCACAACCCGAAGTTCTGTAACTCTCTAAAAGCCGCACATAATTTACAGTTGCAAACAATTAAACATTCTGTTCAGATGTAGAGAGAAAATTTGACTTTTTTTATTTTTATATCAATTCCATATATATTTTAATTTGTAATTTTCATTAATATTACTGAGTTCATGTAAGGGAAGGATAAATCAGTCAAGGAAGAATAAGTTTATTTATGTATTATGTATTATGTTACCAATATTTATGTATTAACCAAACTTTTTTGGATATTAAGTCTTGCTAAGCCTGAAATAAAACTTCTTCATTTTATGATTTTGATATGAATTAGAAATGTATATTTATAAAACAAATTTCATATGAAAATTGCATCTTATTTTTATAATAAATATTTAATCATACATTATTGATTATTAATTTGATTTTGCTTTTAATATTTTAATCATGTTAGAAATTATCTAAATTTTTATTATTTTAGTTTATTACTTATTTTAATGTTTTATTATATTGTAAGCCTTCATAATAGTTTTGACTTCATTGTTAATTACATTTAAATAACGGTTAAAAATATGTAATCAAAGGAATGATCAGAAATTTGCAAAATTCTAAAATCTGCAAAACCTCTGGTCCCAACCTGTGTGGATTTGAGGCAGTCTACTATATTTTTAAATCCTTTCTGGCAGAATATAATCTAGGAAATAGATTTAACTGTGATGAAACAATGTCTATTCATTATGTAATGCTTCAGGAACCGCTGATAGAAAGAAGGGAAAAGATTTAATTGAAACAAAGATTGAGTAACACACTGATTTTGACAAATCAAATGGAAACAGAAGTTTCAATTATTTATTATTTGCTTCATTGTATTTATTATTTGCTTCAAAAAATAAAAGTAAGCAGACACAATTGCTAAAAAATTAAAAGTTAATCAGTGTTTTTTAAGCTCTCGTAAAGTACATGGATGATCATGAGAGTATTTAAAAGTTTCATCAAAATGAGACGCCGATTTGCAAAAAAGAAACCAAAAAATATAACTGATTTTGGCTAATGTGTCCACTCACAAAAATTATGCTGGGTCAATTAATCTAATGAACATCAAGCTTCAGTTAATTCAGTGAATTCCAGCAAAGTTCAACCTTTAAAACAAGAAATTGTTTGATCCTTTAAAGTTCTTTATAGGAAACAAGTCATTAAAATGTCAATGACACAAAAACATTCTCTGGAATGTATAAGGAAATTAGGCTTTTGACTGAATTACATTTTGTGAAAAGATCTAGGAACAATTTGATCAAAAAAATTATTCAAAATTGTTTCACAAAAGCATAACTGAAAAGACAAAAGCATGAACCCTGATATATCGGACGATAAAAAAATAATATACTAGTATATTTTCGAGATGGGAATTTCTGATTTTTTTATTTCATGGAATCCGAGTTCAAAAAATTTATTGATATAGACAAGAGCAACAAGACAGAACCTGAAGATGCCCTGCCAACATTGAAATAAGATGAAAGAAAAGAAAGTAATGAAGAGGGAGTTAAACCTATACCATCATTCCTTGCTATTAAGCAGGCTTTAATGGCAGTGTTTTGTCACTTCAAGGCTCAAGATAGTAATTATTATGTTTTGTACACATTTTAAAAATAATTATATTTGCTCCAGTAAAATTTTAAATAAATAAACCATTTTAAATGATTTTCTTAAACCTGTATAAATAATGTAAATCACAAATAAAAAAGTTCTGACTAAATTCAAACGAGATGCATTAAGTATAATGTAAACCATGACATTAATTTATTAGATTTTTGTTTTGTGTTAATACCTGTACTTATTTTATATTATTTGATTAATCATTTTATTATGCTGTTAATTAATTATATTGCAGATTGTTATTTTAATTTTTAAATACCTATAAAATATTACAGTTACATTTCTCTGTTTAATTAAATAACTCACTTAACTAAAAATTATTAATGGAACCACCAATATTTGTTTAAGAGGGGTCGACTGTTAAACTTTTCATCAAAAAATTAATTTTTGTTAGTGACTGACAATCAGTTGTCCCTTAGTGATGAAATTATCTTACTTACAGAATATCTCCTGTAATTTCGAACAAATTAATAATTCACAATAGCAGTAGGAAAAAAAACATATTTTTAATTTAGTTTGAAACTTGTTTACAAAGTGAAAATATCCTGATTTTAATAATAAAAAAACTGCAAGTGAAATAAAAAAATAAATAACGTTCTTTGTAGAGATTTACATAGCTATATAATGCAAAAATAAATAAATGTATGAAATGTACAAGATATTTAAAAAGAAACCTCTTTTAAAGGATTAACATTAGCGTGTGGGTGTTTTTACATTAGAGAAGTCACACTTAATCAACTTCATCCATAAGAACGTTATTGGGGGGAAAATAAGAAAACTGGTCTTGTAGCAATAGCAGGGCTGCCATTTGCAACTATGTTTCAATTCTATTTCATACCACTTTTTCAAAACAAAAATCTTTTGTAGGCAATTCAACAACTTTTGAAAGAGAAATATACTACAAAGTGTATTCTTTTTTAAAAAGTGGTGGAAACAAAAATAAAATTGTCATATGTGGTATCCCTGCAATCGCAATACTGTTTTGTACTGTAAGGTAAATAAGGAAAGGGCATGTTTACAAACAAACACTTCTGTCAACCAATCTACCGCTACATTTTTTGTCATAGCGATCATTGTAGGAATCATCTTGACGACGTGGCCCAATCATATCACACTTACTCATATATTGGCAAACTTAGACCAATCAAATTCCCGGAGCTCATCCGTACAGTATCAGTCGTTAAAGAACAGACTGGTTTTTCACGCTGATCCACTGTAATTCGTCCACAGTGACGTCAGCTGCCCTTTCCTTATATCTTTGAATTTGCTTAATATGCTCATAATGAATATGCTTACAAGATACAAGTTGTGATAGATTAGTTTCAGTATGTAACCATAAAATAATTAAAAAAATCTGAAAAATTGATTTACCTCTGCAAAATTTATTTTAAATTTATATAATTGTAATGATTACAAATAATAAAGGATTTATCAACTTTTATCATAAAAACATGCATTATTCAAGTATTTAAAAAAAAAATTCATGCAACAAATCAATTTGCAGTTTTCCATATAGGTTTCAAGAGTATATTTGTGCAGCTTATATCCCAAAAGTTTTAATAAATTTATGCAGTTTTATTTAGACATTTATTGATATTAAAATCTATCTAATTCTGCTAAATATTTATTTTGGTATTATTTTATTAAATGTAAGTTTTTGACACTTTTCGACATAAATGATGGTTTAAACCTTGGTTTAAATTGTCACCTGTCAAAAACTTGCCAACCCTGAAAAATAATAAGTAACTTTAAAATTTATACAAACTAGTTTTTCTTGAATAAATTTGTTTTTCTAATGAATTTTTAGATATTTTCATTTTACTTGTATTAATAATTATTTTTTATGTAAACAATTTATTTCTGTTTCAATATAAAAATGGATAAATGGATTTTTTATATTAAATAAATTGTATAAAATATGAAATGATTAATCATTTCATTACAGCTATCACCTATTCGTAATAAGAGGAGTCATTTAAAGCTTTAATAAGGGAGAATGGGGTAGTGTGGGGTACTTTTTACAAAAGTAATAAAATCAACTTTGTTTGAGACAAAAACAAAAATTCTAATTTATAAGGTGCAAGTTGAAGCACTTTCTAATCTTATCGGAGAATATAAAAACAGAGCATGCAAAAGCTATTTTATAATTAAAGAAATTTACATGTTTTAGGAATCATAGAACCCACAAAATATGCTTTTATAAGATGTCTGCCTATGAATTTGTGATTTTGTCTCTAGTGGCACAAATTTTGTACGTGCTCTATCTCAAGAACCAATGAACGGAATTTAATAAAACTTTAGACTCAGTTAGTCAATGATATAAATAGGTTCTGATTACTTTTTGTCATAAATTACCTAAAAGGTGGCCCTGTTATACAGCATTTTTCCTGATTTCTGAAATAACTATATTTAAAGAACTAATGCACAGATTTTCATAAAACTTCAGATTCCGTTATCCCTTTATATAACTTGATGCTGATTACATTTTGTTGTAAATCATCTAACAGCTGGTGCTGCTACGCTGCATTATTCAAGATTCTCACAATAGCTCTCTCTCAAGAAATAATGCGAAAATTTTGATCAAACTTCAGATGTTGTAAGTACCTGGCATAAATTAATGCCATTTAGTTTTTGGTATATATCACCTAGCAGGTGGCAATATTACGCATTATTTTTCACGATTTCCGAAGTAAAAGTATCTCAAGAACTAATGCATGAATTTTCATCAAACTTCAGATTGAGTTAGTCTCTGATATAAATTAATCCTTATTAGTTTCTGGATAAGTCGCCCAACATCCCATATAGCACAAAAGCTCCTCAATACCTCCCCAGGAGCTCCAAGTCATCCCATATTCCTCCTAATACTAAAATGACAAGATCAGGACGTCCTGTGGAAGAGTCTTTTAAGATGTCCTCAGGAATGAGCTCCCAGCAACATTCCACGGAGCAACTCCCCAGGGACGCTGCTCCTGAGAGAGAACATGGGAAATCATTCCTGGGGAAGTACCTGGTTAGTCCTTACTGGGGAAGTACCGAGGAAGTCACAGTAATGGCGCCATCTCATGAGTGATTCTGGAGTACAATACTCAATTACTTTTTATTAAAATATTGAATTCAATTTTATCGGTATCGATTTTAATGAGTCAACTTTATTTTATTAATTATTCGATTTCTTAATTTTTAGCAAATTATATAATTGTTATTAAATTGTAATTATTTTTAATTATTGATTGTTATTGCTTTTAATCTTTTTTAGTTAAATTAAAAATTTTAATTTATTATTTCAGTTAATTCCTATTTTTATATACTAATTACTATTATGTATCTTTTACTGCAAATTTTGTTCATTTATCAATATTTTATTAATTATTATTAAATAACCTATTGCGTTTTGCTTTTTTATTATTATTACTTTTTTATTAATTAAGAAATTAATTTAACTTGTTTAAATTAACTAAATAGTAATTTTCTAAATTAATACATTAAAATCTCTAAACAGAAGAGAATTCTAGATCCTATTTTTTCCTGATATTTAGAGATAAAATTATTTATGCAAATAAAAAAAAGAGATTATTAACTAAGTTTGTTCATGAGTACCCATTTAAAACTTTGTTAGAAAAATTATCTAAATCGAGTCCTGATGCATCTTAATATCAGATGTTAAATGTTTATATACATATATAATTAGCTAACATACTTACTAAACCCTATTTTAAAAAAATAACAAACAAAAGTGTCGCTACGAAACTAGACTTTTTTATCACAGCTCATAACATCAACTCATTCACTTTAAAATGGTATATTTGGATTTAAAATATATAAATATTGAGCCGCACCTCCCCCCCCCCCAAAAAAACACATACCAATATGTGGTTCATTTAAAAACATTTTCTATTTTAAAAATATACATTCTAATAAAATCAGTTAAAATTATAAATTCATTCAAATGTAAAGTTTAATTCAGGTTAGTATTAATTACCTACCCAGTGTAATTTATATGTGTGTTGAGGATAAGAAAATTTTAGCTAAATAGTAGCATCCATTTAAATGTCATTTCTAAAGGTTTAACCTATTTTGTTTTATTTGTCATTATTTTTTTTAAATGTAAGTTGGACTTATTAACAAATTATTTTTCTAATATTTTTATAGATTATTATCAAACATAATAATAATATTATTATTATTTAAATTCTGAGAGATAAAATGAATCCTTTATTTAGAAAATTTCAAAAATATGAATAATTTTTTCTTCTGAAATTACAGATAAATATTTATATGTATTTCCTAAATAACAAATATTTCATCACAATTTTTAACTGAAGAGTACATTGCATCACTTAAAACTTTCATTTAACAAACCGATTCTATATTATATTTCTTTAGTTTCGGATAGCTATAAAGAATGGAATTACTTCATTCCTGTTTTGCCATGCATATATTCTTAATTAGGTGACAATGAGAATAGTATAACGTAAGCAACTGCAATAGAATACTCTCAATAGCATGTAGTCACTGCTCCAACTTTCCAACAATTAAACACTCGATAAGCAACCCCCCCCCCCATCAACTTTGTCAGCAGAGAATGTGTGTGCAATTTTTTCGGAAATCACTCAATGGAAGAGAGGGAAAAAAGGGTGTTCTTCCAAGAAATAGAAGTCAGACTATTTGCGAGTTAGTAAGAAAAGGTGTTACAAACAAATTTGTTCGTAAGTCTAAAAGAAAAAATATATACATGTTAGTTTGGGATTTTTAAGCAATAATTCGTTGATAAAAACATCTTATATTTTAAATAAAGATATCAGTTCTTTTAGTCTTTTTAAATTGCCTAAATTCTTAGTTACTAAAATTACATTTCAAGAAATCAACAAAAATATTTCCTGTCGTTAATTAAATGAAAATGGTGCATATTGTATTTTTTATGCACTTAACGATTTCATACAATTTTTAAAGACTGTTAAATTCAGATTTTACTGTAAATTAATTTTATTTATAACAATAAGGGAATAAGATGGTTTTGTAACAGATTCAAATTTTATTAGTACTTTCTATTTTATGTAACTCAAGCTCAAGCAGTGTTTCAGTGTAATGATGTAATTTTACAATTGATTTTCACACCAAATTCTGATACAACAAAATTATACAAATTTGTACAATGATGTGTTTTCGATGACAATACATACAGAATTTTAATATTTCTACATGTTATAAAATTATACAGTGGTTTTACAGTATTTTTTAATCCCGCGACAAGTGATAAATCTCCAAACATCTGCAACTCATACCGTCGTATAAGAATTTCAAAAGTAACGATTTAATTATTTGTTAATAAATACTATCCGAAATATGCCAAATCACTTTGAAACTGGTTGGTTGATTGATTCTATTTATAACGACCAATTATCAACATGAGAGACATATCAAGGAGGGGTCTTTCTAAAGGAACCTAACCCGTATTTACGCTAGGAAATCCAAGATTCGAAGAAAACGCGGAAAAACCCAAACGATTAGGCCGACGGGCGCGATTGGATACAAACTCAGCACTCCCCATCTACCACCTTCGAGAGCAGAATCTTTTGACCGCTGATGGGCTCCACTATGAAACTGACACAATGAAATATTTCAAAGAGTAAAAATTAGGAAATAAAAAGCTGAGCAAATTTATCTATTTTTTTTCATAAATTCATATAAGAGCACCTTTTACCAAGCTTAAAAAATGATTAAAATCTCTGAAAAAAAGATAAGAGAGAGAGAGAGCAAAGTTTTACCTTTGAAAGGATTCACTTAGACTTTATTTGTCAATCATAAAAAAAATTTCATAATTTTAAAGAAACTATGTGTTTTATTCTCTTGCCTTTTTAAACTCCGGAAATAATATTTTTATAAACTAAAATTAAATTTTATTGGGAATATCATCAGGAACGTTTTACATCATTCATTGTGTGTCAAAGTCTAGTTTATAATCAATTGTCTAACTACAAAATGATTATAATGGATTTTAAATATTAAAAGCTAAAGGGATATTTTTATCATTTAAAAATACAATTTCATATAAAAATTTTAAAATTCGAAGACATTTAAGTTATGACAAATAATTATTGGTAATTTATTTGAGTTATCAATTTAAATTATATCGAATATATGCAAAACGTACAAAAATGAGGACAATTCCTAGTTTTGAGTTTCAAAAGGGGAGAAAAATTGCATGTATACCTTAGAAATCTTTTCCTTTACTGACCCTACAGCGTAACGGTCAGAGCGCGCGTCCAGAATACCAAGGTACTCGGGTTCAGATCCTGCAGAGAAAATGAACGTAAGAAATTTGTTCCCGAATGCTCTCTGATATATATGAATCCATCTGATTAATAGGAAAAAAAGAACATTCGCGTTTTCTACTAAAAAAATAAATTAAACCATATCTTTTATTTATTTATTTTTGAAAATAAATTTGACCTTGAAGTTTCCCAAAGTCCTCCTATACCACTTCCTCAAATCTTCCCCAGAATCTCCCGGTGGGGACCCAGAAGGAGGGCCTGGGGAGCTCCCCAGGATGCTGTAAAGCGGACATTTTCAATTCCTGAGGACCTCCTGGTGACGATTTTCTGGATCCTCGGGGATGTCTGGGGGATGATGGTCATGGGATGTGAATCCTCCCCAGGGCATGCTGGGGAGGCTAGTGTGCTGTATGGGATGTGGTGTTGTTATGTAGAATTTTTTATGATTTATGTAATGATTCTATCTTAAAAATTAATGCACAGATTTTCATCACATTCAATTAGAATAGATATAAGTTGTTGCTGATTAGATTTTGATTTAAATCACCTTACTAGTGGCAATGCTGTGGTTGATTTTTCAGGAAGTATTAACATGTATGATATAGAAGAAAGTTTTGGAATTGCCACATCCGACAAGTTTGAGCTTTTTTATAAATTAAAATTACATGCATTTGTGATCATTGTGATCAGACCTGACCTGTAGATTATGTATAGTTGTTGGTGTTTTTATGATGCTTAATTATCTACTCAAACAATCTAGGCATGAGGAATTTAGTAGGGATCTTTCTAATGAAATCTAACCTGTAATTACGAAAGATTATCAAAGGTATGAAAAAAACCACATAAAACATTAACCGTTTAGGTTGTTAGTGTGTTCAAATTCAGCATCCGTTACAAAAGTCTGTAAACTACCAAGTTTGAGAGTAGAACCCCTTAATTCCTGAAAAGTAGATTTTACATACGACTTTTTACCGATTTGGTGTTGAACGGGGGGGGGGGGGGTTGTGTAGACTGGCATTCTTTAATAACTACATTTTTTTATAAATATTTATTTGGGTAGTTTAAAAAGTGAAAAAAAAATGTGGAAAATAATCCGCAGCAGGAAGCTCAATCACTTATTCTGGGATTAATTTCAGTTTACATAACTTCTCTTCACAAGTTCTGTACATCACTTTGAATTAGAAGCGTGCAATAATTATAAGACAACTATGTGAAGAAATTCAGTGTGCAACTTATATTCTTATTCCTTCTCCTCGCGAAAAAAAATCTACAAAAAATCAATAGAGTGCACATGCCTGTCAACATTCAAGGTTTATTTCCATCTCATGTACTTAATAGTTGGAGATAATAAGTATAAAAGTAAAAATAGTCTTTTTAAAAACCCTATTTTATACATGCATTCACTATTTATGTAGAAAATTATGTCTAATTTTATGATTGTAATTCATAAGTTTTGCATTTTTTCAAAAAAATTCTGTTACAATGACTCGATTGTCATATTCACTGAATTCAATTGCATAAAATTCAAAGTCTTTTCAAGCTTGGAAGATAGCGAGAGCTAATGAATTTAATACAAGCATATCTTTTTTGCGTTACTTGCTTTTTAAGATATGCAAGTAAAAAAAGCATTACTTAAACTTTCATTTTGTATATCTAAATATATTTTTAAAGTATGGTCATAATTAAAAAATAAAAAATAAAACAGTTAATTGATTAAAGCCTCATTTTAAAAATATATATTACATACTTTATTTTTGATTTGCGTTTTCTGTTTTGAATGTTAAAAATATTTCATTGTTTTAGTTTCACAGACAGTTGGCCTATTTTGGCGAATGTATTAAGCACATCATTAAATCTATTGTTCTTGTAAATATCACACATACTTAACTGTAATGAATATTAATCAATTTATTACCAGTTGCAGGCTACAGGAAGAATGATTTATAATTAATTTATTAATTCTTAAAGCATTGTATTGTGAGTCTTATTCTATATTGCTTTGTTATTCTTAACATACTGGTAAACATACATTTTCACAATTCCATTATATAAGAAAAGGTGAGAAAAATCCGTTAGAAAATTTCATCTCAAACTAATTTGAGCTAAATGAAAGAATATGAAAACAACTTTTATATAAATTACAACAGAATGTCTTACATTCAGTTAAGTACAGTTTATGTTGTATTAAAAATATGTATATTCATTTTAAATCAGATTTTTTTTCCTGCTTTATTGGTCCTATTGTGTAACATATGCTTGCTGTAGACTCGTTTGCTAAATCTTGCTTATTGTTTTCTGCAAGTCAAAGGGATAAAGAGAAAATTTAATGATCCTAACAAACAGAATTCATACACTTATACCAGTCAAAAACACAATTTTTTACTAATGACTTGTAAATGTTTCTTGCCGGAAGTTTTGAGAATTTTATATAATTCACAAGACCGTTAAGAAATGAAGCATATTCAAATGCAAAGTATTTTATTATTATTTTTACATATTTAGCTTCATATGCAAATAATAAGAAAAAATTAATTATAACAAGTATAACAAAAGAATCTGCTCATAGCATTACATAAAAGACATTTTAAATACATGCATTTGAAAAAAATTAAAAACTTTCTGTCAGCTTAGACATGCTAAGTATACATGACATTAAAACAAAATAGAGTAAATAGAAATGAAATTACTGAGAATTAAGTCAGAAATTCGTTTAATCTTTATTTTTTTTAACTTAAAATAAATCAATCACAACTTTACCTTATTGAACTAAAATATGTGAATCTATCACAAAAATATTAGAAGCTAATGCTGCAAAAATATATAAACAAAAAACATGCCTTAGTAATAACTAAATCTGTAGGGTGTTCTAAAACGGTTAAAACTTGCTTTAATTTAAAAGTAAAATAGAAATTAGAATTATGTTGATGAAAATGTCATCCCATACATTTTTATAAGGTTATACATTTTAAATTTTTATATGATTTATCAGTCCAAAAAGTTATATTTAAGATTTTTAAACCATGCTCCAAAAAGTAAAACAAACATTATTGTTTTAATGAGTAAAAATCACTTGATCAGAATGCTTTAAATTTCACAAATCTTTGAAGATTTCTGAGAAAAAATATCTTCATCTATTTTCAGTACTAGAAAATTACAAAATTTCCTGAAGTACAAAGTATAGCTAATTGAATTTTAGTCACAGAATAATTTAATTTTCCTTTATCTCTATTCGTAACAGCAGAGTTAAAAATTTTTAAATATGAAACTTGGGGCTGTATTAAACTTTAAACAGTGTAATTTTTTTAATTAATCGCAGTTTTATTTATTTAACAAAATATTGTAACAGTAACATAATATTGTATCCTTTTAATTGAATTATTTTGAACAATGGCTAGCGTATCTCCATCAAGTAAAATATTAAGGCTTATTTTAACCTGTTTAGGGCACCCTAAGTATTAAGAAGCATGAAATTTATGTTTTTTTTATCTATAACCCATAAAAGTAAATATTTTACTAAATTTGTTTAGTTTAAAAAAAATATTAACTTTGTTAATTTAACTTTTGTCTGTAAACTCAATAATTATATTTACACTCTTCAGAACAAATATTTCATAAATCATCCATTTAATAGAATTAAATAGAATAAAGCAAGAAACATTTTCTCAAAGAAATTTACTGTCATTTTGGAATTGATTATAACATACTTCATATGTGAAGCAATGTCTTCCTGTTCTGAGGAAAATTTCCTTTCTGTTTTCAAAATCTGTTGCTCTAATTTTAGATATAACTAAAAAAAATCAGTTTCAATCATAAAACAATAAATAAAAATATTATATATATAAACAAATTTTATGCAACTTTTGAAGATATTTTCCTCCTAAATGTAACATTTGTTACGAATGATGTTAGCTATACACAACTCACTAATATTTTTCAAACAAAGATTACATGATCAAAAAAATATACAAATACAAGACTATTTCAGAATTATTCAGTCTGTCTTTGTTAGTAGTCTAATATAGCAGCATTTTTTTTTATTTCTGATATTTTTTTATTACTGTATGAAACTTCTATTATTAGTTATAGATTCTGTTAACGTCTGTAGTTTCAGTTACTTTAAAACTTTCTGCCTTGCAATATATACTGATATGAATCAAATTTGCTATTTATAAACAAAGGAATCATTTCTATAATTTAAATGCAATAGAATGTATTTTCTTTTATTATTTGTACTTTCTTTAATTCGATTATTCAGAATAATGGATTTAATTGGTCCATTTAAATATTCACTCCTACACTGTGAAGAAACAGATAGGCCTATCACTATTTTTGTCTATCTTAGTTTTCGAACCTTTTTCAAGGTGGTAATGAGCATTTCTTGGTGGAATTTCAATGGCATTAGCTATAAAGGAATGAGTCTAACAAGTCCATTGTGCCTGATTGTATACTCTTAGAAAAATAAATTTTTAACAATTTTCTGAAAGAACACATGTGCATGTTCTGAAGAAATTCGGTTTGACATTCAAAGCAAATAATCATTTAAGCTATGGTGCTGTGAAAACATAATACATATAGAATCCAAAATATATCACAGAATACTATAGAAAGAATTACTCATATAATTTAGATATTTATGTTTGCAAGCGACAATGAGTAACATCAACATTTAGTAACAAATCTACATATACTGAGAAAAGAATGATTGATCCCCGTTACGAAACAGAACCTCAATTTTATAGTTAATAATTGTTTTAGTTACATAAACTTAGTGGGAATAATAAAGGACAAGAAAGTATTTTATGTAGATGCTTGAAAACAACAAAAGGTATTGTTTAAAGTTTTTAAATATCGAAGTCTATGGAGATAAACAAATATAGACTTATTACAAATAAATACAAAATTAAATGCCAAAATATACCTGTTTGTACAATTATTGTTATTATTATACCATTCTTGTTATTAAATATACAAATGTGTGTTAATATAAGTTTCAAATACAAGATTATTTGCCTGACGGAGATTTAAAATTTCACTTATTTTTTTTAAATAACAAAATTACAAATCATTGCAATTATTTTTTACTCATTTTCTAGTGTTTTGAAAAGCAGTGTTTAAAAAAATGTATCCTATTTATAAAAATCGAAATTTGCATTTTTTGAAGAAACATTGATATAAAAAACTGAGCAAATGTTGTCCAGTAACAGAGATTATGTGTTTTATTTCAGGAATAACTTTTGGTAGGTTTTCATTTGATTAAAAAAAAAATAGTTTTTTTATTATGCTAGTATAAATTTAAAAAAAATTTAAAGTTGATTTAATAACATTGTTGTTATTCAATAAAATTTGCATCTTAAAAAATGAAAAACTTTCTTGAAAAGTTCATAGAAATTGATTTTATCTGTTGGCGACATTTCTTTTTTTAAATGGGACAACAATAGTCTCAAGACTGACGGATAATCAAAGTTCAACTACAGGGTGATTCAGCTCGTCGGTGACAAACTTTAAGGATCGATAGAGCACACCTAGACGAACATTTTTGAATAGGGAATGTAGGGTCCCTGACGCGATGGTAAGGCGCTAGGCGCTTTCGAAAATTTGGGTGCCGAAATTCGAAACGTCATAAAAACTAGGGAAATAGTTAGATTTTCTTGCTTGTTGCGTCGAAATGATTCTGTTTGTTTAGACTTTCTTCAGTACCAATTTGATAAGCGTATCTCTTAAAACATGGATAGGGGGCGCTGCAGACTTTGGAGAGCTAGACAACAACTTTAAGCCCGTTATTTTGATAATTTAACACATGCTCGCCAAAGTTTATACTCTAACTTAAAGTTTGAACCCAAAAGTAGAGCCCTGCAAAAAGCGTAAGAGCCGGAATAAAATGTCAAAGTACAGGGTGGTCGAAACTCGAAGGCTCCTAAGAGATAAACAAACAGATTTCTTGACTTATGCATGCATTTTCATGATTCTGTTTGCTGGGGCTCTCTGAAACTCAGTTGAACGGTACAAAAAGAAACATCGATAGGGGGCGCTTTGGGCAAAAAACATAATTCGTTGACATTTCGGACGCTAACTGGAAACGGGGCGCTACGATCAGTTAGAAACAAAACAAGAGAGTAATTTACTTATCATAAGAAGCTATTAAAACTGCAGTTTGTTTGTTTTTTTTAACAAACATAGCTGGTTTCAATCATGCACAATGCGCGCAATAAAATTTACATAAGGTGCTTTTTGCTGATTTATGCAAAAGATATCGTACCATATCGATATGCAAAAGATACGTAATGCGTAGACGACAACGCGAGATGACGTAGTTGTATGCGCAGACACGTCTTTTGAACGTGCGGTACCTACTTAAGCTTCGGGTTACTTGTCTGCAGATCGGTAGTAGGATGGAACGGTACACAAACTCTGAATTGGCTGACATGCATTTGGCGTATGGCGCTGCTGGTTGTAATGGACGAGCCGCTCAGCGGTTGTACGCCGAGCGTTACCCCAACAGGCAAATCCCCTGCCATGCCTTCTTCGCTCGAGTACACCAGAGGTTGTCCACAACGGGATCTTTCGACGGAGGCAGGCCTGAACGGGAGCGATCAGTGAGCACCCCCGACAACGAAGAGGCTGTGCTTAACCTGGTTGAGGACAACCCAGGTCTTAGCACGAGAGATATCGCCAGACATGTTGGCATTTCGCAAGCAACTGCGTGGCGCATCTTACGTTCCCGGAATCTGCACCCCTACCACATCCAGCGGGTGCAGTTGCTCAGAGAGCAGGATTTTGGCCCTCGAGTGGAATTCTCAAGATGGTACTTGGCGATGAGATCCAGGGATCCCCGTTTTGTAAACAGCATTTTGTTTACGGACGAGTCCACCTTCAGCCGGGAGGGAATGTGGAACGCCCACAACAGTCATGTGTGGTGTGATGAAAATCCACATGAAACCAGAAGCCGAGCAGCCCAGGAGCGTTTCTCAGTAAATGTGTGGGCCGGCATTCTGGGGGATTGCCTCATTGGCCCTTATTTGTTACCTGAACGGCTGACAGGTGGAAATTACCTGCTTTCCTGGATCAAGTGCTGCCGCAGCTTCTGGAGGAGGCGCACGTACCCGAAGGTTCGCGTCGCCAGATGTGGTTCCAGCACGATGGAGCTCCGGCCCATTACACGAACGACGTGCGTCTCCATCTAAACGCAAGGTATGGCCAGCGGTGGATCGGGCGTGGGGGTCCAGTTCACTGGCCTGCCCGATCACCAGACCTCACCTGCTTGGATTTCTTCCTTTGGGGTTACCTGAAGGCCGAGGTATACCATACACCTGTCAGCAGTGCTGAAGAACTTGTGGCGCGCATTGTGGCAGCTGCAGGGCAGATCAGAGATACTCCTGGCATTGTTGGAAACACACACTCCTCAATGCGACGGAGGTGCGAAGCCTGCATCATGGCCCAAGGTCGAAATTTCGAGCATCTTCTGTAGTGTTATTTTTTGTAAATAAATTTCCAGTATCATTGATGTTTTTGGTCTAAATTTATTCAGAAGTGTTGAGCAGAGGTAGAAAATGTGTTTTCATTATTACTAACTGATCGTAGCGCCCCGTTTCCAGTTAGCGTTCGAAATGTCAACGAATTATGTTTTTTGCCCAAAGCGCCCCCTATCGATGTTTCTTTTTGTACCGTTCAACTGAGTTTCAGAGAGCCCCAGCAAACAGAATCATGAAAATGCATGCCATAAGTCAAGAAATCTGTTTGTTTATCTCTTAGGAGCCTTCGAGTTTCGACCACCCTGTACTTTGACATTTTATTCCGGC